>VWYH01001028.1:164866-454022 GCA_013399365.1 Pampusana beccarii
TTTTTTTCTTTTTGTTCTTTTTTTTGTGTCCCGCACCCCTTTTCCCGCCCCCCCCCCCCGGTCCCCTTCCCCCGCGGGGACCCCTCCGGCCGGCCGCGCCGGTTTTCTCCTTCGCTGAGATATCCCCATCTTCTCATGGACCGTGCCGCCATTTGTGTTCCAGGAAAAATATATATATATATATATCTTCACGTTCACATATATATATATATGTATGTATAGTATATAGATCTTCAACAGTTAGCACACCGCTCCAAAGGGAAAGGGAGGACAGAGACCGGCGTCAAGCCGCGCGTCCGTCGCACCACCCGCGGACATCGCCAACGATAACGGGATTCCGAGTCACGATTCATTTTATTCATTATATTTTCTGATACGAGCCTAGAACTCTTAGTTCCTAAAAAAAACAGAGATGCAAAAAAAAGAGGGGAGAGAAAATGAGGGGGGAAAAAAAAAGAAAAAAATATTAAAAAAAAGGAACCGGAGAGGGGGAGCAAGCGGAGAGAAGCCGTCGTTTCGCCGAGGAGGTCGGCGAGGATGCAGAGCAGGAGGAGCCCCGCGCCGAAATCCCCAGAAACCGGCCCAAAAAAGCGGTCGTCCGAACAGTTCCCACCGAGGGCGCGGGCGACACGTGTCGAGGCGGAGATGCCGAATCTTTTTACGGGCTATATATATACAGTATATATAAATATACATATATATATATAATTTTTTTTTTTTTTTTTTTTGGTTAGCATTCTAGCCACGGTTCCCAGCAGGGTCCTTCCGCTGCCATTACTGCATGCTGTACACGGAGTTAGGTGTGTGTCGGTCCTCATCCGGACGAGACGCGCGTCTCGGTCCCCACGTCCCCTCCTTTCCCACCCTCGGGTCGCCGGGGACGAAGGGACGCGAGGTCCGGGGGGCCGCCCCTCGCCCCCAGCCCCTTTGCGGTGGACTAAAGCAATCCGAGGGACCGAGGGAGATCTATAGAGCTCGGTTTTATAATTTTTTTATATATATATATATATATATGTATGTATATGTGTGCGCGTGTGTGTGTGTATATATATATATATAAAAAAGCCAAAATAAATTAGGAAGCAAGGGACCGGCCGCCCCGCGGTGTCTCGGCGGCGGCCTCTCCTCGGTTTTCCTCCTCGGGTTCCGTTCCCTCCTCCGCGGCCGGGGACGCGCGGGGTCCGGGCGGGTGGCGAGGGGGCTCTCTCTGCCTATCCATTAAAACGATTGTTCCATGTGGCCGCTCCGTTTGGTCGTGGTGCTCATTGCCGCATCGCCGGGGACCGGGAGGGACGCGCGGGGAGGGACCCCGGGCGGGAGCACCGAATAATCGTGAAGGGCCCCCGATAGCGTCGGAGAGACGTTCCGGGGACGTCGTCGGTGACCCCAGCGCAGACACCACAAGGTAAGGCGTTGAAGAGACGAGGACGCAGCACAGAGTTCCACCCCAAACCTCCAGCACGGGATCCAGCCAAAACCAGTCCCGGGAGAAGGCGAGATGCAGCGACACGAGGTGGGTGTTGTAAAGTGGGCACCCCCGTGCAAAGGCGCACAGGGGGGCAAAGGATGGTGAAACGGAGCCCCGTGTTTGTGTGTGTCTTAAACCAAACGGCCGTCGGGGGGCCAGGGAGCGTCGGGGCAGCTCTGGGCCATCTTCTTGGTGTTAGGATGGTTTGCGGAAGGTTTCTCGGTGTATTTGGTCCTCAGCCTCGATCGCGGTCTCCAGGTCACCTTTCTCAAGGCGCTCAGAATGGTTTTGTAGGATCGCAAGCCAGCAGTTGGTGTTGATTTATCTTGGTTTTGTCTTGTTGACCTTGCCATGAGTTTGCACCGCTAAAGAAATGGAAACGGAGAATGGGGAGAGGTGTTTGCTGGCATGCCATGTTGTAGTTGCGTGATACAGGCGCCGGGGAAGGGGAGAGCCGCATCCCCAAGGCTTCACGGCACATCCCAAGTGAGGGGCAAGGGCGGCTTTCCCTATTCCAGGATGACCACAGCACAGGAGGAGGAAGCCGGGCAGCCCAGCCCCACAGGGGTAGGGCTCCCGGCCCCCCAGGTTTACAGGCAAATTTGTTGTGGACAGTTTTCTTTTTTGTAGCAGAGATGCCGGTGCCCGGGGAAAAGAAGGTGAGGGTCTTTGTGCGTTATCTCGGGAATCCCAGGCAGAGATGGGCATCTGTCGTCGGGCCCATTCAGTAGGAAAGGCAGCGTCCAGACGCTTTGGGATGCGGGGAGGGATCTAATGCGGTACCCACGGAGGCGTCCGGAGGTGCGGGGCTGTTTGCAATTGTCCCTGCAATGTAATATGTATTGGTGGTTTAGGCACAGCCGGGGCAAAGACGCGAAAGGGAACGCAGAGGTTCAGAGGCCGCCGGTCCCTCCCGGGGTCCGCAGGCTTTGCGCTGGAGCAGCCATCCTTTTGGGACCCCTTTACTGTGCAGGTTTTGGGAAGGACTTACCTGTGAGCCAGGGTCAGCGGGGTGGACGCTGGCGGTGTCTGCGATGTATGAGCTGCAGTAGTCCGTAGCGGTTCTGTTTGCACGGCCGCACTTAGGAGATGGTTCTCGGAGGCAGGGCAGTTTGCCGCAGGGTCAGAGGGAAAACCTCTCGGGACCAGGCTCTGGAGTGTGTGCTGTGGAGGACGAAAGAGCCCCACCGCTACAGAGGGGAATCACACAAAGGAAGCCACTCCTGGAGGGCTCCGCTATCATCCCACAGCCCCCAGTCCCCCGCTTCCCCGTGGTCACGGGAGCTGCATCGGCAGCCGGTAGCAACGAGAGGACAGGGCATCCAGAGCAATGGGACAACAGCCACCTCCCGGCTCGTGCCCATAGCTGCCCGTGTCCCACAGTACTGCCGCAGTCTGTTCTGTATTAGGTGAGCTTGGCAAGTGTTTTCTCTCGTGGATGAATTAGGCTTGGCATCCCAAGGCAGCAGGAGGAGCAGTCGCCGCCCCAGCCCCTCGTTCGTAGCGTGACTCGGAAGCGGTGTCGGGAAGATGCAGAGGGTCCCAGCAACTTGTCCTTGCAGTCTTTGTCCTTCGCTGAAATCTTCGTGGTGCCATCAGCTGATGAGAAGCGCAAACGAGCCTTAGTAGCGTGCGAGATGCGGAGGAGTCTATCGCACGGGGGTAGGTTTAGTCACTTGGAGCGGGAATGGTTGCCAGAAGATGGAGAAGATGCCGGGAAGGTCTCAGTTGCCACACAGAGGCTCCTGATGCTGCTGCTTGTACCGAGCTCAGGTGAGGGATCAGAGCACAGCTGGTCCTCACGCTGCGGGGCTACATCAACAGGTACGTGGTTATCGGCACCGAGGGGACCGACACAAGTGGGACCTGGGATGCATCAGAGCAGCCGCGGGGCCGGTTACTGGGAGAGGGGCCAGCCCAAAGGGTTCCCGGTCCAGGGACTCCGAGCATCACTGTTGCAGAGGGCGATGCAAAGAGGCTTAAACTCAGCGTGAGGCGAGGTCACGGGAGCGAGGGAGGTCTCAGGCGTTGGGGAGACCTCGCCGCTCGACGGGGGGGGCTCCGCATCTCCCCCCGGGGCAACCGGGGTCTCCAAAGCAAAGCCCCGAGGGTACAAAGTTCGTCAAACTTTATTGATACACTGCACAATCACAACCATCTCTTATTCTCGCCGAATTAGAAAAGGTTACAACTACAATGTAACATGCACAAATCTCAGGTAGTACAGCCACCCTCGGAACACAACGATCGACGGAAACTCAAGACCGGCCATCAGCGGGAGAGACCGGGGTGCCGCGCTCCCCCCCCACCCCGGCCCGGCCGCCCCCCGAGCGTCCAAACACAGGGCCGGCCCCCAACAGCCAACACGTTCCTCACAACGGCACGGCACACGTCACGAGAAAGTCCAACGCCATCCCGGCGTCGAGCGCGGGGAGCCGATCCAGCCCGGGGAGAGAAATGGGGGGTGCGAGGGGAGGGACACAGCCCTGGGTTTGCTGGCCTTGGCGAGCATCACGCGGTCTCCTCGTTATGGTCTTTGTTCTATACGCCACAGCCTCTGGTCTGCACGGCTCACGCTAGTTAAGCATTTCTGCCACTAGCAGGGAGTAATTTGCAGTTGCGGGGGCGGGAGGCACAGACCGGGCGGGCATCGGTTACCAGCCAGTTTCTGAGCCCCAAGGGTCCGTTAGGACTCGGCACCCACAGAAGGACCCGTGTGCCACCACGCCGGCCAAAAACAGCGGGGTCTGTGCTCTGCAAAGGTGCCCAGGGCCAGGGGGTAGGGCCACGACTGCTGCCAGCACTGCACGGATGAGATGCACATGGACAAGCGGAGCAGCACAACATGGACGGCAGGACGCGGGGTCACGGGATCAGCACCCACCAGGTATGTCCGTGTGTCGGGTCCGCGCCAGAGCCGGCCCCGCTTCGGGCCGCTTTGTTTTTTGCCGTTCAGCCGTGGTACGTGTTGAACATCCAGAGCGTGAGGGCAGGAGCATCCTTTGAGATGCTGTAGCTGGTTGTAGTATTGGTGTTTTGGGTCAGCATCGTGGCACCACAGGTCCCAAGGAGGACCCGGGGGCAGGACCAGGGGATATTCTGTACGCTCGTGCAGCGTGCTGTTCTATAGGTGAATCTTTCTGTTGCCAGCCTAGGATTCTGTACCAAACATGACTTGTAAGGAATCGGACAGGAGGGCCCGTTCTATGACCAAGTTTCCCAGGCGGTCACGGAGCGCCAGGAAGGCTCAAGGTCGCGGCCACGTACCGGGAGGGTGCGACCGTGGCAGTGGGTGTGCCGTTCCGTGGGCAGGGAGGCAGCGAGGCGGGCAGCGGGGACAAGGGACGAAGCTCTCTCAGCAGCTGGAGGAAGCAGAAAATGGAGTGCGGACGAATCCAGGTTGTTGTTGAATGCGTATCGTTGCAGGGAAGACGGCCAAGCAGATAGTTAGGGGCACAGGAGCCAGTTGTGTCCCCGCCACATCGGTGCAGCAAACAGAGCCAGAGCCTCTCCTGGCGGGTCAGACACCTCGGCCTCTCATCGGGCAGGGCAAGCGAGTAGCAGCAGAGCAGGGACATTGCAGATTAGGGGTCCTCCCACGTGGCGTTTTGACTTGGAGAGCCAAACAGTGCGGGGAGAGCCAGACGGACCGGGGAGGCGTGGACCGGCCGACAGAGGCAGAGACCTCTCGGTCCCATCCTCTGTGCAGCGAGGAGGGAGCGCCGGAGCTTTAGGAAAAGTGGTATTTTGTTTTCTGGCATTTAGCTGTGTGTTGTTGTGCCTCTGGCCAGTGATGGCTGTGCTTTTGAGACGCCCACCACAGGGAGCCGGGGCGCTTCTCTCTGAGGCTCCCGTTTTCGGGAGAGCGGGCCTGTGTCCTCAGGATGGTGAAGGGGGTACATACAACGGTAGGTGGGTGAAAGGACAGCTGGAGGTGCATGACCCAGGGTGGAGAAACGGCCAACACGCACGTCCCCTTAGGAACGGGCAGCCAAACACCACACTTGGGCCGCCCCTCGAGCTCGCGCCGCGGCCTCGGGGAGCGGGAAGGGGCCGGCGGCGTGGGGGGCACTCAGGGGAGCAGCTTTGGTGCTGACAATCGACTTAGACGACCGAGAGGGCAGAAGGCCGAGCCAGGGGCTTCCTCCTCAGGGTCGTTACGGGCATAGGCGGCTTAGCGAGATGATGACGTGGACATTCTGGGCGACGGCTCCGGGCGGCTCACGTCCCGCCAGCTCTCCGCTCCCCGCGCCGGGGAGCAGGAGGTGGCCGCAGGGAGGCCGAGTCCTGGCTGGATGGCGTCCCCGGGGCGAGGGCGGCGGGCGCGCGCCACAGCCGGCGGTGGGCACGGTCCGGAGACACGGCCGTCCCGTGTCCGACAACGAGGAGTCCCCGGACAGCGCGGCGGGAAGGGGGGAGGCGCGGGGGGGCCTCCCGGGACCCTCCGCTCCCTTATCAAAAGTTGAGGAGGAGGCGAGCGAGGAGGGCGGCCCAGAGGCAGAGGCCGGCGGCCGCCCGGGACGCCGCGTTGCCGCCGTCGTGCACCGCTCCGGGCCCTGCAGAAGGGAGAGAAAAACGGGGAGGCAAGGGTCAGCGTCAAGGCTGGAGCTGATGGGGCTGCGTCTGAGCCAAGGGACGTGACTTTTCCAGCATCCCCCCCCCAGTTCCCAGACCCTTTCACCTCCCAGCACTCCCACCAGTCACCCCCTGGGCCAGCATGTTCGTGGAATTCCCTCTCAGGGGTCGGAGATTTTTCTGGTTTAAGGACAGCATTGCAGGCGTTGTTGTCGGCACGTGGGGGAGGCGCTGTCGAGGAGAAGAGGAGAAGGAAGGATTTTTGGAGGAGGTGAAGTCCTTGTTAGAGGAGGTGGTTTTGACAGGGAGGCAGCAGCCAGCACTACTCTACTTAGAGAAGTTCATTCTTCTTGTTGGATCCCGGTCGTCTGTAAGTCAGGGAGGGGCACCATAGGTACCTCACACCTTAACGTTTCTCTGTTTGGGGCAGAGGAGTTACTTGAGTTAGTATTTTTGTTGCACAGTGTGTGTTGCAGGTCGGGCATCAGGAGAGGAAGAGAAGCATCGTGAGGGGGAGAGCGTCACAGAGACTCATTGTCCGACTCTGCTGAGAGAGGCGGGAGACAAGTGTGTTCCAAGGGTAGACATAATGATTACATGATGTTTACAATGAGGGTGGGAAAATAGTGGCGGAGGACGCTCAGAGAGGCAGTGAGCGCTCCATCTCTGGAAACAGTAAAGGCAGGGCAGGATGGGGCCCCGAGCAACAAGATGTAGCTGAACATGTCCCTGCTCACAGCAGGAGTGTTGCGTTAGATGAGCTAGGAAGGTTCCTTGGAACCTAAAATATTTTATGGATATATGAATTTATGATAGGTGTGTCCTAATACGGGGCTGCTTTGTGTCTCGCAGGCATTTAGGTCAACTGCGGCAGCGAAGCGGCACGGCGGGACATTTTTTACAGGGCAATAGGTGAGGAAAGCAGCCAAGACGTGCGGCGCGGGAGGCAACCGGCACACAGGCTGGCGTTTTTAGGGTCGGCGAGGAGGCAGGAACGATGGATCCATGGACTGGCTGTGAAATGGCATGGAGAGGCAGAGAGGTGTCATAGAGCTACGGAGATACAGCACAGAGCAACACAGACACATCACGGGCAGAGGCTGGGTGCGCGGGTCACAGCGCACGGGTGTGGGTGTCACAATGGCACAACTGTGCATGGAGAGGCCAGCAGTGGAGAGAGAGCCGCCAGGACCAGAGGGGACGCGAGACCTCGGCGTTCGGGAGCAGCAGGACCGGCCCACAGCACCCCAGGCTCTCCAACGAGGGAGAGCGCATCGTGGGAACGCGAGGAGCCCGAGGTACGTGGGGCCGTTTCGAGGTCGTGGCGCAGGGGGTTGTTGTTGTTGTTGTTCGGTCCGGGTGAGGACCGGGACGCGGATGTGCGGCTGTCAGAGTACACGTGCGGAGCGGAGGTTTGTTGTGTGTTGTTGGATGAAGGCCATTTATTTGCAAAGGTTAGGGTAGTTGGGAGAACAAAGGCGCCCGTCGGAATAGGACGCAAAGGCCACCCGAGTGAGGTGAGAGCGGGCACGAGTCTGCCCCCACAGNAGAAGAAGTTTATTCTCAAATTGAAATGGAACCTCCCATGTTCCAGTTTTGCCCCTTGTCCCATTCGTTGGTTGTCACCGAGAAGAGCCTGGCTCCATCCTCCTGACACTGCCCCTTTCCATATTGATCCCCAGGAATGAGGTCACCCCTCAGTCTCCTCTTCTCCAAGCTCCAGAGCCCCTGCTCTCGCCTCTGATACCTCACTCGGGTGGCCTCCGTGTCCTGTTCCGATGGGTGCCTTTGTTCTCCCAACGTGACAGACGAGTGGCTCTGTTCGGTCTCTCAGTCTCTAACTGCCCATGCGCCTGGCTGCAGCCTCCTCCTCCTCTTCTTCACCTCCAACATCTTCACCCTGCTCATCCTCATTGTACTTAGCTGCAAAAAAAAAAACGGTGCACCTACCATACAGGATGATGCTGGCATTGGTGTTGCCCAGCTTGTTCGTGGCCACGCATGTGTAGTTGCCGTAGTCCTTCTCCGAGACGTTGAAGAAGGTCAGTGTCGACAGGCGGCCCTTGCTCTCGATCCGCACGCCCTCCAGCCCGTTCGCTAACCTGTGGGAAACGCAGGGGACGATGCTCCGTGTGCCGCACGGTCGGGCTGTGACATTTCCCGTTACCTCCCCAAACAACGCGCTACGTGGTGTCATGTTCCTCATCTGACTCCTCACATCGTGCCAAAAGCGAGGCCTTTGTGCTAGACAGCTACAACACAGCAACCTGCGCTCTCCATCCCTAAACCCACCCTGCGGCAGGAGCGATGTAGCTGTCCAAACCGCTCGCCCCTAAAGCCGCCGACGCCGTCCCCTGGAGAAATGACCCTAGGGATGCTTGGGCCCTTAGCCCGGCTCTCGCCCCCACCGAAATGACTGTTTCCCAACCTATGCGCCTGGCCAACCCCTGCGCCTCCCCGCCTCGTCCTCCTCTGACCTCGAGGGTCCCGCGGACCCCCTCTGACCCCCGCCGCCACGGCCCCTCACCTGGTGTCCTCCTTGAACCACTGGAACTCCGCCACCGGCATGGCCGAGGCCTCGCACTGCAGGATGCCCTTCTGGCCCACCGAGGCGCCCGTGTTCTTGGCGTTGGAGATGTACGGCGGGTCTGCAGAGACCCCGCACCCCGTCAGCCGGAGCTCCGCGCCCGCCCGCCCCGCCGCGGATCCCCCTCCCCGCTCCCCGGCGCTCACAGTTGACGGTCACTTTGACTTTCCGCACGTCCGGGACGGCCACGTCGTTGACGGCGCTGCACTCGTACTCCCCGGACTGCTCCCGCGTGATGCCTGTGATCTCCAGGTACTCGTCCTCGCTCACGAAACCCTGTCCTACAAAACATCCCAAAACCGCGGCGCTGCCGCCCTATCCGCTGGGAAACTGGCGCCCGCGCCTAAGAAGCATCCTCGCCTTCCCGTTGAGGACAAACCAAAGGAACAGCAGCTCCACCCTCCATCTCAGACACGAGCCGCCTCCAGGACACACTGACCCCCTCCATAGGGACTGATGTGCATCCCGTTTGGACTGGGTGAGACCCTTCCTTGGACCCGCACGGCCCCGCCGGGCTCTCACCTTTCCCGGACAGGTGCCGCCATGTGACGGTGGGCTCCGGCCTCCCGAACGCCAGGCACATGAGGGTGACGCTGCTGCCCTCGTTCACCGTGACATCCGAGGAGATGTTGACGATCTGGGGGGGAACTGTAAGACACAAAGCAGACAGAAAGCCAAGGTCAGCGGGCAGGCTCGCCTGCCCGCCTCGCCGCGCTCGCGACGAGCAGGAAGTGTCTGCTTCCTGCAACACCAGCAACACCAATTTACCTTACTCTATCCCCAAATACTCCATCTCATAAACCACCTAGCCATCCTGACAGCCACCAAGATCCCCAGCCTACAACCTCAGATGCTGCTGCCCTTTGTTATCTGATCCAAAATGACCTTAAGAGCTGGCGTGGACTCGCAGAGCGCCGGGACCCCACCGGACACCGTGCCCCGCCGCGAGGGCGATCGTTGCCTATCAGGTTACCGGGACTCGCAGAGGAACGTCTGACAACCTTGATTACATTTCTACAGATCCCACTGGACAGGCTGTCCAGGATGGTGGCTCAAGGGCGCTCGGATACTTCCCCATATAAGTATCCTGATGGCGTTGGGTGGAAAAACCCCTCGGAGGGGTGGTGGGGATCGAACCTGCCCCCTCCACGTGAGGAGGACACGTAACTACCTACACGTCTGCGTTGGGGGCTTCTCTGAGACGTGTTGGGGCCTAGAAATTTTACAGATTTCCTCATTGCAAAATCAATACCCATCAGCTGTTTGAAATTAAAGGAGAGATTAGGTCCCGGTTTTATACACGCTTTATTGTATTCCGAGAGCTTTCTACTCGGCCAGATAAATCTTCTTTAAGAGGATTAGGAAACTTTCATTATCTTTATCTAACCTGAACTAACACTTCCTCTGAAAAATTAATCTAGAGACTGGACAAAAGGCTGTAGCCGGCGCATAACTGAGAGGATCCGAAAGCGGAGCTCGCCCGAGAGCTACGGCCGCCTCTGACCTGGATCGTCCCGTTGGAGCGGCCTGGGCAATGTGGCTTTGAAACCCGATGGCATCGGCTACGTCTACAACTTTGCCTACTAAGCCCAAATCACAGACTCATAGAATCATTGCAGTTGGAAGAGACCCTCGGGATCACCAAGTCCAACCATAACCTAACACTAAACCATGTCCCTAAAACATACTGAGGCATCTTCAGGTGCGTGCCCAAGGATATCGCTAGTGACTCCTCAATACAACAAACTGAGTGATGTGGGTGCCTGGCAGCAGGGATGGGTCACGTTTGTGGTGGAAATAGCCGGGTGAAGACAAGGGGTGTGATGCCCGTTCTGATTCCGGTTCCCTAGTGTCCTCTGCCCCATGTGAGGACCATATGAAGTGGCAAAGGTGAGACGACACAAGGATGTCTCCTGTCTGGCACAGCAGACTCTTGTCTGCACCCTTGTCCCTGTGCCGCTTGTCCCCCAAAGCCACGGATATCCATCTGATCCCTACATCTACATAGCCACTAAGCCCTCCAAACTCTTCCCAAATCCAGACGCCCATCCCTATCGGTCACCTTGGCGAGAGTATGCCAAGACCTACCTTGCACGATGAGGTGGACCCGCGAGGTCTTGGGGTGATTGTCCGTCTGCACAGAGCATGTGTAGGGGCCTTCATCGTAGACGTCCACGTTGTGGATCTTGATGCTGTACTGGGTCTTGGTGTTGGAGAGGATGACCACGCGGTTGTCTATCGACCACTTGTCGTTGCCGGCATACAGGATGGTGCTGCGGTTCAACCAGGCCACGCGCGTCACCCTGTCGTCCACGGTACACCTGCCGGGGAATAGACGGACGGTAGGATGCATGGGCATCCCTCCGTCACCCGAGATTTCATACAAACAGAAAGTTCCACAAGATCCACGGCAAATAAAACCGTTACGTTCCGCACCTCCCCGCGCTCGCCCGCCTCTGCCGTCCCCGCCCCCCCGCTCTCACTGCACACAAAATTTCAAATGAAGCTGTCAAATTTGCTGACGGCTCGCCTTGACGACGTGGCCCTTGAGCCTTCCCCAGGGCGACGGATGCGCCCGCCGCCGAGACCCAGGGGCCGGGTGCCGGCACAGAGAGAGGGGAAGAGGAAAAACGGCCAGAGATGGTGAAGCCGGCACACGGGGAAGAGAAGGCGACGTTCAGACAAGCGGCTGTAAATCCTACGAGTGCCTAGGAAACGCGATGCGGCCGTTCCCGTTATTTATTTCCCGCCTGGCTTGTGCTCTCCTGCTCCCAGACGCTCCGGTCCGCGGCACTGACTTACGCTCCGCAAAGAATAGACGGGGGGGAGGGAATTAAAATGTTCTCGGGGAACGCTGCTTCTCCATTCAATATGATAGATTTTTCTCAACCTGTTTACTTCTGGCCTTCCCTGCCGCCGCCGCGGTGCCCGCGGACGAACCGCGGAGCGGTCGGCTAAATTAAGAGCCCCGGGTCTCTCGGGAGCTTTGCCTTTCCTGCCCGAGGAGGGCGGGAGAAGATTTTTCTCTCAGCGTTACAGCACGACAAGATGACTGAGCTAGGCGCGAGCTTGTGCCGGCAGCCGCTGCGCTCTGCCGCTTTGTGCGCCACGAGCCTTACAAAAAAGACAGCTACAGTCAATCAAAACACTTGTGCCAGCCCCTCTTCGCATGCTTGTAAATTCAGAGAGGGCCTGCAGGGCTGTCCCTGTCCTCATCCCCTGCACCGCACCTCTCCTGCAGGAGATTTGGGAGCGTTATATTTCTCCCTCGCTGGCACTGCGCAGCCTCACCTCGCTCGAGGTTATTAATCTGGCGGAGGGACGGGGCGATGCTCGGTGCGTCTGAGGCTCCCCCAGGTGCGCAGTTTGGGGAAGGAGCTGTACATCCTCCCACTAACAAGTGATTTTCCCCTTGCCGGCGCAGTACATCTCTGCCGGGTGCACCAGGCTGCAATGCCAGCGAAGACGGATGGTCCCTGTGGTGACGCTGGCGTGCCGAGAGCCCCGGTACCCCCGGCGATGCCGGCTCGCCATGGCAGCCTCATGCCAACCAACGGCAGCATCCTCGTTGGGAAGCCGAGTCCTCCCTTTGCTCGAATGAACTGGGGGAGAGCTGAGCGCGGCCGAATAGAGTCAGGCCCTGGGGGATTCCGGTCTAGTGGACTATTACTGCTGTCTCACTTCATTATAATGAATAATAAAGAGATACTTACACGCAGCTTCTGTAAATTATTCATTGCGCGCGCTGAGAAATCAGGGCAGCAATATGTAAAACAGACAACTTGCATGTCTGCGCTCGTATAAATATCTAGACTACGGCCCCGCGAGGTACTCTCGGGTCCCCTCATTAGGGCTGAAGACCGAGGACGAGGGTTGGAAGTGACAGGGACGAGGAGCTCGTGCCGCTGCCGCCCGGATTCGGCTGCTGCGTCTTGGCTGCACGTCCTGGGGAGATTTGGGGGCGTTCTGGGACCCCTGAGAGCCGGAACCGCTCTTTCTGAGTTTACAGCTCTGATTTATGGCTCAGAGCCGCACCTGCACCTATGTACGTGGATGCCCGTAACATCGGTGCACATTTACACACGACACAGCACGAGGAGAGCATCGCGTCCCCTTGCCTGTAGCGCCCGGTGACCGGTTCCGTCCTCAAAAACCGGTCAAAGCAAATGGGCAAATGCAACGTCAAGACTCATCTCCTGAGACCTCTTTGCTACCTATTTCCAGTGCACCGGGATTATGATAATGTCTCCGGTAAGCAAACAGGTAAAGACACTTCTGCAAAATGTTTAGATAAAGCCGACAAGCTCTGACAAAGCTGGATAACAAAGCAGGCCAGGAGGTTGTCCCTTGAAGGGATCTAATTAAGAACAAAGACAAACCCCCATTAATGGTCTCCTGAAGGCGCCGCATACGTCTCCAGAATAAGCCCTGCCTCGCGAGTCCAGAAGGGACAAAAAGCAAATAAAGTGCCTGTCAGACGGGAGGGAAATCGACTCCTCCCGGCTCCACGGTTCGCTGGGGGAAAAACCCATCGGGAAGGCAGGAGGAATTGGCCCAAACCCACGCTGTCTAGTCCCCATGATGCTCACAATGAAACATGGGGTCTCCAAAAGCAACCATCTTCAGAGACCCCTATCGGAGCCCAGGGCGATGAACCCGAACGCAGTGGCAAGAGAAAGTGTGGGAGGGAGAGAGCCAGCGGTGCTGTGACACTTCCCCTCTAATTGCCCCGATCCCTCATCCTTAAATGCTAATTTTCAGGTTTCCGAGGGATTTTTTCCACTTAGTGTCAACAATACAGATAACTCCGCCGATGCGCTCTTTGTGTTCGGCGGCGCAAAGTTACCGCCTCCCTCCTCTCGGACCTATTAGCGGAGACCCCCGCGGTGGGGTCCTGCCCGGGCCCATCAATGACACTGTCGGTGACACAGTCTCCTGCTATGGGATGTCACAGTTCGGGCAACCGCTGCTCCTTGGCTGAGCATCTCGGGGGAGATGCTCCTCTTCGGATCGACTCTACACCGTCCCACTTCCTTATTCAACCAAACACACTCTACTTTTACATACTTCTACAGCCCTTCAGCCGCAAACCGCTCTCCTCGCCTGTAGGCAACGTGTCTCGTCACGATGACAAATGGAGATGCCGATAGCGGTCGCAAACTGGCTGCCGACCTGCTTTTTGGTGGCCAAAATGATTCGCCTGGATGAGGAGCTGAGTCCCGCGACGGGGTGCCACTTCGCCCTGAGAAATTTCCGACCCAAAGTAGCTGTCTTGAGGACATAACTAATACCTGACACCCTTCTATTTCAAAAACAAATGTTAATGACATCTGCCCGGGACTTCTCATGGAATCCTGCTTTGCTTTTGGTACTCGCCCCGGCTATGGAACAAGCGAGCTCCGAACGCCTTTCGTTCCAGGCAGCTGGAGCAAAGGCAGAGGAGATTTATTTGTAATCATCGGCAATAAACACCCTTCCTCACAAGTCAACACAAAAGAACAGAACCTGGCTGGGCTCCCGCTTCGTTAAAGATGCAAATTACAAGCAGGCCGTGACGACGCGGCTCCTCTAATCCTCTCCCAACAATGTAAACCACCACTTTACCCACAGGTACGGTGGCATACGCGGGTATGGGGATGCGCAGCCCCACGGGGTACCCACCCCATCCCGGAGCCTCCAGGATGGAGGGGACCCAAGATGTGGCATTTCCCATTGTAACCTCCTCGGAGGGCTACAGGACCTTCCTGCCCTCCCCGGAGCCCCGGGGCTTCTCGGGGTGCGTTTCTACCCACCCGTTCCCTTATGGAGCGAATTTGCTCGCCCGCTACCCAGCACCAGAATAGCAACTGGTCCCTGTGAAAAATCAAACCCCGAAGTGATACTTTCGAGGCTGCTAAATATAAAATCTCCATCTGCATGGATAATAAGCCTGCGAGGGCAGGGGCTGTCGAGTTGCTCCATTACAGATAGTTTAATGGTGTTTTGGTCCGTGACTGCGGCTCCCAGACACGAGACTAATGACGAGATGATGAGGAAGGCGGGAGCTGTCGGCGCGAGGCGTCGCCGGGCGAGACTTTGCGCTTGCCCTGTGGCCCCCGAGGCACCCGAATCCCCCCAAATGCTTTTGCCCGGCATTTGCAGGCCTTTGGGTGGCCTCTGCGACACCCCACGGGATGCAAAGCTCAAGCTGGGGGGTTAGAAACAGGCCCTGGGTTGCACGGGGAAGGGACGAGCGGCCAGGCCGTGGCTCGGTCACCGCAGCTTCTCCTCAGAGCCTTTCTCAGGATTTTCTGAATTAATGCCCCGCATCGAGCACATCCAGAAACTGCAGTCAGCTCTGATAAAGCAAGCTAGGCTTTCCCTCACTTTCCTCAAGCCCTTCTATCCCTCCTCATCACTTTTCCATCCAGTTTGTGGGACAGACACCACCCTGACAACATCATCGGCCAGAAAGGGTGCAGAGACGACGCTCTGCTCCGCTCGCTTTTCCCACCAGGACTCCCTTATTTCTGACATTTCTTATTTCCTGATGGTTGGAGTCCGCTCAGAAACCCTCGGTGGCGGCGCGAAAGGTCGGAAGGCGTCAGCCTTCGTGCCTATGCCTCTTATTAGCTTAAGAGAAATCATCAGAAGGAAATACGAGGTGGCAGTAAAAAGAATAGAGCGAGAAGCCTGTGAATAGAGCAAATCAATGGGGATGTTTATGGCGCAGGTGGCGCTGAAATGCTCACGTCAGAGCCGGTCGATGCTGCCGGCCGCACCTGCTGTGCCGCAGAGGGATGGAGATGAAGGCCACAAACCGCAAACGGGGGAAGAAGCACTATGAGGCTTCTTTTCTTGCCCCAAACAGTGCCTAAGGGATTGCGCTCTTTCCCCAAAATCAGGCCCCTATTTCCACCTTGCTCATGGCCATCCCGCAGTTAGGGGAAGGCTGGGACATTTGTCCAGCTCCTCTCCAAAGAAACCACCAACATCCACCAGTTACCATCACGGCATCGCCACCCATCCTAGGTCACATCAACAGAGCCATCTTCTCCCCTCTACCCTCTGCTCAATGTCCCTTCAGGAAAGAACGCCCAATGACAGACGCCATCTCCACCGTCCGAGGGACGCGATTCTGCAGAAACCCCCGTTCGCGGCGCGCCGGCGCGGCCCCCCCCGCCTCAATCAGCGCCCACGTACGAACTCAATCAGCTCCAATCTCTAACAATGCAGCACCTGCGCCACGGCTGATTTCTAGTGTGCTTCAATCAACGGGAGCAGACGAAACGCGGGGTTTACGGCTGGCGGCGAGAACGGACCCCGAGCGCACGGGGCGCGCGTCGGATGGAAACCCGGCCGGGTCCCCATCGCGCACGGTCCTCGCGCTCTGGGTCGGTCTGTCCGGCCACACCGTCCTCCCCCAATGAGAGCCTGGGGGAGGCGAAGCTCTTCTCCAGACCCCCCGTTAAATCCCACCAAAAATATATTTGTCGTGAGACGCCCGCTCCTCTCCCTGCGGCTCTCCAGGGTAATGGAGAGGTTTCAGTCTTGGGAGGATAAGTCTCTTGGCTGCGTGCCCGGGAGGATTATTTTACATCAGGTTGAGTTCTGTAGTAATTATCTTCAAAACAGCTGGACTGCTGGATAAACTCGCTGTATCTTAATGCACAATACAAGAGCAAATACGGGGAATTAAACTGCAATTTCAGACGGGCCTGACAGATAGGCGGAAAAAAACCGCTCGCTGGCGTTTCGGGAGCCGGGGCTCGAGGCTCCTCGCGTGTCGGGGTGGCAAGGCATTCTCTCGCTTGACATCAATTCAAACTTCCCCCGAGACCCAGCAGAGCGGGAAAGCGATTCCAGATAAAGATATTTCACCCCCAAGCTCACGGTGTACAAAAAAACCCCACTCAACACCATTTTCCTGACCCTCACGGCTGCAAAATGAAGCGGCATTGGATCCCGGCTGGACAGCCAAGCGATTTGCGTGGCCTCCAGCCTTTGAAACGAGCCCAACCTTCTCCGATCTTTCAAAGGAAGGGCTGACAGACGGACAAACCTACTCCCCAACAACTGGCCTGGAGAGGCACCCTCTCCCCAGTCACTGGGGGGAAATAAAAGCCAATCATTTGGTTTCCTCCAGGATGGTGTCTCCACAATTGATCGCACGAGAAATCCCCCTAGGTAGGACTAATAACCTCTAAACCAAGAGAAACTGAGCCAACAGAGAGCGGCGAACGCCACGAAACTTTCCTTGCCAAACCTGTGACCAACCTAGGTCGGCCATCAGCCCCAGAGTCCAACGGCCGACCTGCAGACATTCCAACAACAATAAGACAAAATCAAATAGCCGACCGGATGAAATCTGCTTTCCACCTGCCGTTTTGCCCTTGCGTAAGATGCTCCGTGTGACGGACACGGAGGAGCCGGTGGTGGCCCCGCCATGTGAAGAAGACGTCACCGGCGCAAGGTGACCGTCACCCCCTCCCTCCGCCGCCCCATCCCCATGACCCCTCGGGCCCGACGACTCGTTTGCCATTAGGGCGTTTATTTGTTTGAGTTGTACGTGAATATCCCAAATTACATTATCAGATCGTCGCCCCGCTTCTGATTTATTCCTTCTTTGTTCTTCAACTCTTCGTACATCTAAGCAATTAACCTCTCAAAGAGCCGGGGAACACATAATTATCCTCATTTGTCTAAACGTCACCAAGATGGCTGCCTTTCAATTAACCTTCTGGGAACGGAGGGAAGTTGGAGTGATACAGTGATCATTTCCAACTTCAGCCTAGGCTCCTTTTCTGATTTTTTTTTCCACCCTTAAAGTAATTTAATTGAAATATTCAGATGATAAAATATCGCCAGACAACTGTGACTGCAGGTAACGGGATCAAGAGGGGGCTCGCTATCGAAAAAAGAAGTCAAATGAGGTACAGTAATATTATATCAATACGTGGCACTTCCATCTAAAAATAACCGAGCGCTCTGTGCTTATTAATGAAAGGAGCTTTTTGCGCTTCCCAGCCGGGCGGCGGGCAAAGACTTGCATCGCTTCTATATGTCGCTGCTATTGATGGGGAAACTGAGGCAGGGGATGCATCTCCTCCGTGGCCGGTTCCTCTCCTGCTTTACGCTTTGGTTTATTTTCATAATAACCCCCATTTTGCAGAGAGAGCGTCTGCCACAGCGATGGAGCGAGGCACCCATTCCCACCCACCGCATCGATCGTAAATATGCGTCAGCTTCCAGCCAAAAGCGTCAGGTCCAACTTTGCGCTCGCATCAAACAATACGCTGGCATCATCTGGCGCGCGCCAATAATATTTATACGCGCCCCCGCACGCCAATATAGACAGAAAATACACACGCTGCGAACTGGGCAGAATAGGAGAAGCCGAACCAGAGCTCCAGCACAAAGGGAAACTGAGGCACGGAGACGTGGGGATGCGCTGGACTCATTCCCTGTGTCCTTCCCTCCCAGCCTCACGTGCTGGTTGCTATTTCAGCCCCGGGGACCGCAGGGTCCCTCTCTGGGAGCATCCATCTGGAGAGATGGAGCGAGGAGAACACGAAGCCACCGAGTTTCTTCTCAGGCTGGCGGCGACGTGATTAAAATGCAAGCCACAGTCGAGGTACCTATCGATAAATCCTCACTTCTGGCTCTGAGGCTTGACACAAAGCCTATACCTGGCGCGGGGCGCTCAGACCGAGGGGGAGGCACGGAGAAAAGCTCGGCTTTATGGACAGCCATTTTACTGTTTCCTTTGAGTAATGGGCCTTGCAAATTAGCGCCCCGCCGGCCTGAAATACATATTTTTTTCCAAGGACGCGCGGGCTCCCTGTCCGACCGGTGATGCGGGCGGACGGTCCCCGAGGGGAGCCGCGATCTCGGCTCGTATTTTATCGCGGGCGGGATGATGAAGAAGAAAGTGCAGAGCTCTAGGGGAGGATCCACAGGCTGGGGGACGAAATGGAGCAGAAAACGAGCGTGTGCGGGACCGGCGAGGGGCTGATGAGCGGCATCCAAGGGAACTCATCTGAGCATCTGCCCCTTGAAAGCCCGGCAGCCCCCCGAGCGGCATCAGGACACATCTGCAGCACGCTCCTCTCCTCGCACGCTCAAAACTACGGGTTTCTGGCTCTCGACGGAGCTCGTCTGAGCATCTGGCTCGGGAATGACTATTGTGAAAGGACAGAGGTGGCTCTGATGCTGCAGTTTCCCTAGGGAGAAGGGGGGATGCCTTGGATGAGGGGAAAACTGAGCCTACAGCTCCCCGGGCGCAAACGCAGCAGGAAAGATCGAACATCCCGGCATTAACTCGGAGAGGAGCAACGGAGAAATATGGAAATATGTGCGGCTGAACACGAGGGGGAGCTCGGGCCGGAGCGTGCAGGGGAACGGGGAGCTGAAAGCGGACCCGCTCGCCCTCTCTCCCCGTCCCTCCCTTTCTGCCTGCATCTGTCTCCCTCCTCGCCTTGCTTTTCCCTTTCCTTCCCCTCTGCCCTCCCCACAATGCCATGCACATAATCCACCCGCCCATCATGGGCTGTGCTGCGTCTCCATCAAACTGTCCGGAGGGAGAAGATGCTCAAGTACTGGGGGGATGCATTTGAGCCTCCCCAAGACACAGAACTCCGCACAACATCCTCCCCGCTCAAACTGAAGCTGTGGCACAGAGATGCACCTGTGGCTGAGCACGGATTCACCACAGAGCTGCACATTTGCTGCCGAATTGTTCTAATAATGAGCGAGGCACCTATAATTCTCCTCCTCGTCGTCCCCACAGCCTCCTGCAAGAGGCACGGGGTGACATCTATCGCCTGTCGTGCATCCCGCTGCCCTGCCCTGTTAAAACCGCTAACGCGTGGAGATGAGCACTGCCTTTCGGGAGCCAAAATGCAAGAGTCTCGACACACAGGAGCCTACCAGGTCACCAGGGACCTGCTGCCACCTCCCCACCCCTGACCTGTCGCCTTAGGGACATTATGGGGACTGTCAGCGATGGGCAGGCAGGCTCTAGAGCGAGCTCAGAGCAAGTTTGGACCCTCATTACCAGCTCTCGGGGCCATTAGCTCAGGTCCAAATGGGGTTCGAGAGCTGCTGGGACCTCTCCCTGAGCTCAGTTCTGCCAAAGCCCCTCACATTGCAGGGCCAGGAGACCGACTCCTGCTCCCGGCCGATCACCAAGCAGAGCCCCGACCCATCCTGTGCCCTCGGCACGACTTGCCGCATCCCCCGGACGACTTCACGGCGGGCAAGTCGTACTTCGGGAGCTCCCTCTGCCGCTCCTGCTCGCCCTGCCAGGCTTCAGCCATCCAGGAGGTGATGCGGAGAGACAGCTATGAACTCGCTGGAAGAAGCAGGAGTTTCGGCACGGTCTACAGAGCGCTCCCGAGGCTCTCGGGAGGCTCGACGGAAACCCTGCGTGCCAGCCGCCGGTTTTTGCTGCGCCGCTCGGCCAGACGCTTCAGGGCAAAGGGGAAGGAGCGGCCTTTGGGAGGTACCACGTGTGCATCTCCGCCCGCGCCAAGATGCTGCTGTTGGGTACGTGAGCATCTCTCCCCGGCCCCGCGAGGTCTGACGGCGGCTCGCTGGAGCCAGCGCGGCGGCTTCCGCCTTTCTCGGGATGCGATCTTGGCTACTCGGAGGAACCGCGCGCCATTTAGAGCTACCCAAAACCTACACGGAGCGGCCAAAGCCTCGACGCTTAATCCTGTCGCCACCCTAAGGACCTGAGGACGGGAGGCTGAGAGATGTTCCGGGAAATTCCCGCCGCTTTTCTACCCGTAATGCCAAAAAAAGGGAGATGGCGATGCCAACTATTTCTGCCCGGCCGGGGCGTGCAGATATCGTTTTCTCCTGGCAAAGCCCCCAGCTCAAGGAGAAACATAAAACCCTCGCAGAAGGGCTTGTCTGGTTTATTATAACATCGGCTTTAATTTATGCGCCTGCCTTTTATGATCGTTCTCTATCACTGTTCCTGGGGCTTATTTATAGAGGGCCATTAGCACCGAGAGCAAGCGCTGATGAGGGAGCGTTTGCGGCGGCTGCCAGGGGACCGGGGATATAAAGCACGAGGAGGAGGCAGCGAGCCCTTGCGTGGGGCTGCGGAGAGTCCTCTCCCCGAAAGACGAGAAGGATAATTTGATCTCGGAGCGCGATACGGCTTCGTTTCACGTGGCTCGCTTCGGGCAGGCTGCAGCCTCCTCCGTACGCGCTGTGCTGAATTCCCCAGCCCGGCCGGGCGAGGGATGCGGGGAAATAACCTCTTGATTATACAAGAGAAGAGCTGCTGGGGCGAGGAGGGGGAAGGACACCTCGCCTGCATCCCTGCCCGAGCATCCCGGTCCCCTGCCCACCTTGCCCTCCAATACCTAAAAGTAAAATGCGTCGAGGGCTGCGCGGACACCCCACAAAACGCAGGGAATGGGTGGGTACCGGTAACCTCACGCCACAAATTTATTCCTATTTACGGCCTCCGGTGCAACCCGGACAGGCCACCCTATTTAAAACCGCACCCACCTAAATGACAGGTTAATTATCGGCACGGACAGGGTCCGGCCCACCCCCAAACCACAACCATGTGCCTGCAAAAATACTCTAATTAAAAGCGCAGCTAAGCGGGGAGGTGGGTCTGTTGGCACTTAGAGGCGATGTAAAACGAATTTGTACGATCAAAGCCTTCCCGTACAGCTCGCCGGTAATTCGTGACGAGAACAAAAGCTTTACGTTCCGCCACTGAATTATTCACTACGGATTGTCCTCTCGCCTCCCGCGCTCGTGTCCTTCAAGCCGTTCGAGCGGCGGTGACGTCCCCTCGGCGCTCGGGGAGGCCTCGGGGAAGCGGCCGCGGGAAAGACGGAGCCGCCGATCCGACGCCGGCGGTTTGATTTACAGAGAGAAGCGGGGAGAGGAGACAGTCGCCCTCAGGAAAAAAAACAAACTTCAAGCTCTAACCACCCCATCAAGTGCGTTTCAGGAGTCTTTATACTTTTTTTTTTTTCTCCTTTCTTTCTTTTCCCGCAACAAGCTCCCACTGCAGGCAGAACAGATGATGCTAAATTATGCTGGAATATGCTGCGAATGCCCTGCTTGCCCAACCGAAGCCTCATCCGTTATTTCTCCTTCACCACCTCCTTCCCCATCCGTATCTCTCCGCTCCACCTCACCAACCCATCCCAACTTGCCAGCACTTGTTGCTCTGCTGCCCTTCCCCCGGAATCCCTTGCACCACGACCCAAATCACACTTTTCCCTAAAAACACCCCCAAAGCTGAGATACCACAGTCAAACGCAGAGACCCCTCCGGCCGGGTCCGACGGCGAGAAAAGCGCTTTAGAGCCCCAAGTGCCGCACGGCAGAGGTGCCCATCGTGTTCCAATACCCAAAGCGACATTTCCCGAGTCCCTTGCGCTCGGCGGTGACACCGACAACGTCATAATGGGGACACAAGCGCCGCGTTGGCCTGGTACCCATCTCTTGGCCGTGATGGATGGGCGGCCAGCTCGGCACGCCAACAACGAGCATCAATGAGCAGCTCTGTTTGTGGCACCAAGCAAAGACTACAGCCCATTCCTTCCCCGCCTCGCCAAAATAAAAGGCAGGTTGCTGCCTTCCATGGCTGCGAGCTGGCCCGGGAGGTCTGAACCAGGAATTTTAAGGTGTTGGGATGAGGGTAAAGTCCTCTGAGGTTGTTGCGGAGCCCCATCATCCATCTGTGCTCCGAGGTGATGGATGCGCACGGGGCTGGGGGGACCGGGGGCGCCGCGGGGTCCCCTGGCCCGCAGCATCGCATCCTCCGCACTTTCACGCCCACAAGTCGCGTTTCGTTTGCTTTTTTAAATCAATACCCTTCTGTCCTCCCCGGGAAGCCGCTAAAAATAACCAAAAAAAGCAATAAAAGCCTCACCAGCCACCCTTGCCTCTCCAGAGCCCGAGCTTTACGACACTGTAGCTATTTATCGCTCGCTGTGTTTTGCAAATACCAGATGTGACGCTCATCCTGAACAGCCCAGTTTAAGGCCCCTTGGTTATTCCGTAGACGGAGCTGCTATTTTAGACAAGACAGACGCGAAAGAAAAACAAAACCTACAGCGGAAGGGGGGGGAAAAAACCCTCTGAGCGCTGCAACGGTGACAAAAATCCATAGCCGGGCATTCATCTTTGGATTTTAACCCAAAGGGGGCTGGACGGGAGCTTTGATTCCCACATTTTGCATGGGGATCTCTGTCAGTGACAAACTCCCTTAGAGCCAGACCGGCAGGGCCGGCGGGGCCCCATGGACCCGATATTTCATCCCCGGTGTCCCGCAAGGGCTGAGGAACATGCGGCCGCGCTCCATAAACCCACCATTAGAGATCCCCTGATGGAGATGGATTCTAATTTGCAAATGATTAAAACACAATTAAATGGCGGTAGGGAGGGACTCGAGGCTCCGCGCCGGAGCCGCGCAAATGAGGAGTTATCGGGACCTTCGGTGTCCTAAGCACCTGTCAATTCTGGGTTGAAACAAGTGCATTAGCCTCGTCCAATATCCATCTAACCTTTCCACTCTCCCTTGCTCTGTTTCCTTGGCAACCATTTAAAAGCGCTGGGAAAAGGCACAGCTGCTTTCAGTAAAAAAAGACAAGGAAAAGGAAAAAAAAAAAAATAAAGGCGATATGTTCTTTTAAGGCACGCAGGTGCTCGTTCCCTCCTTCCCACCCCTTCTCTCGGATCCTCCTTGCGGTGCCCGTGTTTTCTGTGGGACCTGTCACACGTGGGGGACGATGAGCAGGGTGAGGATGGCTGGATGCCTTTAGCCATGGCTAAAAACCACTCCGGACTACACAGAGACCAAGGGGAGCAAACCCCGGAGCCGGCTCGAGCACAGGACGCTGCTCAAGGGGGAGACGCTGCCCCAAAACGCTCCGTTCCCACCATGGCACATCACATTGCAGCCCCGCACGACCCGGGCGGCTCTCCGGAGCGGCACGAGCACAAAACTCGGTATTTTACAGCACTCCCTGTCACTCTCCGAGCAAAACAGCAGTTAACAAAGGTCACAACTCCAGGCTGTCACTACAGAGGGTTTTTTCCACCCCCTTTGCCTTTTCTCCCCGCTATCGCCTGCCTGGACATCATCTCCCGGCACATCCCCGCCGATCCGAGTGGCATTTGTCCTGACACCTCGGGGAGCTCGGCTCCAAAGGGTAGGAGGAAAACAGCACTGAGAGCAGCCGTCACCAGAGCTGGAGTGGGGGGACGGGTCCCTGAGCCTGTCACCGCTCTCCCGTCTCTGCAAGCAAATGTCAGAATGGGGCTGGAAAAGCATCTTCTGCCCCAGGACACCCTGAGCATCCCGCTTTGGGAGAGGAAGATTGGGGGGAAAGAGGGAGAAATGAATTTTCCCCGTATCCCCCAAGCTTCGCGGCGTGTCCCTCCCCGGCATCGCGTGGCCGCCCGGTTCCATTAATTAATTTGAAGTGCGCTGCTGCTACTTCACACTCGCAAAGCAAGGGGGGAACAAATAACCCATTACACAACACACACCGGGGGAAAAAAAAAACACAAAGGAAAAAACCCACCCTGCTCTAATGTTCCACCAACACCGGGCACCCAAACAGTTGATCTTTGTCAGGAACCTTCGGTTTCCAAGAACCACTTACAGGCTTTCATCAACACATTATAATATTAATCAAGACTCATAATGCAGAGTGATTTGCATGCCAACAAACATATTTACACTGTAAATTGTTTGTTGAGAAGCCTCAGAGAAATATGCAATTCGCCGCTATTGAACTTGGGTAGCGGGAAAAAAAGAAAAAATAATACATTAAAAAGTACCAACTCCCCATAGAGTTGGCTCCTTCTGGTTTTGGCAGCGCTGCTCATTAGCGCGCGTTCGCGTTTCCACGCGGGCTGCTGCTCGCGGCCATTTAGCTGGATCACAGCAGCCGGGCATGGAAAGGTTTATTAAGGTCTCTGTAGCTAAATTCAGGCCGCTGTTAACCCTGGTTACCCTGTCTGGTAACCCTGTCCTGCTCCAGCCAAGGAGCCAAAGCACGATGCCCGTCACCCTCGGGGGACTCTGTCCAACCCGGGTCCTCCACATCTCCTTGCCAAGGGGGACGAGCAGTTTGCTCCAGACCCCGGGATCTGGGGGTTTGTCCCACACCCACAAGCCCTGATGGCCCCCGGGGCCGGGAGGAGCATCTACTGCCCCTGTTCTCACATTTTCATAACGCGACCTGTTATCTCCAACCTCTCCCCTGTTATCTCCAACCTCTCCCCTCGCCGGGGGCTCCGGGGCTGCAAAGGATGATTAGCAAAGGTGTTAGAGGAGAATTAAACTGAGTATTCTGTGGTGTCTCTCTAAGCTGCTGAAGAGCCGATTAGTGGGAGGCATTGATCTCCCGGTTCAGAGATCTTCTAAAGAGCGAGGTGGAAAAAAATAATGGGAGGGAGGAAGGGGGGGGAGGCTAATTAACACTTCCAGGCTAGCGAGCTCTCTGCATGGAGCTGATATTAATAGACAAGATAGAAGGTGTCCTGGTCGGCGGGGTAAGCGGTGTCTGTTCACCTGGGGGGTGTCCTGGTGTGGTAAAAGTCACGGAGCTGGGGGACAGTGACAGCACCCAGGGAGGGGAGATGACAGAGCAGCAGGACACCCTGTCACGGCTGTAACCACCGGGTCGGGACCAGACCACAACATAGATCCATTTTGGCTGTAAGAAACCTTTCGGATCACCGAGTCCAAGCGCTAACCTGACCACCCCACAGGCTGATGCTCTGAGATCGAAACCCCGAAGAGAAGCGGGGAGCTGAGGATGCATTCCTGCATCCCGGCTAGTTTCTCCTGTCCCCCGGCTAGCGGCTGCTTCGGGATGACACCGATGTCACCTTGGATCACACACACACACCGGCAGAGCGGTGAACGACACGGGAATAAACTTGCACGGTCCAGCAGCAAGCTGGATCTGTTTACGCTTAATACTCCATCTCCCGACACGTTCGAAGTGCAAGGCCCTAATCCCTGCTCAGTAATTACCAACATTAGAGGACCGGAGCAGAGTCTCAACCGCCCGTGTGAGCTAATGCATACAGAACCACATCCCCAGCCCTCTCCGTGCCACGGAATTAAGGACGGGCAGATGCCTTCAAGCTCTCTGTGGGCGACGATTGCCCTACAAAAACGTCGGGGAAGGAGAAAGAGGTTGGTTGGGGGCAAGGGGGCATTTCATTTGATAAAATCATAAAGAGCAGTGCATCCTGCAGAGGAAGAATCTCCGAGACATAAATGTCAGGTTTATGAACAACTGAACTGCTCTCTGCTTGCCCGAAATTGCTCTTTAAGGTCAGCGCTGTAAGCGTTCCCTCGGGCGGATGGACTGCGGGACGAGTGCCGAGCGGAGAGCGGGGGCGACCCCGTTCCCAAAGCGGGACCGAGACACGGCACGGGGATGAGGAGCCACAGCTTTTGGGGGGGAAACCCTTGGGGAGAGAAGCAGCATCGCTGCCTCCAGCCCGCTGCCTGCCCAGCCCTGCGCTGGCGCTTTGGGAAAGCCACAACTCTGCAGAAATACAGATTTATCCGGGCAAACACAGCACTCGGGTGGGTCGTGCCAAGACGCTTCACCTCACCTTGGTCTCAAAGAGCACAGGATGCAGATGTAGCCTTCTCCCGAGCGAGGGCTGCGGTTCCTCGCTTCCCGGAGACCGGGGAAATGGGTCTTATTTTGGCAGCTGATACCCCTATCAGCATTGGGTAAGGGAGGGCTGGGAGCCCATGGGGGAGCCCCAGACTATTTGGAGAGGACAACGGGCTGAGCGCACTCCAGGGGCACATAAATCTCGAAGAAAAACCAGCCACATTTGGCTTATCTAGTTTAGCAAATGAGGGAACCCATAGGGCGCTGGAAAGCAGCTCGGGCCATAAATCAGAGCGAGGAGGAGCCGGGGAACTGATCTCGCAAAGGTTACAGCAAACAGCCTCGCTAGGAAGCGCGAAGGATGATCGCTAACGCAAGTTGTTTTATATTCCTCCGGGTTGTTAAGATGGGGCCGTGATGGGCCATATGGTCTCGTCTTGACCCTTAAATCATCCTCTGCCCTTCCAACAGCAGCGATCGCTGTTGCTGGCTCCCATTCCTTGTTATTCTTGGCACTGGGAGGCCGGGACTGCGCGGCAGCTCAACCCCGTAATGAGATGCATCAGATGGAGACCATCTGGAAGAAGCGTCCAACTTTAACCTTGAGGGCTACTTGGAAAAGGACCTTCCGCCTGCAAAAGCCGCCTCCCCGCCGATAAACGGCTCTATCCAAAGCGCTCCCTGCGACACGGCGGGTCTGGGGAGCCCGTCAGCCTCCCAAAAGCTCGGCGCTGAGCCTCCTGTGCTTGGGGTCTACAAGACGGGTTGTCCATCTGCTCCAAGCCGAGCCACCGTGTCCCTCACACGGTAGGAAAGCGGTCGAGCGGGGACAGAAAAGGGACCGCGGGCGCTCGGGCAAAGCGGGATGGCACACGGGCAGGTGGGTCGCGGCCGGAATAAATCAATTATCCGGCGTTTTCTCATCCGGAAAGGCGGGAGGGAACTCGGAGGAAGATCCAGCTCCGAGCGGGAAGCCGCAGGGAACGGCTCTGAGCTCTCCGTTTCCACTCGCTTCATAGCCCACCCTTTGCATTTCCATATTCCCCTCTATTTAAGGGCTCTCTGCGCTTCTGACAGACATTACTGACAAACCTTGCCCGGCCACACTCCAAAAAAAATAAACTTTGCCATTAGCGGAAAACTCATTTTCCAAACTACTTCTGTCTTTGCTTCCATCCCATTTAGGAAAGCAACCCATAAGAATGGAAAAACTCTACACACCGCAAGTTTCCGACACGAGGACCTGCTACGGGTGGGTCAAAACGTTTCCCATCAATTTGGTCTCACTTCTGGGGGTGACAAAGCTGCGGGGATTTGCACCGCTAGCCTTAGGACCCCAATTTCACAGAGAAAAGCCCCGAAGTGCCTCTAAGCCTGCGCTGAAAGCCTGCGCAAATCTGTTACTTCAACCGTTTGCTTAAGTGCTTTGCTCAGTTGTGCCTTTGTTCTTTCCATCTTTTAATTAAGACTGAAAAGGCTGTAAAAAGAGGTGCTGGGAAGCTGCAGAGGGGAAGTTCATTTGGATGGAAATCGAGAAGACAAATCCTCCGTAAGACTTTCAAAAGCCCACCTTAAACGATTCTCTTTGCTGTCCGGTGGGTTAAACACCTCATCGCGGCCGGGATATCTGTCCTGAAATGCTTCTGCAGGTCTCCCCAAAGCCCATTCCCGATAATATGGGCGCACACGGGCTCCTTTTTGAGCAAAGAGCTTGTGTTGGGGCTGAACATGAACGGGACACGGGAAAAAAGCATGAAGATGAGATGAACTTGGCGCCTTTGCTGCCTCTCAACAAGCCAGAAATCCTAACCAACCTCAGTACGTTCCCACGGCCTGACCCCAGACACTGCCTGCAATTATTCGGGAAGGATCAGACACATCGTTTCATATAAAACATCCCCCTGAGACACGCCGGGAAAAAAGATTCATTAGGGAAATAAATAAAAAATACAAAGAGCACTTAGGCACAGAGAGGCTGTGATGGAGATAGCGATTGTGGGAGGGCGAGCATCTCCTCCCACAGAGGGGACCGGTGACAAACTCTGGCCACCATGGATCACCCACACACCCCATCTTATTTGAGGATCTGTCTGTCCATCTCTCCAAAGCAGGCGCCAATGGGTGCCCAGGACCAGTATTGCCATCTGCATGAGATCGCCAAGAGAAACCCCGTAAGCTCAGAGAAGGTCCTGAGGGTCAACAAGTCCCAGATCCTTCACAAAACATCTACAAACCCTTGATTTCCCCGGCCAGGGTTGGACAGCAAATAAGATGAGGGTCCTGTGAAATGACTTTGCTCCCACTCCCATGCTCAAAGAATTATGATTTCCCCTTCAGCCCTATGTAAATCTATTAGACGCTGTGCGATGGCCCAAGCTGGCTTCTCGGGGAAGAAAAACCCTCTACCTGTACAACTGTCCACCTCTAACTTATCTACCAAACATTTAAACCTTTCTTCAGAGCACCTAGTGCTGGTCAAGAACTGAAAAGCAGACAGCACATCATAGACATATAAGGGAGAAGCAATTTTAGGGAGAAGGGCTGACAACACTTGCGTTTCCCTTCCCGCTGGAGCATCCCCGTCCTGTGCGGGATGAAGGTGCCGATGACTCCGAGCCGCCCGGCGAGCCCCCCCAAGCCACCCCGCTGCTTTATTAATACGTGAACCCCGCCGCCGCCCTCCCGCGCTGCCTGCCCATCCTTCTACCATATTGCATAATTAATCTGTCAACATTCCGCGACGAGGTATAAATATTAATAATACGATCACACGCGGTTGGCTGTTCCTTTTAGAATCCGAAGATAAATCGCGCACTTAATCTTGGCAAGCTTTGAAGGCGGTATTAAAAAGGGAGAAAAAAAAAAAAAAAATTAAAAAAAAGGAGGATACACTTGATTTCGAAACAAGATTGCCTGCCTTTACCTGGATTCCCCCTTCCTTTATCTCATGCTCTGTACACACAAACCTCCCCTAAGCCTCTGCCAGAGTAACTTTGCTGTTCCCAAGACCTCGGGAACGCTCCCTGCCCCGATCACAGCGTCCAAAGACTTCTGCTCCATACTACTTGCCATGTGTTATTCCTCTCTTTGCCTCTTCCTGAGCTTTTTCTGCTCCTAGAGACCAAAAATTGCTTTCTGCCCGTGATGTACATAACAACTCATGAACCGCGGGGGCTCCTTTCCCCTCCGTGCCCGTTTTGTCCCATCTCAGGTGCCCTAACTCACCCGGCTTTGGTTTGCTACAAGAGAACAGGGAGGAAAAAAATTATAGAACCTGCCCGCCTACGCAGTACAAACAAGGCATAACGATGGCAAACTCTTCCCTCAACACTCGGTCACTTTGTTTTACAGAGTACTGAAATGAAAGGGATACTTTAGATTAAAAGATTTGCTTAATGGTCTGATTAATTCATCCCAAACAGACAGAGACTGTTCTGAGGATCTCTGTTAGCTCTTAACCTTTCCAGCTTGGTGGGTTTTTTTGTGTATCAGCGAGGATGTGTTTTAATTTAATATTCAGCGCCTGCTGCGCTCTCCCTGGGTTGGATCACATGGCTTTTCTTCTTCACACGGAGAGGGACCAAATGCTTCTTAAAATAAACACAGAGAGGCTGGTAAACAAGGAGGGCGAGAGCAGGAGGGCTCACCTGGCAGCCCACACGCGCCACGGGCAATTACCCCATTCACCCCGGTTCAGTTCACAAAATTAATTAGCGCCGAACGCTGCCGGTCCATATTACTTATGCGCTAATGAGCAGGAGAAGTGACAACTCCAAAGGCAAACGTGCCAGGTGGGCTGAGGCGCTTTTCCAACCCCTGGGCAGGGAGAAGACCCCCAAAACCGCGATCCCAACCAGACGCCTCGCTGAGCTGGGAATGGGGCTGGGACTTTGGGGGTGCGGAGGTTTCTGGGAGGAGAAACCACCCACGGGGATGGCGAGGCATGATGAGAAGGTAAGACATTGCTCCTAGACTTTGGGAGGCTTAGGTTGAGGAGCAAAGGGTCTGCTGGCTGCTCCGTGCCCGATCTTTATGGCATCAACGCCTGCAACCTGCAGGACACACGGTCCTCAGGCCACCGTGTGTCCCTTTGCCTGGCCAAGGGTGCTATAATTCCTATAAGAAATAAGGTCCTGCTGCCCTCAGCTGCACTAATACCCCTCGTTCCTTCTGCTCCTCCAAGGGGACCTGAGGAACAACCCACATCGTGCCCGGGTGACCGCCCCGCGGGTACCCGCAGAGCAGCATCGCCATGGGGAGATGATCCCCGTCACCGCTCGAGAAGAGCCATTTAAATCCTATCTCACTTAGGCGAGATCACAGCTTCTGCGCTGCCTTCCCCTGCACTAGGGCTGCAGGGGAAATAAAAATATCACCGCTGGCTTCAAGTGAGGCAGAAAGTTCAGCCGCGGCATCTGCTAAGAGTGCTCCGCGTCTGGTGCTCATCTGCTCCATGAGCCTCTAACCGCGGGCTCACTGCTCCAGAACGATGGGTTCACACCTGGGGACGGCGAGCGAGGGGTAATTAGAGGCTTCGTTAATGCCGAGGGGGTTGATTTGGGGTTGCGGGGATGACTTTCCACCCAGCAGATGCTCCGCTGAGCGATGCCACCTCTGTCAGCCCAAGCGTTTGCTCCGAGCTCCCTTGGCTGCAGTGTCATTGCCATATCCAGCCTACTACGGGCACCACAATTAATTCCGTCTAATTGCTCTAGCTTTGCCTGTTTTACTGATGGAACACCAGCCCAGACGCTACGTTATCCCCCCCGCACCAATTCTGACAGCCACAAATGCAACAAAAGCCAAAAAAATCAGCTGCCCAGCCAGGAAATCATTTCACTTTATTTCTCTGTTTATTATTTTCACCCCATACGCTCACTACCTTTTTTTTTTATTCACATTTTAACAAGCAGGCGGGAGGGGGAAATCACGTTCTAGAGGTTTTTGCTTCAACATGCCTTTTTTTCCCCCCCCCCCCTTTTTTTTAGCACAGAACAGATGTTTCACACGTCAGTGTCTCTCTTGACAAAGGCGGCCTTTTTCTGTCGGGGAAAAGATGCTCCGAAGGAAAAACATTTCCTCCCGAGCTCTAGTCCTGGATTTCTTCACGGCTTCCCCACAGCTCATCCTGTGCCTCCAGCTAGAGCACAGGGGAGCGTGTCCCCCGGGCTATCCCAACAGCCATCTGTCTGTCTGTCTGTCTGTCCCGAGCCGCCAGCCAGCCTTGGCCATTGCCTTCGGGGGCCGCCTCTACAAAAACGGCACAATAACAGAAATTCGCCATTATCGGGAGGAAATAACCTGCGTCCGCTTCGACCGCCTTGCGCGCCTAAGGTAAAAGGAGACCACGATTAAAGGCGTAACGCGGCGTTAGGGCTATAGGAGAATGTAACTCCGCTAAAACTCGGACAAAACCACATTTAGACTCCACAGAGGGCACCAACCCAAGTATCTGCCCCTTACGGCTTTGACACAGGGCAAAGAGAAAGGAGATCCCTTCAGCCATTGCTTCAAAGAGACATCGCTGTCAGAACGGTACCAGCGCAGGACGTCTGGTTATTTTTTGGCTCGCCGTATCTCAAAAAGAACGCGTTGTTTTCTCCCCGTGCCTCAGCCGACTCGCGTGAAAAATGGGGATGAAAGCAGCCAGCTAACGGTGGCAACCTTTGAAATATTAGCTCTGCTAGAACAGGTGAGCCGTCTCAGCTTACAGAAGCAACCCCGCTAGCATTGCCAGAAACCGATACCTTTGTTTTGGGGGGCTGTCCTTAACGATAAATCACCAGCTCATCTCTGCTGTGTGATAGGGAATCAGGGCAGCCGTCATGTAGCCATGCTTTGGGAAATTCCCCCCGTAAACAGGAATTACTGAATATTGCAGGACTGGGAGAGGGAACAGAGGGTTGGGGCTTGCTCTGCCTCTTCCTCCGGCTTCCCTACAAGAGAAAGACCATAACCTTCAAGAGAAGAGCAAATAAACCTACAGATAAAGACCAAGGGAGCACATCTTGTGTGTATGAGGGGGATTCAAAACTCCTGAGTCCGTTCTTGCTCGAGCCAGTGGCACTAACTGGTTCCACAAGCATGAAAGAATGGCTAAGACTACGTGTTTGGCCAAGAGATCCAGGAGCATTCTCATGCACCCCCAGCATCACTCCGTGCCCAAAACCCAATGCTCCGGAGCTTCGCCTCCCCCCAGAGCAGCCGCCGTCGGAGCTGGCACCGACCCCTTCCGCAGGACGAGATAATGTGCGTTATTTGCTGGAATAAGCCTGACATTAATTAGCAGGGATCTCGCTGGCACGGCCTCACACCGCGCAGCAGATGTGCTGGGGGCTCGCGGCTCCTTCCCTCCCTGCTGGGTGGATGTTTTTTTGGGGGGGAAGAACTGGAGACGATGAGTTTTGTGTAAGGCGGCCAGGAAAGCCGCATCAAGAGGGACTGTCACCGCCGGTGCCAAGCCGAGACGCCCTCCCGGCAGCAGGTTGGATGTGTTTTTAAAAGAGACAGGCTGGGAAAGAGACAGATGTCACCGTGATAGACAAGGCAAAGGCGGGGGGGCGGCTGGCACCGGCATCCTGCGCTCCCCCCGGGAAATGTCAGCTCGGGACACGGTCGTTTGCCTTCCTCCAGAAAGCGGGTAGCGAGAGACCGAAGCACTCGTCTGAAAGCTCTTGTTCTCTCCAGAACATCAGCTTCAGATTCAAGCCGGGCAGCTCCATCCCTCATCCTCTGTGCTCGATAAACCCCGGCCCATAAAATTTATGGCATGCTTCTAGATGACAACTGCAGGACAACAAAACAAAAACACACCCCAAAGCTGGAGTCATGTCCTGTGTAGAACGCCTTTACAGATGGCGTTGCCACGGCTGATTTACATGAGACAAGAGGCAGGCCGGACCTGAGCACTGTGATAAATCCTATACCTGGGTGTGAAGAAACCTCTTCTTCTATGGGCCCTTTTGTGACCTCTTCTTCTTCTCTTCTTCTTCACCTCTTGGCACCTCTTCTTCTATTGGCATCTTTTGTGACAAGTGCCCCATGCCACAGGTCAGCTACAGCATCCCGGGGACAAACTGTGTGTCCAGGGACCTCAGAGACCCAGAGCTTGCTCGCAGCTGCAGCATCAGGCTGTATATCGCTATAGAACCCATGTCCATCCATCCTTATGTGTGAATTGGATGTAAGAGATACGGCACAGGGCTGCTGCAGGACAACGATGGTGGGAAACCTCTCTCTGAGCCCAGGACCTGCTGCTACCTTTCCTATACTGACCATGACAAAGAGATCGGTCCTCCTGCATTACACAGCGAGAAGATGGTCAGCCCTGGGGAAAGCGTATGGTCCAAGGAAGGGGGTAAGAGAGATGCTGCTGATGGTATGAGACAGAATAAAACCGAGCAGGCACTGACCCTGAGAAAAGGCCAAAGGATAACGGGGATATCTGCAGTGCAGGATGAGGCACGGACAGGTCGAGAGAGCCCGGGGGAGCAAAGAGCAAAACCGTACGGGCTGTGGAAGGTCGGCACGGAAGGATGCGGGACCGATGTACTGGGAGATGCGGTCTGGTCCTTCCCTCGCATCCTCGTCAAACTCATCACGGCCACCAAAGCGAGGGCTGCACGGACATCTCTGCCACGCTCCATCCTCTTCTGAAAGCTTATTAACTTAACAACAGGGGAGAAACGCTGCCACAGCAAAGTTCAAAGCCGATGAGGACCCAAATCACACAGCATCCCCACGCTGGGGGGAGTTGGGGTGATGGAGACCTCCAGATTCCATCCTCACCCTTTCCTTCTCCGCGGCCTCAGGGCTGCGAGAGCGGGTATGCAGAAGGAGGGGGGGAATAAAAGGAAATAAACCCCAGAACACAGCACACCATGGTGAATGGAGTGGAAAGATCTCTGACGGAGCCGTGTTTGTCACATTAAAGTGAGTGAGAGGCAGGCGCGGGCGCTTCCCTGCCTGTCAAGTGCGTTTGTCTCCGGCCCTCGGAATTTTCATTACTCATTATTCACCCGGCGTGGACAGCAACAGGAGCGCCAGGCTCTGTCTAATCCCCGCCCGATAATGTGTTTCTGATAAGCATGACGGAGCCGAACGCTACCGGCCGGCTTCACATTTCCAGCGGATAAAGTGCCATTTACGGGAGGCGAGCGCCACGAATTCCCATCGGGGGGGATAAGGGGAGGCGCAGGGCGACGGGTCCCAAGGGCATGAGGGACAAGCAGCCACGTGGGGACAGAGGTGACATCCACATTGCCACCTTGCCACCCCCCGGCGAGGATGCGCCCGTGTTATTAAAATCACGCACGGCACGACTTGAGGATGTATCAGCGGCAAAGACATAGGGGGAGTCTTGGGTTGACTCTTGTCTCATCCAACCCCGCTCTACTGTCTACAGGACAGAGTTCAAAACAGCAGAGACCAACAAAACCACTCATGAGACACAATTCAGAGCTCCAGAAGTGAATTGCACCCAGAGAAAGAGCTAATTCGGCGGCTGCCTAGGGCCCGTGTCCACCGGCAATTATCGCGCCTCAGATCAACCTCATTGACTCCAATACTACCGCGGAACGAAGCTACAGCAATGGGCCATTAATATTTATCAGGCTTCATACAAGGAAAAATGGCTCGTATGATGTGTTCTGTGTAATTTATGTCATGTATTTTAACAGTGGGTCATGGCAGGAGCCAGATAACAATAACCTTGTCAACTAGCACGATTTATAGCCTGGTTAAGACACATATAAAGGTAGGATATTATTGCAACCCATAAGTATTTCCAGTGTGAAAACTCTAAAGAAGAGGTACAGGTGCCGGAGGGCTAAAACTATGGCTATTTGAGAGAGAGGAAGATTTTAGGTCGAGTATAAATATGGAAAAAGTTCTTGACGCTGAGATCTACACAGCTGTGCAACCATCTCCCGGGAAGAAGGAGGAGATGCTCCATTGTTTTCGACATTTCAAACTAGACTGGACGGAGGAGTAAATGTTACATATGGTGGAGAGAAGCTTACGCACTAGCAAGGAGATAGACTGAAATACAGCCCCGCTACGAGAAATGGCAAGGGGAAGATGACACGGCCTTCCCATCCTGTTCCACGGAGCAGCTCCCCATAGGTATTTGGAGCCAGATCTGCTGATTTCGGGTGACACAAATGAGTCTGTAATGCTTTCTGTGCCCGTCAGCCCCACAGAGCCAATGCAGCTGGGATGGAGGGAGCCACAACCTCCCCAGACTGCCAAATAATGACCCGTATGATTATAACACCATCCAGAGCATCGGTTCTACAACTCCATGAGAGACGAGGATGCTGCGTGGGTATGGATGAGGACAGTATTTCAGCTGGAAGAGCCCAGCTTGACTTTTAGACCCCAGCCTGGTAGAAAATCTTTGTTTTTCCTGATAAAGAGCTGAAATGCAAACCCGCTAAGGCTCTGGGCAGGCAGCGTGTGAATATCAGACTCGCAGATGGGGAAACACGCCTAAAGAGCCCAGGATTCGGCTGCTAACCACGTCGGTCATTACAACAACACAGGTCAGTACGTCGGGTCTCAGCCCGAAGCCAAAAGATGAACATGGATTGACCCACACCAAACTCCAGCCTTTCTGCACCTCATGACCTTTTTGGACCCGGGATCTCCGTGCAAATGCCAAGGACCTCCAGAAAAAAGGGAGATGAAGAGCAGCCGGTTCCATAAGTCAAGAGCATCCCCGCTGTCTCGCACACCACAATAACTCCTTCCACGCAGCGATCGTAACTTCGCACCGGCAGCTCTTTTACAGCTGCCCTCGCTAACAAGCTGCTCTTGTTTTCATGTTTAGGAACGGCTTAATCCCGTATATGATAACATCCCCAACAAGCGGGTGCATTAAACTGTGACAGCTTTTCACTGACCTAAGCAATTGCATTGCGAAAATGCCATTAGCGTCTTTCTCTTCTTCATCTCATCCCCCCATCCCCTCCCTCCATGTTTTCCCGGGCCAGTAAGAGCTATGCTCGATACCACTATTAAATTACCCTTAGAAATAACGCTCCTCTGAGAAAAATCAATGCACATGTGTTTTAACACTTGTCACAAATAGATCAACCGGGCAATCAAACATATATTATCCCACCCAAGGTTTAGATAAATAAAAGGGCCACGTGTCGATGGCGTTGCTCCCACGGCTGGCGCGACTCCCGGCTGCCGCCGTGCCCGACGCCGCTCTCTGCTCCGTCTACATCTGCTCTTGTTTTCCAAACCCTTCTCCCTGTTCCCTTCCTGACGTTATTAGTTACTGCTCCAGGTACCGGTGGGACAGTTTTCCCCGGGAACACGTCTCAGCATCTCAGACACTGATGGTTTGTATGTATGTATGTATGTATGTATGGGAACATGCACACAGGGCTAAAGTGCCTGATAAATACATCGCGAGCCTTGAAATCTATTCCTACTGTGCAGACGTTTGCTGTGACTATTTTTACTTCAACATCGTTTTCTCTCTACTTTTCTTTCTTTCTCCCCTTTCCTCTTTTTTCTTTAGCCAAATCGGGGCAGAGAGGGATTTCTCGCCGACTAATTAAAGCCCCACATGTTAATGAACTCCCAACACTTTACTGCCTCGCAGTGTCCGCAGCCCCACAGGAAATTAATACGAGCTTTAATCACAAACAGACTTGAAAGGTCAGCGCCTGCTATGGGTCTCCATACACAGAAGGCAACAGAATCATTCCGTATTTTAAAAACACCCCACTGAGAAGCCACAGGGCTGAGGATGGAGACCAAATAACAGGCGGAAAATGAGAGGTGCGGCTGCCGTCACGGGGCCGGGCGGCTTGAATTGCACGCTCTGCCTTTGTCTTCTATTTACTCTGCCCTACCTTTGTGGATTCTTTATTCCTTACCAGTGCCAGGCCAGACTACACATCATCGACCTGCTCAGGAGCCACCCTTAACCACCCCACCCAATGCCTCCTCTCGTGACCCTCCTCTCCATCTCTGGGCTAAACGAGCTCTCCCCAGTTTTCCCATCCCGCCTATTTGTGTGCATCTTCCTAAAGCTCTTTTCGAGATATTAAGAGGTACGTGGATAAATTGATATTGTTAGCAGACGCTCCAGATGGACCAATTACGGAGTTAATCCATAAAACCTACCTGGCTACAGTAGCTAGTTATTTACAGCAGACACCAAAGCACACACATCATCTATTCATACCTCGGCGCGGCATCAAAGCACAGCTCTACCAGCTATTTTTATCCCAGCCTGCATGAAACTCCAGTGCTTGAAGGACTTCAGCTCCACAAGCATCTCCAAGCAGAGGCACAACCCTCAGCCCATCACGGGTTTTATTATCCCCTCACACAGGAGCACCTCTAGGTCCAAAAAAACACCTTTCCAGGTCACAGCTAGGAATCCAGACCTGGTCTGGACACCACAAGTTGTCCACAGGACAGATGACAGACCGACGTTCAACGCGCAAGTCAGGAAAACCTCAGCCTTCCCAACCCATCAGCCAAACCAAGCCAAAGCCCATCATTTGAGTACCCTCAAAGGGAACATGCAGGAGGAAATACGGGGCGTTTCAAAAATATAGACCCAATTTCAAAGACACAGTCATTTCGAATTGGGCCCGTCTTTTCGAAACACCCTGTATTATTTTGTGCCTGAGCTTCGCGTCCGCAGGCAGCTCCTCTCCCCAATTTCTCTGACCTCTGAACCTCCCAATGATGTGATTTCCTCCCTGATTGATTGTAAAAGCTTCAACTACTCTAATCACAGATCAATGGCCCGCGCCATGGAGAGAAAATCATCCTCGGTGGTGTTTATCATCCCTGCACGTTCCTGCCGTCCCCCTCTCCCTCTTTAACTCCTTTGCTGCCTGCAGTCTCCAATTGCTCTTGCATTGGGTGCTCCTTGGGATGGGCTGAGAAGGGAAATAATTGCCCCGGGATGTTCAACTGCTCCCAGCACCTTCACCAGCACCTTTTCTCCATAAATCTCTAGTCCTGCCTTCAACAGAAGCCTCTTGCCCTTCATCTCCCCCAAACTTCACAAAAGCGGGTCGCAATGCCAACACCAAGAAGGAACGAGGCCAGAAACGAATCCGAGCAGAAACCAAACTTGCCTGAGAGTTGGAAAGAGGTGCTAGAAGAGCAGGAAATTCGGCCACGCAAAGCGAGCATCCCAGAATCATTTCGGTTCAAAAAGACCTTTAGGATCACCAAGTCCAACCATTAACCAGACCTAAGAGCTGAGTCTGGCTCAGCCACAGGCCAAAGCGAGCTCCTGCAAGGCTCAAACCCCAAAGCGAGTGATCAGACCTAACACATCGCTGCTCCAGCCCATCTCCAGAGTGCGTTCAAAGAGTTTAATGCTCCAGAGGCCTTTCCACTTTCAGGTTTACAAGCTAAATCCCGCGAGGGAAGGAGCCCCCAGCTCCAACAAAGCCTTGGCAATGCAGAGCCCAGGAGAAAAGGCGGCGTTGTGACAGTGTCGGACTCGCACTTCAGGCGCCCTCCCGCTCCCAAACGCTTCTTCCCTCCAGTTCAAAGACTTTTCCCTTTGGGCAGGTTATAATTGAGCATCGTGATGTTACCGGCACCGACCGTTCTCGGGGACTCAGCACCGGACGAGACCCATCATCGCTCCCATTTCTCTCCGGCAATTCCTCGGCCTCGTTTTGACTTGCGATTCCTCATCCCCCCCTCTCTTGGGATTTGGCCCCATCTACAGAGATAATTGGAAACACACCCTCCGCATCCCTCTCCTGTCAGAAGCCAGCTGTCTGATGCTTTAAAGGCAATTTCCCTCTTTTCCTCCCCTCCCCGCTCCCCCCGAAAGCCTCTGCTGAGATCCTGAGACAGGCACCACGGGGAGGAGGCAGCCCATTCCCAAATAACTCATCCTCTGCAGGCCAGCCTCACCTTCCCCTTTAATTTCCAGCCAGATTTCATCTGACAGCACTTTAGAAAGCGGTTTGAGAAATCACTATCGGAGCAATAATAAGATTACGGTCCCTCAATGGCCATCGCTGAGGATGCAATAACCGCATCCGTCGCTCACCTCTGGCTTTGCCCTCGCCACAACCCGTCCTCCTCTGAATGACCCCCATCCCCAACCTGTCTTTTTATTATATTTTACTCTATGCCGGCTGCACCAGGAGAGGGAAGGAGCATCCAAACCCATGGGAGGTGCAGGGAGCAAAACTCTTCGGTCCCCCCGCAGCGAGCATCCCTCCCGCCCTGCGACTGGGGATGTCATTAGCCCCCTGAAGAACTGGGATATATATATATATACACAGACACATATATATACATAAAAAGAACGACCCGCTTAATGAGCTCTGATACCCTCCCTTGTAAAGAGTGGGAAATTATCTGCGGGTCTAGGAATATCTTCATTAAAAATGCATTTAGCTGTGGAGCGCTCCGAAAAGAGAGACCTGTAATACATGAAAGATTAAGCCCCAGATTGCTGATTGGGCTCTTTCACATCGTTATGGTAATTAGGCTCGCACAGGCTGTTGTGCTGACTCCGACACTTCGCCCGGCTCGCCTTTTGTCTGGGATTTAAGGTGGATTTTTATCCCTCCGCTTCTCACCCCACCGATTCCTCCCTTTCTGCCTGTCATCAACATGCAAAACGCTGCGATCTGACTCACCCCCCGCTCCCCGGCCGCCTCTGCCAACCCCGGCCCTGCCTCGCACGGAGGCAAGAGGAGAAATTAATGGTAATTATGAGTGGATATTGCAAGCCCTCAATCTGATTGCCACTGAAACCCAAATAAAAATGCAACTTAATCGGCCAATTATTAAAGCGGGGAATAAACACATTCCGGCTGGGTTGTGCCTCTGGCAGACAAACCTTGCTCTGGTCTGGTTGGGTTTGGGGATTTGTTTTTTTTTAGCCCCCTCTGTATCATTTGATAGGGAAATAGAACAAAATTTGCAGAGCTGGAGCAAGGAAAGCAGATATTGGACGGGGCATGAGGGGAAAAGGAAAATGCTACGAAGGCTTCCAGGGAGGACCAGGGCTGCTGATTGCGGTTCTCAACAAGTCTCAGGGCTCAGCCCTCGTCGTGAAGCACCACTCCAGCTTCCCGGAGCTCCTCCGCAGAGCATGGGGCTGCAAACCTCCTCTGAACGGCAGCAGAAACGCTGCGGCTGCTTGTTTAACCTCGACAAGGAGAAAGGGCCATTCCGGCGCACGGAACCTGCCGTATCGCTGCTCGGGCACCGCGGCATCGCGTTCCCCCGAGGCGCCGCAAACAGTGAGACAGCCGCTGCTCGCGGTCTTAACTCGGGATCCGCACGCAACAAAGTCCTTCAACGCTCCCCAGCTCCTGAGACTCAGCCAAGACCTTTCATTTTAAAAGACCCAAAGCAGGAGACAAGCAGCTCCTGGGCAGCAGAGGTTCTCCAATGACCCCGAACTGGTGCCAGCCCATATCATTGCTCGCTAAACCCGGCCACCGAGCCCTCTAACCCCGCTGCTCGCCCCCCTTAGACTTCAGCTGGCGTTTGCCTAATCCCGGCTCCCAGCCTTGGGGATCTTGGCAGAGCCACTGGCCTTGCCTTAACCTTATGGGTTTGGAGACTTTCCAGCTGCGATCTGAGCCTCTGACTCAAAATAGTAATAGACAGGAGCGATCATAAACTAATCTTCTCATCCATCTCTCCCTCATACATGTATTGATGTGTTTCTATAGCTCCACCGCATCCTCCCTCCGCTCTGTTCATTCGTTTATCCTCCGGCATGTCCTTTAATTACCTATCCATTAGGTTTCCTCTTTCCTGGCTCTGCCTTTTATCCCCTCTCTGATTACAGTGGGGAATACGCTTTAACCCTGCAATGGACCATGGAGGAAGAGTTCGGGCAAGTGTCCAAGCACAGCCCCACGCTCCCCAGGGAGCTTTACAGAAATTCCCTCTTGGAAGCAAAAAAGAAGCTCCTGATTAAGCAGGAGAGCTGCTGTCACAGCTCTGTGTTGAACATCAACCTTTGGGGACACTCTTGGGTTGGCCGTCTGCTCCGAAGCACCACCGGGAATGGGAAAAAGCCAAGAAACGGCTTGGAAAAGCCACCCTGTCCCCTTCTGCAAAGCCCACGTCTTCTCTGAGGCCTTGCAAATAAGGCGCAAAGACTGAGGAAGCTGTAAATACAGATTTCTGGTTCAGACGGGTAGCAGGGGCTTGCAGAAAGGAGCCGGGCTGCGCAACCCCTGCAAGGTTTCGGGAAACCGTGGTGGGTGCTGACACAGCCTCTGCCTTCGGAGAAGATGAAACTTCCCCCAGATCCCAGCCCTCGGAGCCAGCATTCCTGTCCAAAAAAGCACAAGCAGAGGCTCCCTGTGAACAACACCACCGCCACAAATAAACCCAAGCACCAGCGGGATGACAGCTGTAATGAACCAGCGCATACGTCCCACTCGGAGGTTTCGGAGAGGCTGTTCGCCTGCCGATGACTGATGGCATTTGGATTTCAGCGAGACAGTTTTCGCAGGGAATCTGCAGAGCAGCCAGTTTGAAGACACCCCCTCCGCTTCCCCTAGTAATTGCTTAATAAGCAGAGTATCACGGCAGCATCCTTCACTGTGCGCTCGTCTCGCAGCCAGGGACCGCACCGCACTTTAAAGGACCTCGTGAAACCACCCATCCCAAACTCCAACCACAGAGTCAGCACCGCTGTACCCATCCCATCCCCAATAGGTATTTGCCCACATCGCTCCTACAATCCCCCAGCAGCGAGACAAGTCGATCTCTCTCGTTATCGTCTCCCAGAACCTTCCGACACTTGCTACCAGACAGATTGCTGCTCCCAAATATCTAACCTTGATCTTCCCCTACTGCAAATTAATCCGATTCCTTCCTGTTCTGTCTCGCGCTGGACACGGAGAGCGATCGATCGGCCTCTTTTTCTCTAACGACTTCTGACACATTGGGAAAAAAAAAAAAACAAAACAAGATGGCAAGATGGCAACTCCCTCTTCTGCCTCCGGGTCCTGCCGACGGCACTTGAGGGTTTGCCGGGAGCTCTTGTGGCCCTGGACAAAATGTTCAGCAGAGAGAGGAGCTCGTCTGCAGATCCCCCTCCCTCCTTTCCCTGCTCTGAGAGTTACTTGGGGGGCTGAGGTCCCCGAGCCTGAAGGATACGGGGTGGAAACTAATATCAGAGCAGATGGTTATTCCTAGCTCGGGCAATACGAAGAATTCAAAAAGCTGCTCCCTGTACGCACGCACAGCTGCATCGCCTTCCGCTTTCGCATTTCCCCCACCCAACACCCCACGAGCGGGTGTCCCAGTGCCGTGACAGCGACGGGGATGTTAAAACATGAGCGAGCGGCTCCATCAGGGACGCTGCTATTTATACCCCCAGGGACTGATGAGCAGCGAGGGAGAGCACAATGGCAGGCGCCTGATTACCAACGGGTATTTTTAGAGCATGCGGGGCGTGCGTGTGAATCCCTTTCCCCCCCCGGCAGAGGGTTTTCAAGCCCCCCCTTCCCAAAATCCCGATGGCGGCGCTGGCTGTCGACATGCCGATGCTGCTCCAGCGTTAGACCCCTGCCCGACACCTCGCTTGTGCTTAATGGGGAAATCGCTGCTATTACACCCAAAAAGCCCCTCTGTGCACATACCCGCACCCTGCGGAACAAAGGGATGGGTGGTGATGGAAACACTTACACAGTTCATGGTAGTGGGGCTGGCAGAGCTGCAGCCAAATGTGGTAGATGCTGCTCCTTGAGGGTCAAAGGGAAGGCATCGGCTTTTGTATAAACCCAGAGGTGACAGGCCGGCCTTCCATCACAGCTTTATGGTGGGCAGGCAGGAGCTGCTATTTGCAGGCACATTAACACAGCTGTGTCAACCTTCCAGGTGAATCAGCTTTGCTTCATCACACACATCAACAGACTCAGCACTGCCATCTCCTCTCCTGCTTGGATTTATTTTAATTGCAAGCTGCAAATAGCATTCTCTCTCGTTTTCCTACCCACATCCATCTGGAAATATCTTTCAGATCTTCTCGTCTCGCGTTCTCAACTTCTTTCGCACCCCCCTCTCCTCTTTCCCACCTCGCCCTGTTCCAGATCCAGGCTCAGCTTTGCAGAGGGGACCAGTGACTTGGAAATGAGAAGGGTCTGGGCTGCAGCAGCCAGTTTCTCCAAGACCAAAAACGTCTAAAAGCTGGGCCCTTTCTGACCGAGACCCCAAAAATTGCTCCTCTAAAGACGTCCAAGCCTCATCCTGCCTGTGTCCTGTGCCGCAATGGGTGCCAGCATCCCTGGAGTTTCAGAGCCTACCTCGTCGCCACGCCGAATATCTCAGCCCCATATTAAAGATGCCGGACACTCAATAGATTCTATTTGTACGGAAAAATGCCAGCCCAGCATCTCTGAAAACCAGGCTGTGTTTTCAGGGACCTTAGGTGGGTACAGGCACCGAGGAGCTAAGGAGAAGACAACTCCACAGCTACCCAGGTACCACCAGCCACGCCAAAACCTTCCCAAAGGGGTTCGTGTTTCTCAAGCCACCCCTGCAATGGTGTTTGCCGGCTCTCAGCTCCGCTCAAATCCACCAGCTCTCCCCAACTCCCCTTGGACGCACAAGAGACGCGTCCTTGGACACCTCTTACACGCAGCAAATTAATACGGGCAATCAATCATTAACCAGCGCCCTCCTCCCGCGACCAGGGTTGAAGCCGGCCAGGCTCTGCTCCCGTTTATGTCAGACAAATGCAAGCCCGTGGAGCGACTCCAGATCTACACGGCGCGACAGACAGCAAAGCCGGGCCCAGCACTCCATCACCCAGCCGGCATCTGGGCGAGATCCGCCCGGCTCCAGCCACAACGCTATTGAGGAGAAAAGAGAAGAAAAACCGCACCGGCGCTTAGTCGCCCGCCCGGCCTCGCTAAGAGAAATGTAATCTTTAGATACGGCTTTTCCCATTATAGTTCGTTAATGACTTGCCATTGTCCTCCGAACACGCAAGGAGGGGAGCGCGGAGGACGGAATGTCTCCGGCTGATTGCGGAGGTGTCCTGGACTCGCCACGCAAAACCCTCCGTCGTAATTAAAAGCTGCCATTTCCCATTTCTTACAAAGGCAGGTTGGCAATTAGATCTGCTCCGTCAAAAAATTGCATTTTCCCTTATTTATTATATATACGCACACGCGTATAGATACGCAATTATTTGCAAAATAAGAAACGGCCTCGCTCTGCAGGCATCTTAAAAGGGCTGCCGTCATTCCAGAGTGTATAAATATATATATTTTTAATGTCCTTAATGCAGATATCCAGACTGCTGCAGGGCTATTTCTCCCATGCTCGGAGCCAGGGCTGGACTGACACCCATGCCCACCCTGAATTACGGGAGCTGTAATCCACGTGCCCAACTGAGGCTACTAACCTGCTTATTTTAATTATCTGTGACACCAGCCATAGAGATGCACTGTGAAACTCATGATCCTGCGGTTCCGAGCAGCTCTCCCCGGGGACCGTGCGACGCGTTACTGCCACAGACAACAGACCCGCTCATAAACCGCTCTGCCTGCGTGTTCTGAGGGGATTGCATTGGCTTTTATAGGCTATGCCGCCTCCCAACTATTTGTAGCTACTGTAAAAACCATGCGGCAGCCGCCTGGAAATGGGCAGAAGAGCAATTTGGGGCAGTACATCGGATCTCCCTGAAGGATGCGACACGCTGGGGAAAGCAGGAGGAATCTGCTCCATCCGGGGAGCAAACGCGAGGAAGGTGATGCACAAACCCAAGACTCGGCGAATCCCAGCCTCGCACACCTCCACCAAACTGGAAGGCTTTTTGCCCGTTTTTGCCCGTTTTTCCCCTCCGGCAGCACCGACACGTTGCTCCTCAACACGCCCCGGTCCGCGCAGACTCCTGTGGCCGCCTTTAATAACGTCGCAATCAGGTTTAAATTGCCACTGCGAAAGGTTTATAAAAGTTTGTGTTGCCTGCTAATTAAATCCATACAAGCGCCGGCTCGGCATTAATTTACTGTAAAATTAGTGCGAGGCTACAGTGGGTTATTCGCAAGAAACTTGCCCACTACCAGCAAGGAGCAGCTGACCTTGGGAATTATCTCCCCAAACCCTCCCTGCCACGGATCAGACGCTGCTATTCTTTGAGGCGCCACATGCAAATATTGTTGCTTTTTCAATTATTTAGCGACTGATCCGACGGCTCTGAGACAGCGGCTAATTAAAATCTAATTGAAATAAAACCATTTCCAGTTCTGCCTCTTGGAGCAAAGGTTCCTTGTCTCGTGGACCGGCTGCCTTCAGTCCTATTTGGTTTTTTAGCTCTTAGAAACAGCCCACGTGCATCCTGGCCAGAGCAGATCAATTCTACAAGGCTCAGCCGAGGGAGCCGGGGTGGGTGAGGAGCAAACCAGCTGCAAAAACTGCCTCTGTTTCACCCTTGAAAGCACGGAATACAGAAAAAAATCATCTGCATAATTCAAGCAGAGGTGGCAGAAATGGTTTCCCGATATAGCTGCGCCTCAGCCACCAAATATAGAACTGGACACACTGTATAAAACCCAATTACGACTGTGAAAACCTCTCTCAGACATACACACTTGAGACTGTATTAACGCCAGCAACACAGTATATCTTGTCGTGCCAGTAAAGTTCCTGACGCCGAAATTGAGAGGAGGGAGAGCATCTCTGCATACACGGGGACAGGGGATAGAGAGCCACACAAAGCCAGGGATACGAGAGAACCAGCTGATTATAACAAGCCAGTTTAATTTGCCTGACACATCTGGCCTAATATTTTTTTCTCTTTTCTTCCTCAACAACTTTACGGCTCAGCAGGAGTGATCATAATAATAAGGAAAAAAAAAAAAATAAAAGCTAACCAGAGTTATAAATAAAACGAGAGACAAAGACAGAAAGAGGCACACGCAATGTTTAGCTGCTATGACATGGTTTAGCTGCCATGCTATGTTTATATATGTTTATATATATATGTTTATATATGTATTATATATATGTTATATATATGTTTTTATATGTTTTTATATATGTTTATATATGCAATGTTTAGCTGCCATGACAAGGTCTTTAGAGAAAAGTCCTCCCGTGCTACCTTGCATTTATCCCTCTGTGGCCAGATCGGGTGCTCTATCACAGCATCACGGCCATGTGCCACCGGTGGAATGAGAGCATCCCACAGCAAAGCCCAAAATCGTGGGGACCTGTGGGGGTGCAGAGGGGACGGAGAGGTTCAGGGGGACGCTGCGACCCTTTGTTCAAGTGGAAGGAAAGCTGCCAACGTGCCTTCAACCCTCACCTTGTGCCCCTGCATCTGCTGCATCCTCCCCATCCTCAGGCAGCATCCCAGGGCACATCTCCCTGGAGATGCCACCCACAAAAGTCCCTTTTTCTGCTTGCAGGCGACTCCCACCTCAAGTTCTTGGCTAACAAAGACATCTACTCTTTGGGGTTTCACTCCTGCGAAAGTATTCTTCATTGTTAACCCTCGCAAGAGGTTGCAGGGGATCACATCGATCAGATGATATCTGCGTTACCGAGAACACGGCGGCACTGTCGCTCCATTACGCGGCTCTTCCTCCCTCTCGATGTTCGCGGTAGCTTTGGGGCTAAACAAACTTGAGGAAGGGAGAGTGGAAAACCTTTTTCCTCCACCAGTCGATGAACAGCGGGGCCGTGGGAAATGGCATCAATGGCCGGGGAAGCCGCGTGGGGACGCGGGACATGGAGGTGACAGCGGTTCCCAGCCCCCCGTCACCCCCTCAGACCCAGCCCTGTTGCTAAATAAATGAAAAAAACCCTTCGGCTTTGGTCTCATTCAATCCTGCACAGGCTTTTCTTGTAGCACCCATCAAAATGTGACGAGCTGGGGATGGCCGGAGCGCAGGTCCCCTCGCCTTCCCGAGCTGACGTGGCATTGGGGACTGATCAACAGGGGTTTCTCCTTGCACAAATCGGTCCACGACTGGGGGGAACAAAGGGGAAGGAAAGAGAAGGACGGCGCCTGGCTGCACACCTCACCGGAAAACTTCTGCAGCGAGCTCGAATTAAAACAAACGCAGAAAAAACCACGGGGGACATCAGGGGTCCCGATGTGCCCCTCGGAACATCGGCAAAATCCTTTCCATCCCTTTGTGCTCTTGGGGGAAGATGATGGTTCTTCATATTAATGGTAAGTGTCAGTGTATCAATTTTAGACTCTCCGAGAGTTGAGATGAAACATGTGCCAAGGTCAGGGCTGGAAGGCTTAAGTGTATCTATTGTCATCCGCATAATAGCATACGGATTCATTTCTATCATTTTTATCTCCCTTCCTTTTTTAATAATCCTATAGCGAGGATATAATTCTCTATTAATACATTATAGAAGAAGCCTAATGGAAAAAAGCGGGGTGCTGCCTTTTTTTTTTCTGACTTACAAGCGGCGCATTCAGAAAGCTGGGGTTTGAGGTTGCCCATTCTCTATTTTTTTAACTGAACCGATAGTTGACTTGCCTCTTCTTTTTCACATTACCTCAGACAAAATAGGAATATAGAGCTTTGTCTCCTAGGGAGACTCATTAGAGGACCCCAAAAACTGGAAGTTTTCTGAGCCTTTATTTCACAGCACAGGGTTTAACGAGGATCTCTCTCTCTCTCACGAGGTTTTCTCCAAAAAGCAATCATTAAAAAAGGAGGTGACAATAAAATCCACCCCCAAAAGCAGGGTTTCAAACAGCCAGCTACCCCTCGTCCTCCAAACAAATCACATCTCAAGCAACAAAATCCTAACAAGTTCTCCAGATGTCCTCTGAGCCTTCCAGAAAACAGAAGACAGACATATCCTGAATTTTTTATGTGAAAAACAGTCAGAAAAGTAAGAAAACAAACAAACAGGAACAAAACCAAACAACAACGAAGCTTTTCAGCCCTTCTATAAATGTAAATCTCATCTCCCATAGATACCACCAACTGTTTTTTCCTAATCTTTTTAAATCTCAGCGTAGGTACCGCACGAGAAACCACGGTTGACTGTGGCCAACAAGCAGCCTCCAGCCAAAGCAGGTTGGTCTTAGCGCATCCTGAGATGGAATCGCAGCAACACGGAGGAGAAAGCAAGAGGTGCAACCGCAGAACGACGATTACAACACAAACCATCATAACAAAAAGCACTGACTGACATAGGTAACGCTGCCCATTGTTTTCACCAAGCGTGGGCAGATGGAAATGCCTCCTGGAGGAGAAGCGGTGGGGAGGAGAAGGCGCAGCAATAAGGGACCATGACAGCGACCTGTGGTGTCCTCGCGCTGGTGCCAAGGCTGACACGGGGGACTGTTGTCCCCATCATTGTGTCACTAAGCGTTTCTCACACACTCGTACGGAGGCAGCTGGGACATCAACGTCCCCCCTATGAACACCCCCTTCCACAAGCGCTTCTCCTACAACTTGTAGCTACTCCAGTGGAAAAATCTCGCAGCTATCTCCCCTTTACTCCAGCCCTCTCTCCTCTCGCTTAAAATACGACTGTCAGGGTAAACGGCTTCCAGTCCACTGACATCCAAAGCCCAGAGCAAAGAGATAAACGTTAAACACTTCCAGAAAACTGTAACGATAGAGAAATTATGGCCAGCTCCTCTGCGGCTCCAAAGAGCTGCCTGAATTCATTCTGGGGTCTCCTGCTATTCCCAGCAGAGCACGAGGCGAGAGCTGGACGAGGTCCAGAGGTCCACGCTCTCACCCCATTTAATAAGAAGCCGAGGATAGCCAGAAAACCAATATTTTAAGCACAGTTTAAAAAAAAAAAAAAAAAAGAAAGAAAGAAAAGCCACCCTTCTATTCACAGCACAGCTCAAGAGGATACAAGTTGTAATGCTGAGTGAAAGCATCCTTGGATGACAGCCCCTGCATCCCCGCTGTGCACAGCGGGGCTGAGGCTCTGAGAAACAGGATTCAAAACCCCAGCCCGAACCAAGCGCTGAATCCAAATGCCGAAACATCCCGGGGTTCACAAGCAGGGGTACGGCAAACACGGGCTCATCTAAAATGCTTTTTAATCTTTGCTCCCGGAAGAGCAGCCTCCTCCCGTGGGATTTCAATGGGAAAAGAAAGAGCTGCAGGTACGCATGGAGGGGGAAGAGAAGGATGAAAAGGCATATTTTCCCATCCTAAAGAAACAAAGATTTTTGGGAAAAGTCTGCCCCGCCAACGCTTGCTGACCAAGTTGCTTTGCCATGGCCGGGGGTGCTCGGCAGCGACATTGATCTCATCGTCGCACTAAACGCCGTACAAACGCTCACCGTGTTGAATTAGTGCCGGTAGATTTGTCTGACTAGAACACGCTAGAAATCGCGGTTGGGTTACAAGAATCAATTAGGGCCAGACGGGGGTGCGGGGAAGTTAAACAATTTGCCTTATTGTAGGATTCAGCGCTACGGCGAAGGGTTCTTTACATTTTCATTTAGATTTAAAAATCACTCGAGTGCACCCTCTGTATAATTCAATCGGGGAACGGAAGGGAAACTACCAAGCGAGTAAGAGATATATTGTTCTTCGCCGGAAGATAAAAGTGGGAAAAAAAAGAGAGGATTAGAGCGCAGATCCTCAGCAGGGGGAATCTGCATAGGGGCACCACCAGTTTACAGCGCCGTAATCCAAAAAGCAGGCCGTCTCCATCAACCCTGCATCTGTTTGGTGGGAATTCAAGCTAGATATTTGTCAGGACAAGGTTTTAGGGACTGATGTTGAGTCACCACCCCATCCTCAGACAGGACAAGAAACCTGTCACCTTCCCATTGATGGGACAATTCCCAGCAGAGCCAGGAACTGGGAATGAGACCCAGCCAAGGTTAGTCGGGGGAAAAAAATACTCGCTAATATGCAGCACACCTCCACCGCCGCAATAAAGCCGAGATTGAATTGCAGAACGTGGCTGCGGGTCTTGTTTCTATACGTTTCAATGTTGTGCTCCAACAGGTCGGAATATTGTTAGCAATTCCGTCGGCAGAGGAGACATTGCTGAGCTGGGTAAAACATGTGGCAAATCTCTTTCTGCGCTCGTCTTGGATCAGGTGAAGGCGTTTGATTATATAGGCTCGGGGGTTATTTGCATTATGGGATTCCCAACACTCCTCCTGAAATGGTTAGGAGCATTATGTAAATCAGCCAGAGGGGAAGCTTTCGACACACGTCTCAGCTGATGGAACAACTTTAATCTCAAACCTGGCTACTTTTCCAATTACCTTGTACATCTTTTGCCACCGACTGCTTCGTAAGGGAAATCCAGCCTTTATGGGGGATCCCCGAGTTGCTCCGTTAGAAGGAAAAGGGCAAAGATCCTCTTCAAATTTCTACCTGCGTGCATGGGTTAGCGTGATGTGCTCTCTTCAGACAAGAGGAAAGGTTAAACGGAGCCCTCGTCAGGGAGGAAAGCCCAAAGGCTTCAAGCCGAGATCCGCGAAGGATCCTGAAAGCCGGGCACCCAAAGCCCATTGAAAGCCAAAGGATGACCAACACCTAAGCCCACAAGGCTGCTCTGAACCGTCTAAACGACAATTTGCCCAGCGCAAAAGAGCACCAAACGCCAAGGGGGGAGCACTGGGAGCCAGCCCGCTTCTCTGCCCTTCCCCTGAGGGCAAGGCGAGGCTGGCAGGGATGTGCAGAACAAACAGCAGCATCCGAGGGTAGGAAAAGGACCAAAAAGGGGGCGGAGGACGGCAGCTCCGTGCCTCAGACAGCTCCCCGCTTTTCTAGAGCCTGGCTCGAATCTGCAGCATCACATGAGACGCTCAGCTCCATTCACATTTTCCCTTCCACCTTTCCTCGCCTTTTCCACGCACCAAGCGAGACTGGGACCGTGAAACACCACGGCTTCTCCAAGAGAAGTCCCTTTCCTGGCCATGGACAACTCTTCTGGGAAGTTAACACGCCACCTCAGAACAAAAGACACAGTTTAAAGGAAGAGCAATATCTACAGACTCCTCTCCACCTGTTTTTTTAGAAAAAAACTTGATTTCTGTTGCTTGTTGACAGTTGCCGAGCTGCTCCTGAACTCCCTGTATTGGAATGTCCATATCTCCCTTCAGATACACCTTGATTTATTTTTCTTCATTTATTATTTAAGCCCGGCACCTTTGTGTAATATTCAAGACCCGCCTCGTTCTTTATTATTAAGCCCCGCCAAGCACCCTAGGAGGCTCCGCGATCTCTGCAGCCTTCGATCTGCCAGAAGAGAACAAACTCATCTCAATCCCTGGGTAAATACGAGGGATTGCGGGAGGGATGCCGTCAGCATCCTGCTCCCTCTTCCCTCGGCTGCCGCGCCACCTCGCCGCAGAAAACACTCTCAAAGGCTAATTCACTTCCCAGCATCGGTACGGCTCATTTGCTGCTCTCCCCCTCCGTCTTTCCGCAGCTGGCATTGAAGTCGGCCGGCTCCCAGTAACCCCCGTTCGCCGATATAAATGGAGCGAGGCCAGGAGCTGTGACTACGGCCAATTAGCCACCAGTCACGGGCAGTTCTTCCCATGGGGACCGAGCCTAAAAGCAACATGGGGAATGCAACGGAGACAAAGTCTCTCCTTTCAGATGTTTTCAGGGTGGCGATGGGGCATCATGCGGGGTTTTTTTTCCCCACTTGGCTCCCGTCACTTTCAGCCTGACCTTGCATTTCTTTTACATCACTCATTGCACAGCCAGAGGTAGAAACAGGCTATTTAAGCCTAGCCTGGGGAAGCTGGGGATGGGAAGCCCGCAGCTTCGCACCAACCCGACTCCAAACTGCTTTTCGGATGCAGAGGGACCGCAGTCAGCGGTCACTCCTGTATCTAAGGAGAGCTTGTCATCCCAAGCTTCTCATTCCCGGCACCGGTACTCGCCGGCTTAAAAGCCGGATGATCAAACCGTGCCTGGCGGTGGGCTAGGCTTAGGAGGAATTTACATCTGAATTTCACAGCTTGGGTCCAGCTCTGCAACAGGCTGGATGGAAACAGAAAATACAGTTAATGCATCCCTCCTTTGAGCGTGCATCTACACTCCGAGATGAAACTCTGTGGCTAGAATTCATCCTGACTTCAAAGGCATCAGCACAACTCAAAGGCAATAAACCCGGGAAGGGGAACAGAATGAAAATATTTCTACGGCAAAAGACAAGGCCTCACACTTGTATGGCTCCAGACTAGTTGGAAACACAACGGAGCACACAGTCAACTACAGATCACGAGAAAAGTCAACTTCACGCCTCAAAATCAATCTCAGCCGATGCAAAGGGAATTTCGGAGAGATAAAACTCCATCGCTTGCAGCCGCACTTATGCAAAACCCCAGGCGAGCACCTTACGTTGGACACTCGGAGCAGCATTGAGCCCCGATAACCCATTCAAAGCTCCCACCATAGCCGATGAAAAGTGACGGCCAACCCCTATCACAGAACGGTTTTGGTTGGAAGGCGCCTTTAAAGCACGCTTAAAATGAGCACCCTTGCTTTAGATGACTTTTTAGGGTGCGACAAATCACCCTCTCGAAAATCCCCATGACCACCAAGAGATTCAACAGCTCCCACTAGACTTTGAGCCGATAAATAGAAGCCGACCTTGCATGCCTGTGGTTTGGGGAGGGGAGTCTTGTTGCTGGACCCCAACCTTGCCGACGATGAGTTCACACCAAATCCGACAAGAAACAAATGACACATTTGTAAATATCAAAGTCAAGTTGTTTTGTGAGAAGTTCAGCATCTGGGGTTTGGGTTTTCTTTTTTCTTCCCCCCCGCCCACCTCCGTTTTAAGCTTTGTCAATACCAACTGTGCTTTTCTTCCTGGAAACTGTATAATGATGAGAGAAACTGTTTATTTTTCTCTTTAAAGGGATGAAGTATTTTCCACCGATATTTTACATGTCCGTAAAAACGATTTGTGGGATTGAGTGGACGGGTCACACGATGCCCTTTGGCTGCTCGAGGGAAGGGGGAAAAAAGGTCACTCCAGAGTGAGATTTCAAGAGCTTCTTTACTTCTCAAAGGCTTTTTATGTGAAATACCATTCCCCTGCATTTTTGGCTGGGGAAAAAAAGAGTGGGACTCTAAGCACTAGTCAGCATGGGCTCATCTCAGGGAAAAAAGATGGTGCTAGAAAAATATAATTGCTTTGTGAAGGGACTAAGGCAGGCAGGCAGAGGATGTGGTTTGCTTCGGTGTCAGCTAATCCTCCAGAACGGGGAATGTGGGAAGGGCAGCAAAACACGGTACCAAATACTCAACAAGTCAGACCTAACGGAGATACCAAGCCACACGCGTCCCCCGTGAAAGTCTGATCAGATCTCACAACAAGCATCAAGTAGGGTGGTTTTTCCACCCTGTGACAGGAAGGGCAGCTCTAGAGAGCACCCAAAGGAAGCAAGGAGCATCGTGATAAGGCTGGAAGGATGGAAGGCACCCACGTCAGGGCCCACCACCGACCCCCAGCATCTCTGCACCATCTGCCTCCACCACCTTTGCATCACCTCCCGCCTGCTCCAGCAGAACCCACCGCATCCGAGCCGGCTGGAAGGAATAGATTTCCTCCCTTCTTTCTCTCTCTTTTCTATTTTTCTTTTGGATTTGCGACAGAGAGCTGCAAACCAAGAGCCTCTATTCCTGGAAGCCCCGCGGCTGGCAGACGCACGAGGCAATTAACCCCAGCACGGGCAGAGAGGGAAAGACAGGGGCTGCCTGCAAAACGCGTCCCCTGCTCGCTACCGTGGGGCTCTCTCCCCCAAGAGACAACACCATATGGGTTCAGAACCTCCAAAGTATTTAGGCAGTCAAATATCCGGCAGGTCCCGAGCCCCTCGGAGCCGGCTCATGCCCGAATCCCGTGCCATGGCGCGAACCCGAGCCCCACAGCACCCGGCCAGATCAGGCGCTAATTAAACCGTTCCCTCGACAGCTTGTAAGTTAGTTATGGCTCATTATCCTCACTTAACCGACTGGAGAAACTGAGGAAGGAGGGAGATTAAAGGATTTGCTAAATCTCCGGCAGCAGTCAGTGGCAGAGGCAAACCCGGAGCTCGTAAACATTATAAATCCCCCACCTCGGGGCTGCCAACCCCTCTTATCCCTCCACTCGCCCTTTTTACTACTCGCTATTGCTTGGTAAGTGCTGAGGGTGCACGAGGAGCGAAGCCTGGAGAGCACCTTGCTCCAGAGCTCATGTCTGGAGGGCAGGTATAAAAGGGAGAGGATGCTGAAAGCCAAAAGACCACAATAAAAGCTGCCTCTCCACCCCAAACTACCGCACTTGACCGCGACACTTAAAACGGACCCGCTGCCCTTTTATTGCCCCTCTGGCAGCATCTTGGAGAAGCTGAAAATGGCCCAGATTTTCTCCAACCGAGCCAATAAATCAGCCGCGGGAAGGGCTGGAGAAGCGAAGGGCCCCGGGGAAAGGCTGCAAAGCCCAGCGAGGGAGAGAGGATGCTGAGAGAGGAGGAGGAGGAGGGCTTGGGAGAGAGGAGCGGCGACGAATTTCAAGGGAATAAAGGAGACGGGAGAGCAGAGGAAGGAAAGAGAGCTTTAGAAAAGAGGGAGAGATTGACAGAGCGAAACAAAGATGGAGGGGAGGCACAGAGACAAGAAAGGGGGAGATAAAAAATAAGGGAGAAAAGCACAAGGAGGAGGTAGCGGGGAGAGAGAGGAGGTGGCGAGCCGGGGAGAATTAAAACAGTGACAGCAATTTAGCGGCAGAGTTTTATCTTCGAGTTTAATGGGGGAAACCAACCCTCTGCCTAAGGAAGGTGTTTTTCTCTCTCCAGCTCTTTCTGCATCACGGCCAGCGAGGAAGGAAACGGTGGAATCGGGTCCGTCCCCCACCACCAGCAGCATTACTGTTCATTACAGACAGGATACCGCCTGCTCCCTGCTCCTTGTTCCTCTGCTGCGCTGGATTATATCCTCATTACCCCCTCAACGACAGTTTGCCAGTCATCATTTGGTTGTTATTATTATTCCTGATGACAAACTCCGGCAGCTCCCGCTCCCTCGACAGAAAATCCCTGCCTCCCGTATCCTGCCCCGACACAGGGAAGGATCTTTTTTCCCCAAAGGGGAAAAAAAAACCCAAACCAAACACATATTTAAATGCAGCTTTTTTAAAAACTGTGCTTATCTGTTTCCTTGGGATCTGTTTGTTATTTCGCCGCAGATGGGCTTGGTTCAGAAACAAACAGGATTTGCTGTGACGCCAGTAACTTCCACCTCTCAAGGAAAACCAAAAACCCAGCAGAGCAGGTGGGAAGTCGGGACACAGGGGTTGTACGTGGAAAGACCTGCTAGTACCAAGAAAAAATGCAAAGGGAAAAAAATATACACACAAAACCAAAACAGGATCAATATCTCCCAAAAGAAGCTTCCTTCCTACAAGCCTTAAACCCCACGGCCATCCCCAAAGCGGCGTCTCGCCAACAATTCAAGGGCAGACAAAGCATCTTTCACCACTTGACCTCCCCCGTATCTTGGCAAGGCTGCCGAGCAAAACTGCAGAGCAAAACCAACGAAATAGATCCCTCCGGAGATGGGAAATGGGGGGCATCCAGTTTTGTCTCCGTAACGGTATCGGGCAGGGCTGGCGCTGGAAGCGCCACTCCTCAGAGCTTCACCTTGCAAATAAATAGCTCTGAATTGCAGCCAGCAGCAACGGGATCTTTCAAAGACATTATCTGGAAGCAGTCAGTAGAATGTACCTAAAGTCTCATTAATCATCCCGCCGCTTACAGTACTTCTTAATGGCTTTTATGGTTTATCCTTTGAATGCCAACAAAGAGTGTGATTTCTCCTGGCTTATTCTATTAAACAGAAATCAATATCTAATACAAATGTGCCGACGGTGGGATATTTGGAAAGGCCGAGGAGGCACCTGTCGGGCCATTTCTCCTCTTTGATGTGGGCAGCACGAGGCGCGGGCTCTATGATGAGCAGGGATCTGCTAATCGCAGCTCCTCGCTTTGCAAAGCCAGGCCTAAGCAGAAGAGAGGCCGTGGGCTGCGATGCATCTGGGGGGGCTGGGAGCTCGCACAAGAGGCTCTAAAATCACACACAGTGAGAACATCTTTTTTTTTTCCCGGTGCTCAAAACCAAGTGCTGCGAGTGTGCGGGAGAGAGAAAATAAAAAAGAAAGAGGAGCAGGAGCGGCGTAGGGCGGTTTTCATCTCTCCTTTCTACAAGGGCTCTTGTGAATTGGAGTGATGGTTGCAAGGCAGCTGAATCAACACTAAGCAGAGGTATAAATAAGCTTCTAGGAGGACGGTCTCAGGAGCCGAAGCTTGTTATTAATTTTTGCAGCTCAAGAGGCTGGCGAGGTGGAGGAGGCTTCAGGTGTTTCGCTCCCTCTTGGCACCCTGGAACTGAGACGAGAGGGTGGAAAAGGAGAGGGGCAAGAAGGGGGTTGCTTTGCACAATTAGCTGGGAAATGCACGCGGATTTAGAACAGGAATGATCCTTTTTAGCCCACGCCTAACGGGGTCCCCAACCCACCGCCCCAAAGGTGCCACCGCAGCAGCCACCGAACTGCATCAGCTTTGGGGTTTAGCCTGGGGTTTAGGGGGAGCTCCTGCACTTGAAGGAAAAGGCCACAAAACAGCGACAGAGAGTGGCATTCACCACCCCAGAAACCAATTCCGAGATCTTAATAGAAAATGAAATTTGTATTTGTTAAAAACCACTCAAGAAGGTTCGGAGCCTGCTTTTTATACCTCTCTCGGAAACACGCTGTTAAGTAATTCGCAATTTGCCAGGTTGGAACAGTTCAGAAAATCCTTCCTGAAAACAACCAGAGGCAAAAATCACTTCACTCCAGATACGAGCTCCTTCATCCAGACTCTCCAATGGTACCAACCACCTCCCTGTGCCAAGGAAGGAACGAGGCTCAGCGCACCCAGCGCCGCTTTAACGCACACCCGATATCCCAGAGCAAATGGGACTCACAGAGCGAGGCTGGGTTTAAATACGTCTTTTTGGGTGCTGCTGCTGACATCCAGAGCTCTCCATCCTTCCACATCCCAACCTGGATCCATCTGTCCCCCACCGGACTGAGAGGGCTCAAGAGCATCTCAGAGGCACCAAGATGCACTCGCTGCCTTCCCCAGGGCCCACCGAGACCCCAAATGCTCAAAAACACCAGCAAAAGGGTCCAGAGATCAGAGATGGAGGAGGCACAAGACGAGCAAACAGCCAGCACTTGCTTCCATCAGCCGCCCCGCCACATCAGCCCTGTTGGCACCTTTCTGCAGCACCCCATGGTATTATTTAGCACGGCTGATCGCGCTTCGCTTCCTTATTCCCCTTCAGAAACCCTAAAACCAAAAAAAGGAGCTGAATAGTTAGGGATGCTCCAGGCACTTAGCTACACTTAGCAACCCCAGCCTGCCAGAAACGTCCTCGCACAAGTGACGCTTCCAGAATTAACTCCCAGCTCTCGGCGCGCTTGAGAAGGAAAAAAAAAGGAGAGAAGCGTAAATGGCAGCACTTGGTTCTGCTTCGGCACGGGTCACACTTGGTTCGGTTATCCGAAACGAGACGGTAACCCAACGCCAAACGCTTCCTACCCGCCGGGCATCACCTTCGCAAGCCGCTGCTGAAAGCGGCCGGAATTTTGGCTGGTACCTCATCCCACGGTGCCTCCGAACAAATACAGCCAGGCCATGAAGGATGTGGCATTTCTCTCGCAATACAACAAACCGTCCCTTTTTTGTTGTTGTTGTTGTTGTTGTTTTCCCCTCTCTTTCTCCAGTTTAAATAATGGAAGCTGTCAGGACTGTTCTTGCGCCTATCTGGATCTTTTTATTTATTTATTTCATCGGCTCCCGCTCCGCCAGCCCATCCATCACCACAAGCCTATCTGCAGCATCGCAGTCCTCCCAAAGACACTCCTGCTCCTGCCACCCCAACTCCGAGGCAGCCAAAGCAAACACCTCCAGCGTCCCTCCTCCCAAGCGAAATGTTGTTTTAATAATTCAAAATTTTACGGGTCCTTTCGGCTGAGCGGTGAACCATTCAGAAATGGCACAACGGCAACACCGCCGCTCACCTGCGGCGCACGTGGAGCGGGCGCGTCTGCACGCAGGCGCTTTTACAGCTTCTGGGATGCTAAATCACGTCAAAGGGAAGGGATGAAAGACAGAGGGAGGACGCCAAGCTCAAAAACCACGTCCTCCGCTATATCTCTCCAACAGATAAACGCTCCAGGGGAGTTTCACAGGGCGCACGACGACAGGAGACACTTTTGCGGCACGCAGGTGTGAAAGAGGGAGACAGGAGGGAGAATAGAACCTGATGGCACTTCACTCAGGCAGCGGCAGCGACGGCAGGTGCTTTGTTTCTTTATAATCCCCAGCTGCACGGAGGCGAGAGGAGCAGAAGGGAATTGCGGAGCGGGCTCAGATCCCAGCCAGGATCGCACCCGATAACGTGCGAAAGCCTCCAGCGGCCCCGTTCCCCACCAGACAGCTATTGCGCTCGCATCGGCTCATCGCTTGGGCTTCAAAACCCGGGTGCGCGATGCCTGGCTTCTGCTGACAGTCTGTGATTTATTTTCTTTTTTTTTTTTTCCCAGAAAACCTGAAAGCAGGAGATGGTCGGGGAACCCTAAGAGATGCGTTTGCTTGCTGTCAGAAGCGTGGAAAAAAAAGACCATCTGCTAAAGGAGGTGCTGTCTGATAAACCGACAGCAAAACTCGCCCCCTTGAACCCAGCCTAAATAAAACCGGAGCAGTGCAGTACAGCAGGGAGTAGCCCTGAACAACATGCAAATCAGAAGGATTATTAAGTCTAAGATCAGGAGTTACGACTTTGTGGCTTCTCTGGGCGCCACCTGTGTGTCCACACACACAGATATTTGCAGGAGCCACCTCCAGCTCTCACATCGGGACACGTGCACCTCGTTTTCTTATTGCATGGTCCACTCTGAACTTCTCCGCACCAAAGACCTGCTCCAAAACCAGCAGCTCCTGTGGCGATTTTGAACCCCTCAAGCTCCAGGACTGCTCTGAATATGATGAAAAAGTGTTTCATAGACAAAATTGGAAGAATACTAATCCACTGATAAATCCAGGGTCGGGTTTGGTTGGAGCTCTCACACACCTTCTCCAGCATCCTGGAAGAAAAGCCAGTCCCAAACTCAGCCCAGCACAGAGGTTTTGCCTCTTGCCTGGGCTCGCGAGGGACGTGTCCCTTCCCAAAACTCTGCTTATTTATTTGGATAAACCTTTTGTTGGGATAAACGCTTTGCTCTCGCCACGGCCCCAAGGTCATGGGAGTTAATGAAGGGAGGGGAAAGGCCAAGTGAATGGGATCTGCCCTTTGCATCCCATGCGTTAGTGCAGGAGAGGTGAAATGAGGGGACTGCACTCTTTCTCCTCTGCTTTTTCCTTGAAAAAAAAAGGCAACACCAGCAACACACAGCCAGAAAACAAGTGTCTCTTTCTCTCCCTTACTCTTTTCTCTTGTTCCCATTACTTTCCTCACTGCTCACCTTCGCTCTTCCCCAGCTAACAACATCACCTCCGTACCCCAACCCTTCATTCACAACCCGCTGAGGAAAGGAGACTCCCGTCCACACACAAAACACCCCCAAGGAAGCACCGTCCCGCCTCATCCAAGGACCCCAGACCCTTTTAGGGACCCTGACACCGAGGTTCACAACTGCCCTTGGAGCAAAGGGCTGGAGGGGAATCCGCCTCCACCCCCCTGCTCCGACGCAGCCATTTTGGTGCAGAGATCTGCAAGAGGAATATTAAGCTTGGTCTGAATGCAGCAGCCTCGGCTCAAGATTTATGAAGGATGAAGGAAGGAAGATTCTGAGGCAAAGCATCATCTCAAAAATAACTGCCGAGTCCTAGCGGGTATAAAAGATCTGTCCATAAACCAGTTTGTCATCGCCAGTCAATAAAAACGCAAGCGACGGGAGCAGGAGGTGACAGCCGGTGTCCCTCGCTGGACCATCCGCACAGAGATGTGCAAAGGCATCTCCAGCCTTGCTCTGAGTACGCGTCCCCTGCCCCAAAGTCTCAAGGCGAGCATAATTACACCTGGTTTAATGTGCGGAGCACCAGTCTAGGAGCTACAGAGCAGACCTGGGTGTTTCGGGGAGAAATACAGAGTCACAGCCAGAAAAATCTGGAGTGTGGGGTCAGCACCAAACCAACGTGCTGGTACCTACCAGATGTCCAGGAGGACTTAGTTTTTCTCTGCCATCTACCACTAACGCTTCGGGGACACGGAGGAGAGGAGGATCTGGTGCTACATGGGGTGAACCACCCATGGGACCCTCCCAGCCGCAGGCAGAGCCGCCCAAGGCATGGGAACCATCCAACCAGAGCATCACTTCAGTTGGAAGAGACCCTAAAGATCACCGAGTCCAAGAGCATCTTTGATGAGGTGCATCAAGCTGAGGGCAAGCTGGGAAGCAGACCAGTCTGTCTTTAAAGGAGGCTGGTGGCTTTTCTTTCTTTTCTGCCTTTTTTTTTAAGGCTGCCTGATACAAAAGAAAACACCCCGGTTGGTAAAAGATGAAGGAAACTTCTCTCATCACCTTTCCTACCAGACACTCATAGCAACTTCTACCCACCAGTCCTGTGAAACCATCGCATTTGATTTCCCCGGATCGCACGTTCAAAGCAGGAGCATCCCCGGGAGGCGATGCCGGTTCAGCAGAGAGGGACCCACCAAAGCCGGGAAGGACCTGTCAGGCTTCTCCAGCCTCTCATCCGCTATAACCCACCAAAACAAAGGTGAAAAAACCCCAGATATCACTCACATTGATTTAGAGCCACCAAGAAACGCACCCAACAAAGCACATCACCCGCACGCTTGCTTCTTGATCTCCCTCTCTCATTTTATTTTATCTTTTTCCCCCCCTTAACCTTCTGCCTGAAAAAAGCCTCGCCATCCCTTCTCATTACTAATCCTTCGCATCAGCCTCCCAGGAAGCACTCTGGGGCCACTTGACTATTAACAGGGCACTAACTGCAAGGCGGAGGAGGATGTATTAATATCTAATAAGAGTGATAGATGATGTGAACCGCTCAGGCACTCCAACTCAGGTACTCATGTCAGGTACTGGAGCTAATTTAAAATAATAATAATAACAACAATAATAACAACAACAGCAGCAGCTGCCTTCATTTTCCAAGTCAATTGATTCCTCAGCAGGAATGCCATCTTGACAGATTTATTTTGATCGAATTGTCTAATTGAATACAGTTCTTGTTTCCCTTCACTTTGTGACCTTTCACGCCTGTGAAATAAATGCAATTTGGAGAATTATTCCTCAGCAGCAAACTCAGCTCCTCCAGGGCTGGGGTGGCTGCTTTGCCTCTCTAACTTGCTAACAAAACGCTGTCAAAAGAGGCACCTGCTCCTGGGTGCTCTGCCAGTATTTCTTTTCCACTTCCACGTTAAAAAACGTTGAATAAAGACCAAAAAAATTGGAGGTTTACAAGATGCACAACAAAATGTACTTGCTGTTGGGCAGACTTTACCTTCTGACTATTCAGGTTCCTGCACCGAGGCTTGTTCCAGTTTAATGGAAGAAGTTTTGCTCCTGGTTCTGTGATGCTACTGGAATAAGATGTACCACATCTCCTTCCCTTCAACCGCCACCAGCTTCACCTCCATCCCCAGGCTCCTACCTGGGATGCTCTGATGTGCCAGACACCAGGCGATGCTCCCCATAAATTACACAAGAACCAGTCTCCAGGATTAAAAATAACTAAGCCGTGTCCCTCGCCGACAAACGCGCGGAGAGGTCCTGGCGAGAAGAGTCCGCGGCTGAATCTTTTATAATAACATCAATCAATATTAAAAATGTATGGCCTGCTCAATTTTTAAAGCGTCTTAAATTAATCTTTAAACACAACTATTTTGCTTAAACCAAAGGCTTTTGGTAGCTCGAGAATGGTATTTCCATCTGTTCCCCCGGGTTCACGCCAGGTATCTAGAAGATGTCTAATAAGTAAGTAAATAATATACATCCAGCACAATTCCCTAGAACCACAAAAGAGGGGGGAAAGCAGAATTTACTACTAAATTCATTATTGACTTAGCAGCAAAAAAAGGTCTTTATCTGTGCAGTGTGATAGGCTCTATCGACAAGATTAAAATAGCTGAATCTGCGGGGTTTAGGCTGGATAACAAATCCAGCTGCTGCCCCTCGAGATGGGGACAATACAGAACACAGGGATGGGCAAAGTCGGGTTGAACCCATCCCATCCTCTCCAACACATCTCCAGGGGGTTCTAAACCAACACAACAAGATCTGGGCGATACCCCCATGCTCCATTTGGGGAATTTCCCCCCAACCAGAGCTTCCTGGGAATGGGAAACACCACTTGGCCAAGCTTTCCAATGACAGCATCACTAATACACTCAAGGGAACGTGGCATTTCTGACAGCGAGACTTCTGCCTCACTTGCCGTTTAATGTTAAGAGGCTTGTACAGTCAGCAGCGTTTAAAGAGTAATGACTGTTTTCATGGTAAATGCTCTGTTAAATAACCCAGGATTATTGTGTTGTGTTACTGCATATATAAAATGGCATTTCAAAAAAATAATAATTGTTTTAGAGCTAATTGATGTTTTTAACCGGCTCTGCGCGTGGAATTTTTATTTGGTAGAGGGACGGGCCGCTTGTCAGGAAGACAAAAATAAAAGCGGGGAGGTTTCAACCTGGCAAATTCACTTGCAGGCTCTGCCTGGGTTTTGTCCGGTTCAGGTGGAAAGTTCAAACCATCTGCTCTAAAAGGCAAAAAGGAGGGACCCTCTCAACCTGCCCAGTTTTGGCCGGTTCTCCTCGCGGTGGCACTTCAGAGCCACCAAAAAACCCGTCCTGGGGGAAGACACGTCCCCCCTCGCCGGTCCCCAATGCTATTTTGGCAGAGAACCGCCCTAGCGCGGGCAGCAAAGGGCTGATGAATCACGGGTGAGCAATCCTGCCGCGGGAATTTAACCATCATCGTTCCAGAAGGGGTTTGGAGGGCTCGGCTCCTTCCCTTCACCCACCTCCTCGCCATGTCCCCGCAGACACGGCCTCAAATCCAACCAGAGCCACCACCAGCATCTCCGAGAACCTCCTGCTCATCACTCGGTTATGTGAGCACCTCGCAGCAGCATCCTCCCGCTGAAAGGGAGCTTGAGCACCAAAATTTAGCAGCTGCAAGGCTGCCGAGAGCCCAAACTCCCTGTTTACGCCCCGTGCGGACCGCAGGCACTGCAGCCAGCGATCAAAGCGCGGAGGAGGACTCTTGGCTTTCAGACCTGGAGCCTTTGAGCTCCACAGACAGCAGCCGCCTCGCTGACCCTTGGTTGGAGCAGTCGGTAGCGCCGGCAGAGTCCTGAAGCTTTACAGAGGCAGTGACTTTTGGGATGTGGAGTAAATCACACGAGTGAGCGTCTCGGAATTGCCGGGAGGGAGAGCGGGACCATCAGAGACCGCAGTTGAAAGTCTTAAGCATCTCCTAAGATCTCCGTGTCCAGACACGAGCCCGGTGCCAGCGGGGGCTCTTATACACCTCCCAAAAGGGACCCACCGGGTCACCGGGGCTCATCCCTCGCACTCAGGCAGCCCATTAATCCAAAAGGATCCGCCGGCATCTCTGCTCCGCGTACCCAGCGCACTGCGAACCGCCTCGCAACAGCTTATAACAAACCGGAGACCCGTAGTGCAAGAGGCCAAAAGCCACCGAGCTCTGAAATCATCACAAAGAAAGGAGAGGAGATGAAAGCTCGGACCCTCGCAGCAGCAGGGAATCGGTAAAAGGGAAGTATTTAAGTGATGTGTGCGCTGGGGTCTGCAGATGGGCAGGGAGGAAAGCTCCCCGCTCCTCCAGCACGGGAAGGACGGCACGGAAATAATTGGGCTGTGAAATCTAAGGGAATATTGCCGGACCAGGAGAGTTCAAGACCACAAGGCTGCTCGTTTGGAGTTGCTCCTTGCCCCTAAAAGTCACTCTCATGCCTGTTTTTGCCAAGACAATTGCCTTGCGGTCTGTCCCAGACCCAGCAGCTCCAGGACTGGCCAAACCCACTCATTAATGCCCTGAAAAATAAGAGTTGTCACCTTCTGCTGCAGCTTTTCCCAGCCCCCAAAGACAAATTGGATCCCAGAGACCGATGCACAGAGAGGTGACATGAGTTACGTCCTTCCTCAGCATCACCCCATGCACATCCGTGATGCTCCAGGCCCACGAGACGACGGCTGAATCCAGCTCTAACAGCATGAGCAATACCGCTGCCTGCACACACACACGCTCCCTCTATAAAACAATATACAGAAGCGAGATACTGGGCTCAAAACCTTCTCACCCTCGTTTTCTCCCCACCCCGCCCCCTGCAAAAGCCTGAGCAACCTGTCGCCAGCAAACCCCAGCGACAGGGCAACTCTCCAGTTCATCATTCCCCACTTCAGGAGCCTTTTCCAGGTCCTGAGGCTCCGTATCAACCCTCTGCCTTCCTCGGAGGCATCTGGATCCCAGGAGGACGCTGCCCTAATGGGTTACATCTCATTACCGCAACCGCAATGTCAAACCCCGGCGCTCTCTCTATCCCTCCAGCATCTGGCTCCGCGGTATCCGAGCGCCTCGGATGACTCGAAAAGTCCCTTTGTGTGTTTTCCCGACCCTTGGCTGTACAAGTACCATTTAATCAACCTCGGTAATGAAGCCAGAAAAGCGACAGAACTGGCTGAGCGGCCATGGGCAGGATCAGCGCAGCCTTTGAACGAGAGGTGGAGGTTGATCCCGCTGCCTGCAGGTGACAAAAGGGACATTAGCAGTAACCTCTGTGATGCTTCCAAAGGTCCCAGCACCCTCAAAGCCCCCCAAGAGCCCACAGGCACGTCAGCTATAACATATATACATCCCAAAGCTCTCCCATACTCGCCAATGGCATGGGGTATTTATTCTCCCAAGGTTAAACCCGTCGTGGCTTTGCCCTCTCCCCTCAAAATCCGCACGTCCTGGAGACGTCATTATATGAAGATCTCACCTTGTGAAGAGCTAACGTGCATGCATATAGCTGTAGGAGCATCGGTAAAAGTTTGCAACCATGTCCCGAGACCATTTAAGTAAAACCACAAGGCAAATAAAAGGTACCTCAAATCCAAAATTCAACCAAACTAGCCAAAAGACACGACCTTTGTTCACCTCCTCCCAGTCTGGGGCTTCACCCTCCTCATCTGAGCGGTTAACCATTACTATTACTAGCAGTGAATTACTATTTCCCGCTAATAAACACGTCTGCAGCCAAGCTGCTGCTTGAAGCCCACGCTGTGCTCGTGCAAACGACCTTTATTTTTTGGAAAAGTGTGCTGCAGAGCTGCAAAACATAAAAATCACTGTGAGCCCTTCTGGGCAGGGCCCATCTCTTTGCTATACGCTTGCAAAGTGCCTGTCCCAGCCTCCGGGCCCTACTGTAGTATAAATAATCATAACACCTCACTCAGCAACACAATGAAACACTTGCTCGGTACTAAAAATTATTTAAAATTCATACCTACGTTGGGAAATTATTCAGTAAACTCTAATTACTTATCAAAAGCAACGACGATATTTTTAAGGAGAGGGAATGCCCATAAATACAGAGCCATAAATAACCTGCTACTCAGTAGCACGAATTAATTTGTATTTAATTGCTAGAAATTGCTATCAATTACTAAACATTCCTTGCAGAATAGGCAGATTCTTTAAAGAACAATTTCAATTGCTAATTGGAAGACTTTTTTTTTTTTTTACATACTTCTTTTACATCCCAGCTCCTATTGAATGAAGGAGACACCCATCCCGCCCCAGGGGACTCTGCACTTTGCAGGGGGCACAGAAAAGACCCATAAGGAACCGAGGAGCTGCTGAGGCTTCAAGAGGTTTCACCATTTTTGGTGAAACCCTGAAGGAAGCAGGAAAACCGACGGTGAGAAACCTCCCCTGACAGAGCAAGGAGAGCAATTCCTTGCAGAGGATTGGAAGGAGGGAGCTGGGAGTTACAGATCCATCGCACAAACAGGGAGAGAAATACCTCCCAGGGACCATCCATCTCCCCTGCACGCTACAGCAAAGCCAAATCAGAGCCTGCCCAGAGCTTCCCTGCACCGAATTGCTCCTTTTTGGAGCATGGACCCTGCCTGGGTCGGGGCAGGGGATGCTGCAGAGATGCTCCAGCATCACAACCTGCTGCCGCTTCCCTGCATCTCCATGCCGAGCAGCCCCGCTATCGCTCCTGACTCATTTTCTGGTGTTTTCTGCTTTGCTGTTGGCATAACATCCTATCAGCACAGTTAATTACATCACGCTGAGTGTGAAGGACAGGCTGATTCTCGCAAAGAGCCCGGGGGCCGTGCAATCCATCCCGCTGCTCTTGCGAAACAGCTTCCACCGATTGCTGACAAACTGCAGCAAAGCGCCTCCCCCACGTGAGACGGCAGCAAACCCAGCACCCCACGGACCATCGGGGCTGCTCTCACCCCCGCATCCCTCTGATCTTCACCCCACATCCCTTTCATCTTCACCCTGCATCCCTCCAAACTTCACTGCGCATCCCTCCGACCTTCACCCCACATCCCTCATGCGATGACAGACTGACAGCTGCAAACATCTCTTTGCTCAAACAGAGACCCCCCCAGAAATGCGGTGGGTGCTGGGAAGAGCTGCTTGTGTCTACAATTTGAGTACCAACAGTCCCCGGGACTGTCGATCCAACATCCAGGCATCGCTCCATCACCGGTCCCCCCCGTCGCATGTGCCAGCCACGACAAGCAAAGCGAACGACACGCACATCTGCTTACAATAACAGCCCTTCCGTGTCAAATCCATCATATTCGATGCAGATCTCTTACCCTGAAGTGTTGTCAATGAGGATTTAATTTCGTGCTAATTAGACAAATATTGCATGTTAAACACCCATTGATTATTAAGAGACAGTCAGCACGGTTTAGCTCTGCAGTGTGTGCGGACACGCTGTATTATATCTGGGATGAGGCTGGTAAATGTCTTGCTGTTTCTAATCATCGGTTAGTAATTGATGTCCAATAACTTGTAACTTGGTTTATCATGATAGATTTAGGAAAGCAGTAATAGTCCTGTATGCTAATTAAATATCAATTGATTATTTAAGGCATATAAAGATTTAGCAGCTAGGTAATAGATATACACAGTAACTAAACTTTTATAACCATCACACAGCATTCTCTTCTACCATTAAGTTAGTGTTTAATGACAAAGAGCGTTGCTCCTGAAGATAACTTTTGGATGGGAGTTTCAAAAGTGCTGAGCAGTGTGCAAGCCCCTACCCAAGGATCAGATTCCTCCGACTGCAGGGAACAGGAAAAGTCAGGAAATTCAGAGACACTGCTTTTTAATTGAGGCGGTCAATTGAGGTAAGTGAGGTGCCCAAGGCCATAGCGAGAGGCAGTGGCAGAGCCCAAGGCACTCCTGAACTTCCCATCTGACATTTTGCACCCCAGCCCCTCTCTCGCTCCATGCAAAATCCTGCGAAACGGAGACAAATCGCCAATTCCCTGCCAGAAAAAAAGCTTTTGAACCCCAGCCCGGCACCTGCCGGCATCCCACGCGCCCGCAGGGCGGACTCATCCGAAAACCTGATTGGAAAAGACACGTGTGAGAAGCTGAAGTCCGGAGCAATCTCCGTCTAAATAATAACTGGGAAGAAATCGATAGCTGTCAAGCGGCATCGCAGGAGCCCACCGAGCCCTGCCAGCCCCTCTCCTCCCATGCGTGTCCCCGTGCTCCTCGGATGGGTCTGACCCCCTGCCCGGCGCCGCTGGTTTGGGAGGGTTGGGAGGAGCAGGTTCCCTCCCGCATGCAAAGGAAAGAAAGACGAGAGACAGAAGCCCCGCGTCTGAAAGGGAAGAAGATAAATGGCTTCTGAAGGGAAATAACCTGCTGGACTTGGCGGGTTGGGCAGCACCCTGCTAAGTGCAGCATCAGTCTTGAGAACCAGCTGCGTGCTCGGCAACCGCAGGACAAAGCCCAGGGCTGAGCAGACATCAGAGCTCCTTCTCGGCCGGCTCCGAACGCAAGCAGCCAGCTGGAAAACTGGCGAAAAGGCGAAAACACACCGAGCACCCTCCCGGTTCATGCACAGGATACGGCCAATGGGCAGGGCAACTTTTAGCGAGGGAGCTGCTTTGTGTAGATGGGTTGACCCCATTGCTGGTCTACTGGGCAATAAAAGCAAAACCAAGGAAAATGCTCCAAGTGCTCCTCTGAGAGTCTGTAGCCTCGGTTACAGAGCCTGGGCAGGTCCCACCTGCCTCTTAAAACCTTCTCTGGTCCATAATGGGGCTGCATGGTGAGTGGGGAAGGGGTCGGCGCTGCCACTGCGTGGAAGGAAAACCAACCCAACCTTACGGACCAGCTAATATGCTCCAAACTGGGTCTTCTTACATTGGGTGTACAACTAGACATCCTAACCCACACATTTCTACTTCAAAAACCTTCAAAGTCCTTGGTGAAATCCCAAAACATCAGCTCAGCAGCACATTGATGATACAGACACATTCGCACACCAGAAATCCTGTGCAAGGAGGTTTAGGACATGGAGACTGTCGCCAAACCCTCCATGCAAATCCAGCAGGACACTACCAACCAGCCGCAGCCTGAAACTGCTGCAAAGGTGGCTTTTCCTATGGGTTGGGCAAAGAATTTGTGTTGGGGTGGGTCTCAAAAGCAAGGAAGCAACTTAAAGCAGCCGGTCCGCTTCCCTACAACCCGCTCCAGACAGTGGTTCCCACCTTAGGCTTCCCACCAGCTCTTAGGACAGAACATACAGCATTGCCTGGTCACCATCAGAGGCATCTCCTGCTTCCCCCACACCCACCTGGGCTCTTCACACTGTCGTACGGAGGATATTAGATTAGTCTGACACAATTTCTCCTTGAGAAATCTCCGCTGGCTGCGGCACGGCTTCTTGTCCTTTCCTAGCTAATGACAGGAATTTTTCCTTGATGTCTCTCCAGAGCTTTCTCAGGATGGAGGGCGAGCGACCTCCCAGGACAGTTTCTATTCCCTTTTGCATAGCAGACACCGCATTTCCCCTTCCCCGCTGGTCTGGAGCATCCCCTGCCCTCTGGGATGAGCAGCAGCTCCAGCCAGTTCCCCGCAGAGCCCAGCGGGAACAGCATCGTCCCCGGTAATTTATACGGGAACGTCTGCAAGAGCAAAGAGCAGACCAGAGGAGGAGCAGAGAGAAAGAGAAACTCCTCTTAAACAGTTGTGCGGCGGAGTTTACCCGCGCTGCAGCAGGCAACAAAGCGAAACGTCAAGAGCAATGAGACAAAGCAGGGGAGGCGTCGCCGCAGATCAAGGATTCTTCAGGTACGAGACAAGACCAGCTTTGGAAACCTCGCAGAAGTGAGTTTAAAGTCTCCGGAGGATATCAATTGAGAGGCTGTCACTTGGTGTCAGGATAACTTTCCGGACAGCTCTCGGAGCTTGTTAAGCTCTCGCTTGGGCTGCGTTTGAGCTCCGGTGGCAGTGCTGGAAAGGGAGATAAAAACAGACCTGCGGAGTTCACACAGCTTCTCCGTTATCCCTCACCACGACCCGCAACACCCCCAGTGGCGATGGGTCCGGGGAGGGGATATGTCTAAGCAGAGGGCAACACACCCAAAACGGGCTCCTCTTGCCCCAAAACTGGGGCTGTCGCTTTTTGCGGGTGCAGGATGGGGAACGCGGGACGAGACGCGTAATGGTCAAACCAGACGGTGGTAACAGCGTCTGGGCATCGCAATCTATGACCCCGGGAAGAAAGGAGCTGCTTTCCCCACAGCAATCACTTCATCAAACCCCCTGCGAGACTCCCGCTGTTCCCGCCAGCCCTCAATCCCTAACTTTAATTAAGTCCAAACAGCCTTTTCGCAAGAACGAGGGAGGAGAGGGTGACTCAGACAGCGATGGGACCAGCCGGCATAATTACCATACAGTTCAGAATATTAATTAAAAACAGCACCCTCCCTTATTTAAAAAAAAAAAAAAAAAAAAAAATGACAGACAAACTAATCAATTCCACTTAAAGGAATATGTGGGGATAAGGAGGAAGAGCAGGGAGGGGGATGGGGAGCGAGATGGGATGCGACGTGCATTCCAGCAGCCTCCCAGCTTCCACCAGTTACTTCCAGTCTCCTTGGAAAATGGGCTCAAATCTGTTCCTCTACCTGCTGCTGCATCAGAGCAACTCCTGTGATGGCAACAAAGGGCTTTAAATCTCGCCTCTAACTGCCTTGATTGAATTAAATGCAACAACACGGTAAAGCAGGCTCTTCATTTAAGGCCTAAGCGCGGAAGCTTTCCACGGCGCTCTCCCTCTTTCTGAAATGATGAGTTGCTCATGGGTGATGCTCTTTAAGAAAGCTAAAAAAAAAAAAAAAAAAAAAAAATCATCTGATAAAGTGGGTTATAAAACCGGTGGTGGTAATAAACGGAGAGGAAAGAGCCTGATGCGAAGCCAGCAGAGGAGGCAGAAACCGCTGCAGGGACGCAATATCTGAACCGTGATTAATCTGGGGCCGCGGAGGGAGCAGCGCGGGGCGGCAGTCGCTGCGCCGGACCCGCCGTGCGGGGCACACGCAGGGCACAGGAGCCACGAAGGGTGACGAGCGGCTGGCTCCAAAGCGTCAAAGCCAAATGGGGAGAGGCCCCTGGCACTCGCAACTGACCCACAGCCACAACCACCCAAAACCACTCCGGCCACACCACCCCAAGCAAGGACCAACGCAACCACAGAGCTCAGCTCCCACCTTTGCTTCCCGATAAGAACCCCCCCGCTCATCCTCCCTCCTTGGGAATTTCTTGCCTCTCTGCAAAACAGGGATAACAGCTGCGTGCTCCCGTGGCTCTTACAAGCCGCAACACAGAGAGGGATGTGTTACGAGAAGGCACCCTCAGAGCATAAACCATTTCTTTTTATCAGCCTCCATTATCATCACATTAACGTCATCCCCGCTCAGGCGCCCAGGGACCCTCGGGGCTCTGTTCTGTCCCTCCACTGGACCAGGACACCCCGCCGGGACATGCCCACCAGAATTACGGCCGGGTTCCCGGGCGCAGACATGGCTATCGGTTCCTTTTTATGAGCCTTCATTGTTATTACCACCTATTTCTTTTTACATTCCTGCCAAAACACCAAACATTAATCTCCCCAGCTCCCTGCAGGCAAAACATGGGTAATTGGATTTATATGGGTTAGAAATTTGTTAGATTTTTTTTTTTTTTAGATATATATATATACACACACAGAAAATATAAACAAATAGGAGGTGAGGGGATGCTCTTCCCCCATGTCTGGTCCAGCTGGCCATGCTGACTGCTGGGCTCTGATTTAGGAGCTCATCCCACGTCAATGAACTTCACGCAACGCGAGTTTTCACCTTTAATCATTCCCCTCTTGCACCTGCCATTCGCTTTTTCCCTCCCAACTTGTCCCCTCTCTCCTTCCACTTCCCTGCCCTCCCATTCCTCTTCTTTCCAGCTCCAGCCCGGAGGTGACACCACACAGAAATCTTGATACACCAAGAGAAGACAAAACGAGATGCTCTGTGCTGCGGTTCCTTGGGTCCGAACCACAAAGCGCCCTGGTGGAGTCAGCACAATTTAGCGGGGACTCATCTGATCCTACGCCACAACAGTTGTTATTCTCATTATCCCCCTGCTCGGCAGAGAAGCAGACTTAGAGACCCATTTGTATCCCGAGGAACAAGTCCATCAAGCGAGTATAGTCATGGAAACAACTCATTTTGAGCCAATCTTGGGAAATATTCATAGGAAAACAGAAGTACAATACGCGAGTATTTTGCACTGAAGATCCAGCCTTGAAGGGTTTCTGTCTGTCAGGGAAGACAAGACCCACACATCACATCAAACCCGCAGTAAACAACCCATTACAGGCTAAGAATTGTTGGCGAGGGGCTGTGGGGAAATTATTTCCTCCATTAAAAAAAGAAGAAGAAAAACCAGAACATCCTAACCCTCAAAGACTGCTCGCAAGGACAGAAGAACAAGTGATAGTCACCGAATCAGATATTCCTTATGAACTGTCTGCTCGGCTGCAGTATCTGAAGATTATCACTTAAAACAATATGTCCAGCTGCTGTAAAAAGCATCCGCGGTCTCAGGCTGAGAAACGCGAGGAGGAGGCAAACTGTGAGAGCAGCGAAGGGAAGAGAGAAGCTCTTCGGAAAGCGGGAACGTGAAAAGAAAGCCACTGTGCCCCCGGTTTCGTATTTGCAGCGTTAACACCTAATCCTGTTCTAGAAACAAAGAGCCGAGCTCCCGGAGCAGCGTGCGGGACGGCGATTACCGCTCGCGGTCCTGAGGAGTTTATTATGCCTGCAAAAAGACCTCGTGTACCCTGTAGAGAAAGGATTACTAACAGTTCAGTCTCATCCCCTGAATAGCTCCACTCATAACTATTTCTGGCTAGTACAGCTCAAAAACTTCGCATGGGGGCTGGTTTTTTGCTCGGCAAGGGGGCATTCCCGGGATTCACATCCTTGGAGGGGGGACGGTGACTCCTTCTCTTGCTGCAGAGCTGGGCCAGCTCTGTGCTCTCAAAACTAGGCTTTTCTGAAGCAAAACCCCAGTGCTCTGGTTACAATCTGCACATCAGCAAGGCTTTAGCTCTCCGATGCTCAAATCTGGTCCTAGACTAAGGGCAAAGCCTCTCTTGCTTTATGGGCTCTGCCTTGGCACAAGCAGCAGCGAAACCCCTGCCGGGTGAAGGTGAACTCCCCAAAGCCAGCTCCAAATCTCTCCATCACGCAGCAGGACGCTGCCCCTGAGCTGGGACAACCAACCTTCTCCCCGTGCAACCCAAACAGGCACCACAACAAAGCAGTCACCCCTATCCCGACCCGAGACGGAGACCGAGATTCATCCCAAAGCCACGATGGAAGGGCTCGAAACTCCCTCCAGCATCTCCTCCCCTGATGCCACCCAGCATAACGGCACAGCGGGGGTTGCTCCATCCCCACCAAGGTGGGAAAAGGAAGAATTTGCCTCGATGGGGCTGGGATGGAGGGATGGAGCCCTCCTGCAACCCCCTGACCTTTCTCCAACCGCTCATCCAAACGGCTGCAACATTACAGTAAAATTAGCGGGCACTGTAATTATAACTATCAGGAGCAGATAAGACAAGTTAAATACCAGCTACCTAGGGAGAAATTATTATGCCAGCCAGGAGGATCCAAATGCCAGAATCCGTGGCTGTAATTGCACTGAGTCGCCAATTACAGCTCCGCCACGCAGCGAGCTCTACCTTGGAAACGGCAGGTATATATTTAGCTGCTCCAGAAAACTTTTTGGGTAGGAAGGGGGAGGGAAGGGGCAGCGATGGAGCAAGTCCTCGCTAATCTGCTCTCGGCTAATCCCCACGCTTTTAGCATCCGCACACAAAGAGCGGCGGCTCTCTTCCCCGCTTCTCAGCAAGGATTTAACAGCAGAGCCGTGGCTGCATTAGCGCCTCTTTTCTCTGTCGGGTGTCGCGCTTCGCCCGGCGGCGGGCGAGTGTCACAACCCCCATTAGCAATTAGGTAAACTGAGGGCCGGCGGTTTGACCCAGAAAGAGGCCAAAAAAATATCACATCTCCCGACTTCGCAGACCTGTGGCCAGAGACTGCGGTCCTGCCGCCTGCTCCCGCTGCTCGTGTTTTACTGAGGCCTCGTCGCGCGCTGGGAAATAGACTGCGGTAGATTATTACACACACAAGCGCAGGAAAAAAAAAAAGCTGCGTTGTCAGAAATAATTAAAACTATAATTGCAAAAATAAATGGAAGAACGGCGTCTCATGGTGTTTTATTCCGGCTCTTTGTTTTTAATTGGAATTGTTCTCATAGCCGCTAATTGACACAATACAGCCAGGCGCAGAGACGGGGATGCGAATGAGCAAAGCTACCCTGGTCCTTTGGTCTCCCCCGTGGACAAGCAATGGGGGAGGCCACGGGCTCGCAAGAAGCAAATAAGAAGGTGGAGGGGGATGTGACTTAAAAATCTACCTTTAAATATAGAGAAACATCATCTCTGTATTATTTAGAGAAAAGCCTAGTTATACATGCCTAATGTTTCTGGTACAATCCCAGCACCATCTACGAACACTCGCTTCTGATCATCACTGAGAAACAACTGCTGTTGGCTCCATTGTACAGACGGGGAAACTGAGGCAGAGAGCAACAGAAGGGGCTCCTCGAGTCCTTGGCAACAGCCGAGGAAAACCCAGCACTCCCTGTCAAAACACACTCTTTTTACCTTAAAAAAACAATAAACAAAGGCACCAATGTTTCTTAAATACAGACAAAACCATAAAGCCTTGAAATTTCGAGCAGCTGTTGTTTTAGGTCTTTATGAACTGTACTGATGCCTGTTATAAAAGGTCGGTTTGCTGGCGGCACGAGCGATACGACCCCGTTTATTACGTGGGCCCTGTTTTAAAAGCCACTCGAATATTCACCACGAACCTTGAGGTTCATTCCCTTCCTATGGCCCCATGTCATCTAAACACCGAGTTTTCTATTTCAGAGGCAGTTTGATTTTCTTTTTAACGGCACGCAGAGAATTTGCAAACTGCCTCGAGTTCCCCGGAGAGGAGAGGTGTAGGGCTATTACGGGAATTGTTTGTTCTTACAGTAAAAAGTAGTGAATCGTCGACAACCTGCTTAAAACACGGGGATCATTTGCTGCTGATTTAGGCTGACCTAGAAGCCGCCTGCAGATGGAGCCTCACTTTCTGCAAGGATTATGCTGAAAAAAAAAGGGTGGAGAGCTGGAAATGGGAGCGCCCAAAATCCAATACAGGAAAACCACAACCGGCCTGAAAAGCCTCCGGGTTTCCTGCACCGCTCGCATGCGGTTCTGCTCTCTCTCAGCTCCTTTCTGCAACGCAACCTGTGGTCAAAGAGCTGGTGTTGGGAAGCAAAGAGCGTCCCACCGGCCCCAGCGAAGCCACAGGCTCAGCCCAACTCATCCCCATGCAAAGCGGGGTGGGAGAGGACCCGGCCCCTCCAAAACCTGGCAAGGTTGTGGCTCATTCTGCAAGTGCGACGAGCTGGAATTACAGGTCTCAGCTTTTCAGGTCCCAGCTCCTCGGCCATCTTCAGCTGGAGCCCCCGGAAAAGTGCCATGTTGCAGGGAGGACAGCAGGGGACACCACATCTGCTCCTGCTGTGTGTGCACAGACTATTTGTAGGGGAAAAAAAACCCCATCAGTGCCACCTACCACGAGCATCACCCAGGGCAATTGCCCATTCCTGGCTCTCCGCAGGGTATTGCACCCTGCAAATAAATACCAGCCACATCCTCGGAACACCGCACAGAGTGTGGAACCCACTGTCGATGCTACCCCTTTGGGTTGCTGAGTGCAATGTCTTGCCCACCTCCAGACCCGAGGGAAGACAAAAAATTGCTCGCTACTCAGGGCAGCAGCAGGAAAATAGGGCTGGGAGCGAACAGGGGGACTGTTGGGAAACAGCATTGCAAGGAGAGATGGGGAGAACTGAGGGTAAATGGGGGCTGGATGCCAAAAAACCTGACTGCAGCAGGGAAAAGTTAAACCTGAGAAGACAAAAAGGAGATGAGAGCATGGAAAAGAAGCACCGGAGAGCCGGGGCAGGAGCAGATGTTGAGGGGGGAAACGGGCAGGGAACAAGTGCTTTTCGAGCAGGGGGTTCTTCTAAGCATCCCACCAGGGGATGCAGAATTCTTACAGCAAAGCTAAAATACCCCCCACCGCTCCAGGGCTGGCTGCTTCACAAACACCCCTTCTGCAAACAGCACAGAAAAGAGGCCAGAAGCTTTAAAAAAAAAAAAAAAAAGAAGAGATCCAAGTCAGCCCTCTGCTGGCAGCAGGTTCGGCTGGAGCCCCAGGGCTCCCCGGGAAGGGGCTCAGCCCCCCAAACTGCTCATCCATCCTGCTCTGACCTCCACGGGTGCCCCAAACCCCACGTTGCACCAGGGAGACACATTCAGACACAGCGAGGAACAGCGCACCGAGGCCAAAGGCATCTCTCGGGGGGATTGTCTTCCCTTCTTTAAACTGCCTTGCTGGCTCCAGCGCAGGTTAATCATCGTTTGCAGCCCAATTACGAAAAGCACGGGGAAACGTGCCCTCTGCAACCCAGTTACACGGGGTGATGACAAGCGTGTCCCAGCAGGTCCCTGGCACAGGCGACATGCCCAAGCCTGGCAGGCAGGCAGACAAGAGACCAACGCCTCTCTCCGCACCTCGAACCGGAGCCCATTTCCCCACCACCGCGTTACGCACCGAACATTTCCCCTCCACAAGACCCCATGCTGGCCATGGAAAGCCTGCCTGACCCCCCCCCACCACCATGCAAGCTCCTCATCCCTGCGACAGCTCAGCTGCTAACGGAGAGCGTGACACGCTTGGCTTGCTTATGCCAAGCCTTACGCCTGGCTTTGGGAAGAGCAGCTGCTCTCTGCTGCAGCCCCGCGACTCCCGCTCGGAGCCGGGGAGCAGCACACGCCGCTCGCTGTCGCGGAGAAAGCAGCAGAGCAACTCCTCCAGACTCACGTCCCACCATCCCCAGTCCCGGGGCTGCTTGCCCAGCTGGATTAACTGGCTCGGCTCCAAGCCGGGCTGCCTGAAGCACGCACGGCACAACCCAAAGCCCCAGACGCGAGCTGACTCCCCATCGCCCTCCGAAAGAGAAAAGCTGGGCTGCTCTCTGCTCATCTGGTCACGCTGCTGCGATGACTATAGAGAGCTGCTATCCTACACGGGTAATGCACCATGTACACCTGTAACTCGTTCAGGGAATCAAAAGGGACGCTCTGCTGTATTGTGCAGCACAGAAGTAGCCCATCTGCATATAAGCCGCCTGCCTTTCTCCCACAGCAAACAGCGTAAGGTAAAGCATCCATCAGAATTCATAAGATGCACCCCTGGAGTAAACGATTGATTTGATATTAACGGATTCGTGCAGAGACTATAAAGCGATCAAGGCGAAACGCTGACACCTCGGAGGCATCGCAGCCCTGGAAACCCGCCGGCAGCGCAGGCTGGCACGGGCGCAGCCAGCGCGGACCCCCCTTCCCCTCCCACACAGACACAACTTCGGGAGCGCCAGGCAGCGCCAACTCACTGTCTGTCACCTGAGCCCCTTTGTCAGCTCGTCTGGCACCCGCAGCCCGCTCCCCGGCACGCAAGCCCCCCAAAAACGTGTCCCCTGCCACGACGGGGACCAACCCGTGGGACGCACGCAAAGTCTCCAGCCGGTCCCAGCATCCTCCGGCAGCCCCGCTGGGCGCACGGCACCCCTCAGGCAACACAGCCACGGCCCCCTCCATCCCCCCAAAAGGCAGAAAGCCGGCTGCTCCTACCTGAGCGTGGCACTCTCCCCTTGCCGCACTGTCACGTTGTCCATAGCTTTGGGGAAGGTGGCATCTCCGCTGCGCACGGGCACTCCTGCGGGCACAAGGAAGAGCAGCCTGAGACAGAGGACGACCAGGCACCTCCAGGGCAGGGCTAAGCACCCACCGACCCCCATCCTGGGCAGCAGGGACTTTTCCGACAGGCAAAAAACACACCCGAAAAGGGGGAAAGGGGGGGGGNGCCGAGCGGCATCCGAGGGAGTCCCCAGGATCCTCGGGTGAGGGAGGAGGACGGGAGGAGGAGGAAGAGGAGGAGAGAAGGTGCGGAGCAAGAGATGAAGGTCACAGATGTGCGTGTGTCTGCTCGAGACACTACTTTAAGATTCAGTTGGGCAGGCGCTGCGGAGGATCTGGCATCAAAAGTTTATAACCCAAGGAGGAAGCGTAAGTGTCGCTGGCAGAGAAAGGAGGGTGGCCATAAAAAACAGGCCGGGGGAGCAAAACGCACTCCGAGTTGGGGTGATTGCCGCCTGTCGCTCTTTTGTTTGGGTAACGCACGGAAAAGGAAAAAATAAAAAATAAAAACGCTGCCCCAAAACGCCGATTCTGTCGCAAGAACGAAACTTCCCCGCGGAGCTGCAGGCGCCGTCCCCACCGCCCGGGCTCCTCGGCTCCTCTACGGGGGTCTCCGAACCCACCCCCCGTTCAGCCGCAAAGCGGGGAGCAGGGGGAGCGGGGCAGCATCCCAGCCCCGCCGGCCGGGGTTGTCATGGCAGCCGCTCCATCCCTGACCGGCACTCGGGCTCCCGCACGCCCCGAGCCCCGCACACCCGCGGAGGGGAGCGGAGCGATGCGCAGGCTGCCCACGCCAGCCTTAACCCCTGCCGCGCCGCGCTGCCGCCTGAGGAGGGAGCCGGGCTCACACTACCCACCCCCCTACACACTTTAACCCTTTCAACCCCGGCTGCAGAAGGGACTTTTCTGGCCACACGGCCCCCGAGGAGCTGCAGGGTGCTGGCTCCATCACCCCCCTTCGCTGCATCTTTCTCTGCATCTTTTTCTGCATCTTCTGCTGCATCTTTCTCTGCATCCACCTGTTGATGCGTCTCCCACCCCCGCTGGGACCGCTTTGTCCCCTGTGCCCGCGAGAAACAGTGTCCTGCCACCACGCTTTTCCCCCACAAGGCTATAAGGGAACTCCATAGGATCTCCCTGCCCCATCCTTGCTCCCTGACACAGAGACCACGGCGCTAGGAAGCCCAAGGGCTTCCTACCCCACCAGTCACAACCATTGGAGACGCCTAGAGATCACCATTCATCTCTTCAAAGGGCAGCAAGACCTCAGTGACGCATCTGTCTCTGTGCTTACAAAAGAAAACCGACCTCACGCTGCCATCTCTCCGCATCGTGCCGTGTGGTTCCTCCTGCACAAGCCAGGGCAGGCTGGACCTCAGCTGGATGCCTTCCTCCCGAGCACATCTGCCTCTTCCACCAAATATATCGTGGGGAACATGCCCCCTTGCAGGGGCTAGAGGAGAAGCACAACAACCAGCGACAGAGTTCTAGCTATTTTGGGACCCTGACCTCATTCAGAGACCCAAACACGGCTGCTAAAACTGATAAGGAGATTTTGCAAGGGTTTTTCAGTGATCCCAAGCCAAATCATCAGCGTAGCGGGTCCGCTGGATGTGGCAGTGGGATGCAGCGACCCTAAATACCCCCTAGCCATGGGCTAGCACTGCAAAGACGCGTGCTGGCTCCCGGCACCAGCGATGGCTGCGGGCACCAGAGGGATGCTCACTGCAGCTTGGATAAATAGGACAACCCCGGAGCTGAGAGAAGCACCGAGAAAAGCAGGGCTGAGTCCTCCATCAGAAAAGCTCCTTCAGCTGCTGAAAAGTTGGCTTAACCCTCAACATGCACGTCGGCTGCTTCAGAACCAGAGCTGGTGCGATTCAGGAGATTTAAAGGGGGGGAAAAACGCCTGTCTGCCTCAGAAGGAGCCTCTGAGGAGGCTGGAGAGACATGGCTACATAAACAGATGCAAAGGCAGGGCATAAATGGATGGACAGATAGCTAAACTGGCTGCTACGGACAGCTGGGTGCAGGTAAGCGCATATGGGGCATCGGGGAGGGGAAAGAGGGGGCTGGAAAGGGAATTTTATACACATTCACATAGCAGAATCCTGCCTAACTGGGTGCAGACCCTGGAAGAGCTATGCAGGAGACTGCAGGCAATGCATCTCAACTGTCCTCAGCTTAGAGGCCACTTCGGGCATCCAACAGTGGGCACGGGCAGCCAGAGCAGCCGCTCCTGCCCCCATCTTCAGGACCACCCCATCACAAACACTCCCCAGTCCCACCACCCTGGTTAGTGCCACATCCCACGTGAGCACGTCGGCATCAAATGAAGGCAGCAAGGTGAGACATGGGGCAGAAAAGGGCAAAGGAAAAAGGACTCGAAACGCAGGAGGCTACAAAACCTGGATGCAAACACAAAATCAAGCAGAGCCACTTTTTTTTTTTTACTTAGTTTGCAGACCTGGGGTTGTACGGGGGACTCATGCGGGTGGCTTCAGCTCTAAAAATATCGCCTAGTTGAGACGGACTCGGAGGCTGGCACAGGCCCTGGGGGCATCAGGCATATGGCAGTGGCAGATCCTGCTCCTCACGGTGACGTTAACAAGCCCTGACCTTCTCTCATCATCCCAGAGGCTCAGCAAGAAACCAAGACTGCAAGGACGAGTCCCTGCACCTCTCCGTCTCTCGCCTCCCAGCCGATTGTCAATCTCAGCTTTTATTAGTGGTGCAGTTTGGCCTCCATCTCCCTCGGAGATTTCTCCTCCGTTGCTCTAATCAGGAGCTTGCAAATGTCAAGAGTACAGGCCTGGAAGTAATTAGTGAGGGACCGGGGGCCCTGGAGCGGCACAGCAGCAGCACAGTGCTGGGGAGCAGCCACCGCGACCGCGGACGGCCACCCTGGATTTTATTCTTTGGCCTCACGGGATGATTTTCCCCTTTCTCACACAGCTTGGGGCGTGCTGAGCTGCTCTCTGTGCAGCAGGGAGCAGGTGCAGCTCCCTCGAGATGAGCGGCGGCGAGGGACGGGGAGAGTCCAATGCAAGTGCCACCTCATGAGCACCCTTTGGGACCCCGCCTCTTCCAAAAGGGCTCCAAAGAGTATTTATAACTCATTTAAACAAGACACAGATATTCACAGCCTATGGCCTTCCCACGAGCACCCTGCCTGGGTAGGGGAATGCTGTGAAGCACAGACGCAACAAACCACCCTGTCCTTGTCACAGTCCTCAGCAGGCACAGAGAACTAAATCTTAAAGCAAAGATCATAGGAAATAGCGCTTTTTTTCCCCCCCTCTTCCTTCTTTCTCCCAGATGAACTTTGTTGTCTCTAAGACATTCAGCCTTGCTCACAACTGAAGGGGTTAATTCTTTACCCAGGAAAGGACAAACCCAGCAGAGCTGTAGGGGAGAGAAATCCTTGGAGGACCTGGGCTTGTTTAATCAAAGAGCTACTCCTCGCTCCGGGGGATTCACCCTCCAGCGCTGGTGGAAGTGGAAGTTCTCCAGATCTCCCTCTGGAAGCCCCACACAAGCTTTTCCAAAGCCGCCGGCTCCTCTGCGGTCCCCGGTTTGCAGACAGCTGCTCGGCGCTTCCCGAAAACGGGGCTCTTTCTACGGCACCTCCCTCCCGGGGCACGGGAAGTTTCTCATCCTGAACGTCTTGGCCGCGCGGTCTGGCCGAGATGTACGCGACACCTCCGTGGCAAATATAGAGAGCCGCGTCTTGTTGCTATCCTGCTACGTGCAGATGGCGTCTGGGCTCAGGGCTATGGGATTTTTAACTAAGATCTTTCTGCACTATTATCCCCTCCTCTCCTTTTCTCCCACCTCCTCTTTCTCTCCCTCCTTCTCTCCATCTGTCCCTACCCCCTCTTTTCTCCACCTTTTCTCTTGCACACTTGCAGCTGCTAATTTTTACCCGGCATATTTGGCAACCCATCCCGACACCTCTTCCCTCACACCCCCGCCGCCCTGCTTCTTGCTTTTCCCATTTGCTGCCGAATATTCTTATTTCTTCACCCACAAGTGAGCGCCGAGAGCACCGTGGAGCACGCACACCCCATGCAAAGTAGCAGAACCACATCTCAGTCTCGGGATACAGCTGAGCATCCCCCAAGGCATGGGAGGTGGGTCAGAGCAAAGCATCACCCCCTTTCCAGGATGAAAACCTTAGGAAAACAGTTCCCATATGCACTGAGCGCTGCCCATGTGATGGCACACGCAGCTCTCCCCCTCTGCCACCCCTGCCTCTCTCCGGCAGAATTTATTTATCCCACTTAATTTTTCCAGTTGTTTTATCTCGTTTTATCTTCACACTAAATCAGGCTCCCTCCGCAAACCGAACTTTTATTTTCCGTGCTGTTACATTTAATGCATTTTATCGCATGAATTTAGAAACAAACAAACAAAAAAAAAAAACAAAAAAACCTGCTGAGGTATTTGTGAAAAAAAATGCAGCCTATTCTTCAAATTGATCGTGGTGCTTGAGCTCGCCTGGGCAGAAAATGCAACCTTGAGACTCGTGCTCCTTTCTAACACCAGGATTGGTTTAGCAGGCGATGGCCAGGTAGCCCTTCCAACACCATCCTCATGCCCTAAACCCTCTCCATTTCCATCAAATCCTTGCAAGAACTTGCAAACCCAGGTCACGCAGGTTGTGGTTCAGAAGGACCCGCTGCACCGCAACAGCTCTGGATTTTACCAGGATTATTTTACACTTAAAGCTCAGCGCGCAGCTCAAATCCCCGGCTGAACCGGAGACATATGGCGCGCTGAAACCGCGCGTCAACCTGACAACTGAAACCCAAAAAGGAGGCAGCTCTGAAAACACCCACCTTGCCGAGTTAAAAGCAGCCTCCCCCATCACACCAAATATTAAAAAACAAAAAAAAACACGCAGCGAAAAGAACAACTCTGTAAACACCCTGCTCAAGCAAATCCCAAAGGGGCCAGAACGCCCGAGTACGGCAGAACCACACACAGCCATCACAGCATCGCCCAAAATCTCAAAACCTGAGGATTTCATTTTCCAGCAGTGTTTCTGATGACGATTCAGTATTTTTTTTTTTTTTTCTAAAGGAAGCAAAATGTTAAGATTTTCTTTGCGATGCCAAGACGTTTTCGTTGCCGTTCCTGTTGGTATTTAGTGCCTTTGGGCAGGTTTTCAACTCCCATGCAGTCCTTCCCTTAAAACCCAACTCTCGAGGGAAGGGGCAGGGGGGCGATTACACACCTGCGACATTTTGCTTCGCTGCCAAAACATTTCCATATGAAAACACGCCAAAGTTCAAGCCTGCTTCACGAAGGACATCGCCTCGCACAAAACAAAATTGCCAAAGAGCACAACCAAAACCCAACCGCACCATCCCTGCCAGCATCCCTTCAAAAAGACGCTTCCAGTGGTCCCTTCCCAAAATGCCTTTGCAAAATCATCTGCCAGCCTTGAGAAAGCCAAGGGCCACCCATGCCCTGTGGTCCCCACCACGCACGAGCATCTCAGGTTCACCCCAAACCCTACAGGTGAGCCCGACTCAGGGCCGGGAGGTGGAGGTTTGCGTTTGGCAAGAAATGTTCAGGTGTCACAAGCTGAACCTGAACCACAGATGAAGAGATGGGGCAACCAGGAGACATTGGCCACCCATGGGTCCATGGACAGGTCTGAAGGCATCTCCAAGATGGAGAAGTCGAAGGAAGATGCGCAGATGCGAATATACTCTCACAGCATAGGTACCAGGCTGAGTTTGAGATGATTTCGCCATCATTAACACCATATTCATGTACCACCTGATGACTTCTCACTGGTGTGGAGGCACAATCACGTTCTCCAACCAGTCCAGGAGCAAGAGAAACACCAGGAAAGAAGATCTGGACCACAAATGGCTCCGCATTGCTAAGCCTGGGCATGCAATGTGATTTTGGGTCTTACCAGCCATTACAGACTAGAAATAGAAGACGGGACCTGGGATTTACTCCTGAATCTACTACAGTCTCACCCTACCATGACCTCTTGGAGCTTCCTTCCTTCCTTCTCCTGGCAGCATTACAAGGCTCATTTCATAGGTGCTCGCAAAGTGTTTTGTGAGCTCTCAGCTGAAAGAATAAAAGAGAAAATAAGCAGATAGCGCACAGCCTTGTTTATCCTCTTTCTAAATACGGAGCCATCGCACAAGCCTCTGGGCTTATTCACAAATTACGGAGATGTAGAAATGATCAGAGCGCGGCTGTGCCACCCGCGCTGGATGCTGGAAGAGGGAAACTCCACGTCTGGGCTGTCCTGGTAGGACACAACAGAGGGGAGCGGAGCAGGGGCTCTGCAGAATTGGGGAAGAAAACACCCCCAATTCCCCCCACTTTCCCCGCATGAGTCTTGTTAAGCAGGGAAAAGGCCAAACACTTATTCCCTGTCTGAACTCCCCGGGCTTTGCGAGCTGCAAGTCCCATGAGAAATAAAAATTCTCAGCGTTTTTCAGTCTTTCCCCTCTGTGGCCAGTGCAGATGATGGTTTTTTTTTTGTTTTTCAACTTTGAAATTCTCGCTTCTAAGGGCTGAAGCGAGGGGGGAAAAAAAGCATTAGGCGAGGGAAGGATCTCGGTTCCTGCAAGCTTTGGAAAACTTCCCTGGGAGTTTGATTTGAGCTGTGGGCAAACGCCAGAGCAGATCCCCCACTTTCTGAAGCACCGCGTCTCCGTGTGCATCTCGCTGCTGATTTATTCCCAGCGGTACCAGGCACGAGGAAATAAATATGCAAGGTGCAAAGCCGGGGTGCGGATGTGAACATCTCCATCTTCTCGGGTCGGTTTTAATTCATCTCTTAAGAGTCAGCCTGGCCTGAGCCATTCGCTTCTGACTCCAACCCAATTCTCTTCAAAGGCCGGGTCTGTCTGGGTTCTGGGATTAAAAATCTAGGTTTGCAGCAAACCAAACTAAGCGTGCTTTATGAGCAAGAATAACCTTGGGGGAGGGTTTGCCTGCAGTTTCAAAGGCTGAGCGAGGTTTCTGTGCACAGCTCTGACTCAGTTCTGCTCGCTGTCAGCAATCCCCGCTATCTCCAGCCTGCTGACAACCCGACAATCTCCCATACCGCAGGAAGGAAAAACAAGCAGCAAAGCCTGTTATCCCATTTTGCAGGGAGAATAACGAGGTAGGAGAGGACAAAGGAACACAAATACCTTCGGAGAAGTAAGAGACCTGCCCAAAGGCCACCCTGCAAGCCCAGGGTCCCTCCAAAGCGCACCATTCCCACGGACACATGGCCTTGGAGCATCCTAGGTTGGCTCAGGAGTTGGCTTTTCCGCCAACAAACAGCCCTGGTGTTCCTTCTACCATAATCAGGGCAAAGCCCCTTTTACCCCATCGTCTCAAACAAGGACACGTGGCTGCAAAACCACGACCGTTAACAAAACAGCAGGAGCCAGCTCCAAAACGATGTCCCCACGCTGATGTGGTGGGTGCAGGACCCCAGGGTGACCCTGCCCAGGGCTGTTGGTCCCCAGGTAAGAGCATCCGAGAGCACAAAGAGCCAGAAATCTCCATCCCTCCCTGCCCAGCCTGCATCTCCTCCCGTACGTTGCTATTAAAACCAGCATTTGTCATGCTAAGCAGCTGTTGCAACATAAAGCAAAACCGTCAAGAAAAATACGAGCATTGCAGATGGGCGGCATTTTCTTCCTAACTGCTTTATTTTTATTTATTTGTAGCTCCTTTTTATTTTTCTTTTCCTCTTTTTTTTTCCCCTCATCTCCTTCACCCTCTAAACCCACCCCTGCTATCGCGGCTGGCTCTGCAAGTCACCATCCTGATAAGCAGCCGCTTGCTCACTTCTTCTGGCCCTCGCAGCCTCTCCTATTCATTGTTGTTTTCTCTGTCGCTACAAATTGGCACTTCTAAAGAGATTTCCAGGCCAAGTATTAACCCCCTCCGGAGCCCAGCCACATAAACACACACGTTATTTGTCAAACGAGAGAGGAGAGCAGTCAAGCTGTAGGGAAATTTAAGTGACTTGTCTGGAACAGCACCGAGGAGCTGAGACAGACGTCCCTAAGTGCCACAGGACCCTCTCTCAGCCTTCCAGCCTCGTCTGCAGCCAAAACCCCCCAAAATTCTCCATTTGCCCAATAAATCAGCAAGCGCAGGTTCCCTTTCAGAGCTAGAAATAGGACCCGGGAGCCCTGACATCACACGGACCATATTTAAGAGCAAAACGAGGTTTCCTCTCGTTGCGAATTCCACTCCAAACTCCTTTTAGAAAAAGGTTTATAGAGGTTTTATTTATTGTCAGCTCCCGGATGATAAAATGAGGCCGCTACCAGTCCTATTTATTTCCCACCCTCGCAGGAATCGGAGGGGGCTGAGATGTGAAACAAATGAAGGGCTCCAGCGCTGACCCTGGGCTTCGCGCTGGTTTGCAGACCGCTGGGTGATTATTTTATAATAGCTTATAGCATCTGTGATTTAATGCAGCTGTTAGAAATTAGCCAGGACTCCATCGAAAGCGTCCCAGTCACTCACGATAACAGGCTAATAAATCATTCCCCCGGTGCTCCCTGGCATTTATGGTTCTATTTTAGAGATGCAAAGCATAGATCCGGCTGCTCTCCTGGATTTATTTTTATTTATACTTTTAATAATGCAATTAAATAAATAAATTTAGGGATGTTGTGACTCTGTTGCCAAAACCAGCACTGACGAGAACTTCCCCTGCGTGACTTCCCTTCATTATTTTCTCCCCACTAGCCAATTAAAGGGAAAACAAATGGCTCTCAGGCTCCTCCGAGATATTGTTTCCAACGCATGGGGTGAAAATTTCACACCGCTGAAGACCAGGCAAGGCAGGAAGGGAATATATGGGAATGTCTGGGTGGTTTTCACTCTCAACCTGTATTTCCACCCATCTCACCACAATCCTAAATATCTCGATACTACATTTCACGAAGGCGCGTGCAAATGCGCTTTTGTGAAGCTCCCGTTCTTTTTTAAAAATCTCATTAAATGGGCCTTATCCTGCAACCTCTCGCACGGCCGGTCTGGGTTCTCGCAGGGAACCTGACAAACACAGACCCTCCTTGGACCTTTCAAGGTCAGGTTCATCTCTGGTGGGGTCGTCATCACTTGGAGACCTGACCCATCCTGGAACTGCACCTTGGACCAAGGTGGGGAGAAAACACCCCAGGGTCTCACCTCAAATGCACCAACCTCCTCGCTCTCCTGCATTGCAGCCCACCGAAATATATTACAAAATACGACTATTGCTTTTCCTTCATCTAAGAATATTTTCAGCTAATAAGGAGAAGGAACCAATTTATTTCTCAGCCATGCACTGAACGCTGGTGTTAAGAGTTTAGACTCAGCCAGCACCCAATAAAGCCTGTATAGACTTCATTAGAGCTGAATCAGATCTCTGTCGGGTCCATTTAAAACGCTCTAAGCATTTTTCATCATATCCTTACTTCTGAGTAGAGTTACAGTCAGAAAAATTACTCTGCATACACGATCCCAGAGGTTTCATATTTCTTCCCCTGCGGTGACACTTCCCCGACCAGACCTGCTTAATTTACAAGTTGGGAGATAGGGTTGCTTCCCCCCTCGACTCCCTTAAAAGTGCCAGCCCTGCAAATTCCTCTGGAATGGAAATATCCCCATCCCCGGCTCTGCCACCTCAGCGCGGGATGGAGAAAACCCATCGGGCTCCCGATGCAATGACACAGAAGCGGGGAGAACATGAAGATCCCCAGCGATAAGACGGAGATCACACATAAAACATCAGCAGAAAGCCACCACGGCTAGCTGTGAGGTCTTTTAATTATAGAAACCGATTTTTTTTTTTTCTTTTGCAATTACCGCTTAATATAATGGAATCTATCATTAAAGCAACGAGTTCAACCGCTCTGATCTTTTCCCATTTAAATACAGGCGGATGGAGGAGGCTCTGGGAATTGGTACCACCCACCAGACCAGCATCACTAATGCAATGAGATTGGCCAGGAGAATGTTCACATCTCCCCATGGAGCCAAAACCAAGAGAGCTGCTCCCTACTGCCCCGAGCAGGGAGATTCCACGTGTGATATCCTCAAAGAACCAAGGTATTCCCATAGACACATCCAAGACGCAAACCAAAAGTCCCATCACCCTCTATAGAAGATGTTCGGTACCAATTTTTTCCCTCCTTACCCCAAATCCTCCTCTTAGCGCGCAAGAAACCGACAAAAAGAAAAGCCTTGATGTCAAAAGAAAGCAGAGGGCTTCAGTAAGCACTTTTGGCAGCATTTTAAGAATAAAAATTCAAATTAAATTTTTATACATTTAAAGACGTTTGTCGTGTATTTTCATTAACAACATTCTGCGCTGCCTTTAATGCGATAACCTCCTCACCCTCTGCAAATAACCTCCTCCGAAGGCTCCAGCGTATCTGTCAGACCAGAGGCACACAGAGCAGCACATGGGGGGCCGTGGCAAAGCGGGGATGTAGGAATATTTTCCTTGCTAGGACAACTACAGACAAAGCAGGTGAAGAAGCAGGAGGACAACAGGCAGCAGGAAACATCCTGTTTTCAAGACTGAAGGCACACTAAAGACACGCCACTCAACCTTCCAATGCCTTATGGACCTCCCCTGATGGGAAAAAGTGGGAGAAAAGAAATGACCCCTGAATATGCCTCGATCCACTCTAATTTTTCTGATACCACCCTTAGAGAGGGCAAAAAACCCATTTCTAAGGACTAATTCAAGCTACCAGTTGATCACTGCCTGGAGCAGACTGGTATTTAGTAGCTGGGCATGGCGCTTCTGCAGTTTTGTATTTATTTTATTAATATTATTATTATTTTTAACCATGGAATCATTTTATTAATATTAATAAACCCACAGAAAGTGCTAATTTCCTCCATCATTCTCCTAATTACCACTATTGAATTGTGAGAATCATCTGCATGAATAATGACTCCCCGTGCATGTTCCGCCTCTATTCAGCAAAATAATCGGCAGAAGCTGGATGCTGCACCCGTGGATGGGAGGGAAGGATCTTCCAAACCACCACCAGATTCCTCCTACATCAGCAGCAGTAACTAATGGACCTTCTCCCAGCCCCAAAAGCCTGGCAGGGGTCACTGGGTTTATTCTGCATTAATACAAGAGATGGAACGGGTCTGCTAAGGGGAAGGCAACTCCCCTGCACAAAGCCTCTCTCTGCTCCTCCAGAGCTCCAAGGCACTCACAAGCACTTTCCAAACGAAGATTGCACGGACAGATTGCTGCGTGTGTCCAGACCTCCTCGGCAGTTTGGCCAAGGCAGAATCTCACCCTGGATTTTGGTCCCAAGAGCTGGCAGCATCACCAAGGGCCATGTCCCTTAGCCACACACCCACTGGGACCAGAAGGTTGTAGATTGGGTGGACAAGAGAGTCTTCCCAGAAAAGACCGAGAACACAGGCACCTTTTATTTATCCCTTTTTGCGTTGCTGATCCCAATACGTTTTCCTTCCTAAGTTATCTCTAAGGTCCTGAAGCCATATACAGCACGGGAATGCTTCCCAGCTCCACAAACACACCGAGTGCCGGTGTTTAGCACAAAACCGATGAAGACCCATCAATGTCACCTCCACAGCTCCTTCACACGGGCGTCCCCGCTGTGCTGGAGGATAAGGGACCTCAACGTGTCCCTACAGCGCGTGACTCCAGCACGGCCCAGCAATAACAGCTGCACAACAGCCCCGGGCTTGCTAGGGGACCAGAAGTCTTTAAAAGATGTATGATGTTCTTGGACGGCATCCATTCCCCTGCAGCTACCGCACGCCAACAAGGCTGAGGTCTGCCAGCACATGGCAGCTGCATCTCGGCGATGGACCTTTTGCAGGACCTGGCATCCTCTGCCACCGCTGCAGGACATCTATCTAGGGAGAAAATTCAACGCAGCGACATCTCCGTACCCATCGCTGCCCTTCTCACTCACACAAGCGGCACCCAGACTTGATGGCCCGAGCTGCACGGTGGCCATGGGCTGCCATTCTGCCTCCAAAAAGTCCTTTTCTGGCAAGGGGATAGGATACACGCCGGTGTTTTTTTCACTAGCAGGGAGAGGGACAATAGGTTAGCGAGGCTCTCACTTCACAGAAGAGGCTGCCTGGACCATATTTGTATTCATTTTCATGAACTCCCCATAAAAGTCACTAATAGAACACAATCTGCTAATTAAATTTCACTCAGGAAGGCATTTTCACCTTACATTAGCAGTGTCCTTGCACATTTTTTGCTACTAATGTACTAATAACATCTTATTTATCTTATAAATGAATTCTGTTAGACTTATCATTAAATTTGAGATATCATCACACCCAAATGAACCCAATGTGAATGGGGGGGTGAATAGTTCCAAAGGGATAGAAACCACGTGCCTGTTTTCCTTCCTTTTCACTGCTAGGAAGGGAAGGCAGAGGGCAGACAGCTCGGGGCAGCAATGTACTGCCTTTATCTGCTGCAGAGGTGCAAGGAGGGACAAGGAGCCCTCAGTAGCCCCCAGATCTCGCTGCCAGGGACCTGCTACCCAAGCAAAGAGCACGCACACCATCTTCTTTATGCGAGGTCTATATCAAGTGTTTTCACACCATAAAGCACATAGGAGAGGACTGAGATGCATCTCACCCCATCCTTGCTCATCCCAAACCCAAAACTCAGGGCTTCCCGACTCCCCAAGGGCTCGTTCCCCTCCCAGAGATGCCCCATCTGCACGCAAACAGGCTGGAGAAGCCAGCTGCTTGCACCTGCTTCCCAACCCGGGGCCTGGATTTAAAATATTTGTCCAAGGGAAGGAGGAGGTGGGGGAGAGGCGTTCTCGATCATGAATCTTGGCAGGATGCAGCTGCTGCCTGTGCTTCCCCGCGACCGGCTACAAGATGGATAACGGAGAGGAAGCCAAGCCGCAGCGCTTAAATCCAGATCTGCCGGGGGTTTTTTTGCAGAGAACCCTCCCCGTGTAGAGCTGCGTTTTCTGACTACACGTCCTCAAACCTTCCTTGTGCCCGGCTCCACAGGAGATGCGTCACCGTCCTCCTGAACATCACATTAGGGCCCGATGCCGACTAACGGCAACTCAGCACGCACCGAGCTGGGCCTGGAAGAAGGGGATGCATTTTCCTACGCCGCTTTTCATTCTGCTGAGGCTTTTTGTCTCAAAATCAGGGTTTAGTCTTCATGCAGACTGGACCAAATCCCACTCTGGCTGAGCAGAACAAGAGCAATGACTGTTTCCTCCTCGGTACCTTCGTACGTGGCCCTATGGTTCTTAATAGCCAACTTCGCAAAAGAAAACAACATCCGACCTCTTTCTGTTCCTCCAGCCACGTTTTTCTCCCCCTTTCTGAAGACGCAGGACTTTCCCACCCGTAATTGGATGAGGCAACATTGACATCCAGTGGCCGATTAGATTAATCGCAGTGGAGCCGGAGGATTTTCTCTGGGGATGGAGCAAGGCTGCAAGTACGAGGAAAAAACACCAACATCCCACCACTGCATCTCCCCGCCAGGGCCACCACCACAAACCAAGGGAACAGGCGTTTCAGGGCTGCGATATTCCCTGCGAGCTGCCCCACTGTATTTTACCCCCAGACTCTGGGGGTTTGTTATAAACTGATCTCTGAGTTTGTTATAAACCCGACAGCCAAAACCCCAAAAGGTCAGGAGATTCTCTGCTACCTCAAGCTCGACCTGGATCTACCTGCCCATCGATTCGCAGCACACACCTTCTGCCCGTGGAATCCCTACAGTTAGAAAAGACCTTTAAGATCATCAAGTCCAACCATTAACCCAGCACCCTCAAGTCCACCTCTAAACCTAAAAACCCCATCTATGTGTCTTTTAAACATCACCCAGTCCCACCAGTTGTATTTGAGCCGCTCAGCGCTGTGGCACAGGGCTGGTTATGGGGAACTTCACTTCTTCTCATCCTCAAAAACGCTCTCCAGATGCGAACTATAGCTGGACATCTGGGAGCTCCAGGGGAATTCCTGTAATTCCCCGCTTACAGACAACAAAACTGAGGCACCGGGAGAGGAGGAAGACGGCGGTGGAAGGGGGAAGGCTGTAAATTCATGCCGCCAAAGCCTGCGTTCACACCATTTTGCCAACTACAGAACAATTTGCATGCCTACAGGGGCAGTCAGATGTTGTTCCCTCCCCAGACAGCTGTAAAAAACGAGGCTCCCCCTCCTGAAATCTGTACTAAAGGTTCCCCAGTTTCTGCCGGGCTCTAATTTTATTTTTAAAAATACTAAGACAGATTACATACTATGCAATTAAATATTGATTGGGAATTCTCCCCAAGTATGTTTCCCCTCCATCTCTCTGCCTCCACGGGGAGATGTCAAGTTCTGTTTCCTAAGCTGTCCCCATTCAGTGATTACGTTCATTAGGACACCAGCCTTGTGGTTAAAACTACTTTCTTCGCTGCTGTACGTTTAATTAGACAACTCTTTCCCAGAAATTATTTATAGCCAAGCTTGGGAGCTATTGTTAGTCCGAATGTAAATAAGATTCAAAAGGGAAATCCCAGGGCACCCCTGTGGCTGGTGAGCCGCTCACTTCAATCCATTAGCACCGGTCCCAGCGCCCCTGCTTAGCACAGGCTTCCAGGGGCTTTATGGCTGCAACTTGTGCTATTTAGCAAAATTATAAAGCAGGCCAGGCTAGGCAGGGGTTTCCAGTTCAACTTTGAACGCGCAAAGAATATTTTCCCTCCCATCCGTGCGGGGAGCTGGGAAACACCCCCGGGGTGCAGAAAGCAAGGGATGCAGATGGAGGAGGGCAAAAGCAGGTTTTGCATTCAGAGGGGAAAAATCAGCTTTTCTAAGAGCAATACACATCTTTGCAAAGCCACCCGACAACACCTGAGCAGGGTTACGCGTTGGTTTAAAGGGGTTGGGATTGGAATCGTGCTCAGGAAGGACACAGACTGAGCCCAGGGGGCTCAAAGCCCTTTGCAGTGAGGCCATGACAAGCTACAGCACCGTAGTTTCTGGAGAAAAAGCACTCACATCGATCTGATCCTCACCAGAACAACCAGACTCACTCATAAACACAACCACCAGCAACCGGTGAGACGTTCCCCAAAGCCCCAGTCCTCCTGCTGAGCCCCTTTTGCAAGCAGCACCATCAAAAGATCAAATATGTCTGTTTTCAACCTATTTAAGCACCAGACCAGACGTGCACGCTCTTCCCATCACCCTGCAAGAGCTTCACTGGGAGCATTTCCCAACCGACGTGCAGCAACAAGGCGCTCAAGTCTCGCAAACCAACCGCGCATCATTTGATGGATGATTCACGGGGTTAATCTTGCATTTTCACACCTTCGCCTGTCCTGACATTTGAGGGAGGGGAGGGAAAAAACCCGCACTCAGGCGGCGTTATTTAGCAGAACAGCACTCAGCAGCTCGGAAATTGCTGCTCGACACAGGGAGCGGCAGCAAGGCCACGCGCGTGAAGCGGCCGATAACGCAAGAAAAACGGTAAATCTCTCAAATCTACAAACAGCGAGGAAGGGCGGGCTGGAGGTCACGGCACGGCATAACCCACGGCTCTGCCGGGACCGGGAGGAAAAGCAAAACGAAACGCCAAAAAGCTCCCAAACGCTGCAAAACCACCGGCACAAGGTGTCCCAGCCCCGGCGGTGACGGTGCCAACAAGCCAGCCATCACCACCGCCAAGCCCGTCACTGTTCTGGAGGGGAACACCGTGGGGAAGTCTATTATTTTAAACATATAATTGATTCTAATTCATCACTTATCGCGCGGTGACAGATTTTTATATAGTTTATTATCTCCGGCGCAGCACGGGGGCCCGGGGGGGTTGGCTCCTATTGTTCAGCGTTTCCTGCTCCTGCCTCATCTCTCGCTGCTCCCGTTATCTGTCTGATTAAGTTAGGGATTCTGGTATCTCAGGGTCCCCAGGTAACTGTCAGCTCTCATATCCTCCCCTGGCAGGATTAAAGCAGTCTTTATGCACCTCTCCCTCCTTGACCCCGCTGTCACACGACGCACTCCGTGCTTAGGTGACAATTTGGGGACCGCAGGGATGGCCCCGGCTCCCCGATGCTTGGCAGCAACATCAGGCAAGTCCCCGAGGACCAGAGGACCACAAACCCTAATCCTGTCACCTCCATCCCTTTACAACGGCACCCGTCCCCTCCCAGCACCTCCACCGCACGGTGGCAATTTGCAAAAGCGGCAAAAATAAGCGAAGGTGCCCAAAAGAGCCCGGTCCGGCACAGGGATGCGCAAACACCGCATCATTTCCCAATCCGAAAATAATTCAGGCCAGACGCGCATGGGTTGGGCGCCTCCTCCCCAGCTGAACGGCTAAAATGGGTCGATTGGGAGAATTTCCATTTCACAGGGTGCTTTTAACTTCTCTCCACGCTTTGTTTTCGTTCGCTTTCAGAACGAACAAAATCCAAAAGTGCCCGTGCGCTTTTTCTCCTGATGAGCTCAGCAACTCCAGAAATACCAGAAACTAGAATTTTCTTTTGACACTTTAAAGATTCACTTTGCGATTTCAGTATTTCATTTGAGCCTTTTAGATTATTTTGAATTATTTCTACAACATTTCACGATGCTAAATGCATCACACAGCACAGCTACAAGGATGTCATTATGTGACATAACATAATGATTGAAACATTTTACGATTTGATCCTATTTTAAAATCATTAAGGGCTGCTGCTTCTTCATTCTGATTGAAACATCTTGCGTTTTTTTTTTCCTGGATCAAAGCGAGTCTTGTTCAAAATGTAAGGAAACAGTTTGACATTGTTCAGAAATGGCGTCAAAACCAGTTTTTTACAACACAAACAGCAGAGACTTTCATCTCGATGTCAAACAGCTTCATTACAACAACAAACACGAGGCACTTATCTAAAAACTAGGATGTTGGAGCTGACTCTAAGTAGCAGCTGCCCTTAATTATCTTAAAAACAAAAGGAAACATCGCAGGGATTAATCTGCTTCGGCGCCGGCGATGTGTCATAGAAATGTATACATAACAAAAACAAACCTGCGAAACCAGTCAAACTCAAAGGAAACTACAACAGCGGGTCTCCCCCTGGCAAACACATCTGGGAGGCTTGAGAAGGGCTTCTTTTTGCTGGGGGGGAATGAAAAGCCGACTTCTGGCTTGGACTTGTTGTCCCAGGTGATGCCATCCCCGAAAACAGAGGCGAGGGATGCTCGGTACAGCTAAGGAACGACTAACATCACCCAGACTGACCTCAACAGGCTTACACTTGATAAGAAATACAGGAAAAACATGATTTAGGCCCAGCTTGGCAAGCTGAGGTTAGGATGACTCTGCTTTCTGGACTAGGTACCCTGCCACTCTCCTGTTTTGAGGGCAAAATAGCCACAAGAGGTATTTTCCCTTGTGTGGCTCTCTGTTGGAGGGGGCAGCTGTCCCACCACCGAGGGGACACTTGTTCTGCAGCTTTGGGACCATCGCATCTTTTTTCACGCAGCACCTAGAGCCACGGGAACCGAATCCATTCACCCCTTGAAACCGTAGGAAGTAAACGAATAGCGACAATAATTACATACAAGACTTAGACGAAACAAAACTATATTTTCCAAACACACGTGCCTGCACGGAGAGGGGACGCTGCGGTTTGCCTGGGCTGCATCAGAGCGTGTTGATTCAGATGGGAGCGGAGAGGACCGCTCCGAAACGGAGCTGCCCCACCACATTAATTCCCATTAGCAACACTGTCCTGGGGCAAAAAGGACTTTTTCCCACCCTCCGGGTGCCCACTGGCACAATGCTGTGTTCCCCTGAGCCCCGCACCCACACCGCATCCTTGCAAACCAAACCCCTCCGCTCTTCCAAGCGCAGAAAAGGCCCTTGAGATGCTTTTGGCTACTCCCCGAGCTCCGGATTGCAAAGAAGGGCCTCGTTTTCCCCGCCAGCTATTGCCTTTGCTGCTGACATTTTGCTCGGTGCATGATGAGCTTCCTCCCCCACTTCCCCTAGGAATGACACTGCTGTTATCTCCGCTGCATCTAAAGCACACACAGACTCGGTTTAGGGACAGTTAATTTCCAATTCTTTCCAGATGGGTTGGAATAATATCCCCAGGTGGTAAATACATTATTAAGAAGGCAGTTTGGTGTGAAATTGGCTATTAAAATATAGATAAAGTTTAATATATTGAGCTCCTTGTCAGAAAAATCACTTTAGAGGGAGCTTATTATTTGTTTGATATTAAAAGAGTCACAGCTCCGCTCCAAGTGACAAATGGGGAGGGGGAGGAAATGCCACCAGTAATGAACAAAAGCTTTTTAACATTTAAATTTAGGTTTCCTCTCCACACCCCAAGCTGTTCTGGGTATGCCCGCCCAGCGGATCCATCGTGGATCCTCAACGGATCCATCGCGGATCCTCAGCCGCCGAGGATGCTGCATCCCGCTCCCATCCCAAACCCTGGCCACGATGCTGGTGAAGAAATACACTTTTCCTTCCCCTCTGTGGGAATTTCAAAGCAAGCAGCCTCCTCTCCTTGCTCTGCATTTCCTTACATCTGAGGTATTTAGGGGTAGAAATCAAAAAGGAATAATTTAGAGGGGAAAAAAACCACAAGTTCATCACCTCCCCGGCAGTATCGCAAACCCCAAGGGATGAGGTGGGATGCTCAAGCCTCCCCTCTCACCGGAGCTCAGTAAAGCAAAAGAATTGAATTAAAACCAACCTAAAATTTTGGGATCTGCTTCCCATGCAAGCGGCACATGTGGAGCAGCGGCATCCCCGCCCGGGTGGGATCCGCAAAGAATAATTACGCCAAACGTCGCCGGTCCGATACGGCGCTAACCAGAAGGCTCCGGTTAGGTCTCCTATTACTAAGACTTCATTAGTTTTACAAAATATACTACAGAACATTTACTGGCGGGCTATGAAGAATCATAAATAATTAAAATTAAATTACACTTGTCAAGGAAATGAACGAAGCGCTTCTCTGCGATGCATTATCCCCCCCACACACACACACTTATTTATTTCTTTTTAAATTTCTTGCTTATGAATTTCGCAGGCTTTTATAGACAGGGGTTAGAACACTATGCTCTTTGGACAAAAAAATACCACCGACCTGACTTTTACCCCACTTAGCTACAAAGCAGAAAAAAATTACCATTTAAATCAATGGTGCTGCAGTACATGTACCCACATCCGAAATCAACAGTGGTGTTAAAAGCATTATTAATCAGCATTATTATTATTATCTGGCAATTAGCAAACTTCAATAATTGGCACTTATTAGATCTTCCACTTGACGATAATTTACTGTCAGAAGCTTTTGAGGGGAGGCACAATAACACTGGAAAACATCTTAACTAATTAATTAAGCCTCCCAACAGCCCCAGAACTCTTACGAACATTAAAAAAAATTCTATTAGAAAAAGGCAGTTTGTTACTGCCAGAGTTGGTGTTAAGGTTCCTCACCCCGAATTAAGATATTGCAGATGGCACCTTCGCACCATCGCCCTGTGCAGAAATAGGGCCCCGCGCCTACGTGCTTGAGACTTCTATTTGTACCTATTTACTCCTTTTTTTTCCTCCCAGCACCTCCTGAAAGTCACTTCCAGAAGTGAGCATCCCCCCCGGGGTGCGAGCATCTCCCCAGGGAACCAGGGAGCAGAGGCATGCGATCGCCTTTTATCTCCCATTTCTGTTCGCTCCTCAGATTCTAATGGTTTTGATGTTTTATTAACAGCCCCGCTCTGTTCGAGGCAGCTGGAAACCTCCTGTCATTTGGGATTGACAGCAGAAGAGTGGGGAGGGAGGCAGAGGGGCGGGCAGAGCCCATGACCGCTGCCTCAGTTTACCCATTTTCATGTCAAATCACCCCGCTCTCAAGCTTCATTAATATCTGTAATGGGATTGGAGGTTCTGGGATGAACGGCGGGATAGGAGTGCATGGTATTAATTAGTTAGTCAATAGTTAATTCCTCCAGCACTCGCAAAAACAAACAAACGCAAACCAAATAAAACAACATTCACAGTTTACCCAGGCGGGTTTACACACACAGATTTACATCCCCAGGGTTGCACGCGCCGGTCCTGGCGCTTCAGCGCAACAGATGTTGCTTTTATTTGGGGGCTTTTCTCACCTTCCCCCTATAACACAAGGAAATGGCCCAGCAAAGGATTGCAAGAAGCACCTTAAATAAATAAATGGGGCAGGCAGCATACTGAGGGTGTGCAAGGGGCGAGCCGACCGCCCCGCACGCTGCCCCTTGGAGAAATAGTGGTTATATCTATTTAACACCAGGGTGGCAGCGAGATGCCAAAGAGCATCAAACCCCTTCAAAACCAGGCAGAGCCTGGCAGCAGGGTTTGGACAACCCGATGGTGATGGCACAATGGGGTTCACCACCCTTCTCCATCCCAAGGATGCTGCAAGAGGGGAGACCCCGATGTCTTCCACATCAGCCTCTCCAAAGAGAACTCCCGTCTCCTCCTTGTTTCTCTTCCCAGCAGCCAGACACTTGGCAATTATCCGCCCAGCCCGGCTCCGGAGAAGTTTGCGGCTCTACTAGTGGGGAAGGAGGATCAAGGTTGCTGATGCTCCTTTCAAAGGAGACCTGGAGAGGTTTGGAGGAGAGGCGGGGCTGCCGGCAGGCTTCCCCATTAGAGTCACTTTCACACATCACTTGAAAGCTGCCTGACAATGTCCTTTTCTTTAACAAAGCAAATATTGTATAAATTAATAGCCCTTCAGGGAAAAGACAGAGGCAAGCGCTTCCCATCGCAGCCCCGGCCGCCAACTTTCCGCAAGTCGCTCGTGCAGCCTACCCAGAGCAAAGCGCTGGCGGGCTGGGGAGGTGACACGAGGACAAACCCTCCACCTTTGTGGTGACACGCGAGCAGAGGTCCCTGGACACCAGATTGCACCCAAAAACCTCCACGGAGGAGGCGGCAGACGGCAGAACAAGCGCCGAATCCCGATGGCGCTCCGCCGCTGCATTCCTGAGGCAAGCCCAAGCATCTCTCTTATATCACCATCAATATTTCAGCGCGCGCGTTTGTAATTTATGAGGGTAAAGTGACGCTCCTGCGCAAGCCGTCACGTATGCGGCTCTCCTGCGTGCAAAGCAAGGGCTGCTCCTCTTTGCAGCAAGTCGCAGAGCCTGCGGAGAGGAGATAGGCTACGGGCTTTGTTCAAAAAGACCAGGAGGCACCAGGATTTGAAAGGGATGGGAAGCTCTACCCAACCCGGCTGCCACTCATCCCTGTTGTGTTTTTCCCCCGAGGTACAGCGGGGAGGATGCCGGGCTGGGATGTGAGGCAGATGAGATGCTACGCATGGCCAGGGTGCTTTGGTTCCTACCCTTCCAGTCCGATTTGTATGAACAAGGACCTTGAAATGCTGGTAAAATGCTGGTTAAAAGAGCTTTCTGCTTTTTCCAAGCCACCCCCAAAAGGCCTGAGAGCCCACGGGGCTCCCTACAGCCCTCCCAGCCACTTTTTAAAGACCTGCAGCCCTTGGGGGCTTTGCACAGCGCTCCTAAAAATATTCACGGACGTGGCCTTTCCTTCCCTCGCTTTGCTGCCTATTTTTTTTTTAATCACGTTTAAAAGCCCTGAGCTCCCTCCTCCATCCATCCATCCATCCATCCCGCTCTGTGTGTGCCCTCGCCAGAGCCCCGCAGTTGATTTAACCTCTGTTATCTCCGCGATTAGCCCCGCCACGGAGCAGATAGTTGGCTCTTATCAGCCCATTAAAGAGCCAAAGAATGCTGTTACCAGTTTTTTATCTGCAAAACGCACACAAAGCCCCGCTGATTATTCTATTAATTTGTTAATGAACCTGTCTTGCCAGACAGACTCCCAGCGCCTTTGCAAAGTAGGGGTAGGGAATTTTAATCTTCCTAGGGGTTCAGGCCCTGGGCTCGCAAGGTTTTCCAGCTCCAAACTTCTGTAGGATCTGAAACTAAAAGTTCACCCTCATCGGCAGACGCCAAGCACAGAAGCGAGGGTTCCAGAAACTGCTCCAGCTGCTAAATACAGACAAGAGCAGCCCTGAAAGCCTGCACAAGCAGCACCAGGTCCACAGCCACCCACCGCATCGCTGAGCTGAACCAACGGCGAGTTGGTTTGAGATGCTGGTAGGTCCCAGCACCTTGAGGCCTGTGGGTCAGGCTCTGAGGAGTGCCAAGCACCCAGCCTAACTCAAAACCCTAAATTACCCAAGTCAAGACTGCCAGAGAGACCCTGCTCTGCCAGCACCATGGTGCTGGTTCCACCTCGGGCTGGAGATGCTCCTATGGGTCCTGCTCCTGATCAACGACTGAGCTGAGACCCAGCGGCACAAAGGGACCAAAGTCAAAGCTGCTGCCTTGGACCTGACAAGGTGGGTGTCTCTCCCTGCCAAGGTCAGCTCAAAATCTTCCGCTCGGCTCAGAAATAATGGGATATTAAAAAGAATAAATTTGAGGTTGTGTTCGCCGACCCTCTGAGCCGCCGAGATTTGCAAGTACACGCTCTCTTGCTATGCAGGAGCCTTGCCACAGCACCTTAATGCCTCCCTATCTTTAATATATTTACTCTTGCAACACCCCTGTGCAGAAGCGATATTATTACGAGTGTGGAGAGGTGCAGAGAGCCTGGGATGACAGAGAAAGCAGCAAAATGAGCGATTCAGCCCAAATCTTCTAAATCCAGGGCTGGTGCTCTAACCACCAGCCAGCTCGGGAATTTGTCTCCCTCCCCTTGCATTCACTCGTGGCCAGAGCTGCTTCTAACTGGGGAAGACATGAAGAAAGACCAAAACAACTAGAAAAGCATGGTCGACCTGTCAGGATTTTGTGCTGCATTCCTGGCTTGCAGAATACGTTTGTCTCCTTGGCCCACGTCTCTTCCCCTCATCTTGAAAAATAAATAAAAAAAACCCCCACACTTGCTTTTCAGTTATTTTTAGGCAAGGATAGCTGGCTGCTTAAGTACTTTTAAAGCTGCCAATTGCACAACAAATTAAATGCATAACCCTGGAGCACTCAGAGGATGAATACATTACGGACAAAAGAAACATGTCATCACACCCACACACAGCTTTGTTTACTTTGCATTCATACACGAGCCTGTTGTCACCTCCATCCCTGAGTCCTAATGATAAAAGACAAAAGGCAGCGAATTCCTGCCCAAACCCCCAAAGTCTCCATCTGATATGCACAAATGCAATTTGTCTCAGAGCCTCCCGAGGCGTCCGATGGAGGGAGATGAATACAGAACGAGCTGCAGGTGGGACCTGAATCACCGCAGGGAATGTGGCACCGAGGCCGGAGCAGGAGCTGAGCCCGAGCATCGCTCCATCTCATCGCATCCCTGCCCAAAAATGTGGGACCAGGCTTCCTGGATGCTCTGGCATTCACATGTCTGGAAGCAAATGATTTCTTATGGACAACCAAGAGCTACCACTGCTGTTATAGGAACCCTTCCTATTTACCGTGCCAAGCAACACGAGGTATTTGTGTTCACGCCTCTGGTTTTCAGCCATACTCTCCAAATCAGCCATCCTGCTTTAACGCTGAACCGGGTTTGATGTGAACACCAGAACCGATATGACACAAGAGCTTCAAAGCCACCTCGCCTTCATTAGATCAACCACTCAAGGCCTCCTCATCATCCTTTTCTCCTCCGAAACGACCAAACTGATTTATAGGTTACATTTTGATGCCTCACCCCAAGTTTCTTCTGACACATCCTCAGTCCCAGGGCGGACTCAGAAGTTTCTTTAAACCAAAGCTTTTAATACCAAAGCAAGGCCAGCATCTGGCAGGGCAGGGACCAGCTGGCCTGCAGGTCTACTCCATCTGCTGCTGGCAACAGCTTTCCAGGTCTAAGCACATTTTCATTGCACACAGCAGAGACAACTCACCCTGTAAGGAGGCCAGAGCATCTCTGCAATGAAGATCACGAGCACCAAAGTCCATGGCTGAAGGGAAAAAGTGACATACGGGAGACAGATGTGTCTTCAAAGAGACAAAAATACGCATTTTGCACCCAAGCACATGTTCCCACAGGTCCTCGGGGGAACAGCCTGGGCAAGTCTGCATAGGGGATGATGCTGTGGGAAGACCAAGCTCCACACAGCCCAACGTCAGGATGTTTATTCTTGACTCTCTCAGGCCCTCATACCCAAGAATGTATTTTGAACCCTTCCCTAAGGGAAAGGCCCCAGGAATCCCCGCTTGCAACACACCCTGGGTTCAATTCTGGAGACCCATTGAACAGGAGACACACCGGGATGCAAAAGATGGTCACCCCCTGAGCAAGGCAATCCTGCGAACATCTCAACCATTAGATTCAGCACTGACCTCCACGAGCCTCACACACCGCTGGAAAAACAGGCACCCTCCAAATGACAGCTTTTTACTACCGGCGAGTCCATTTATAGCACTCCTTGCCAGGCATTTTGTCATTCTTGTTTTATTTCCCCGACCACTACAAGGTAATGCTCACAGCACGAAGACAAACCCACCGGTGCACAGTTTGTCAGCTCGACGGCTTCCTACAGCATCGAGCACAACTTGGCGTCAGCTCCTGAATACGACCCTAAGCACGACAACAGCAATAAATATCAGTAACAGCACGAGGAACGGAGCTGAGCTGGAACACTCTGGGGGGAAAAAAAATCTGGAAAGAGGTTATCACGCCTTCTGCAGTCTGGCAAACACAAAACAAACCTCTAGACCCCAAGCTTCATGTTATCGGGTAGCCTGTTCTTCCCCAGAGCATCATCCAGGCATCTTCACCCCAAAGGACTTCTTACAGCCCAGGATCCTCCCAACAGGCACTGCCTTCTTCTTCCCTGCCTACACCTTTCTGTCTACCCAGCCCTTGGTATTTGAGTCTAAAGGTTAATTAAGTGTGGCTGCAAGAATGAAAGGCCACAATCAATTACCATGCCAGCTTGTCCATTTGAGTCAATTTTTAATCATGGTGATTTGGTATTTTGGGAGGCATGGGGTGAGGAGAAGGGCGAAATTCTCTTTTCTTCCTCTCATTTTGAAAAGGTATTTATTCGAGCTGGATAATTCCCCTGTCTCCAGGCAGACAGCAAACCTTCCCCTGGCACCTGCCACCTCCGCTCGCCTTCCCTTTGTTTCTGTGCAGCACTCCAGAAGAAGGGAGCCAGCAGAGACGGGGAACACGAGAAAAACTGCCTTCGATATATTCCCACCGCAGCTTTCCAGACCTGTTGCCTGCCCTGAGTCTGGAGGGACTGGAACAATCCCTGGACACCCAGGAGGAGCAGCACATAGACGTGTCCTCATCTCCAGCAGCTCTTTGAACCCTGCTCACGACTTGTTTGCTCCGAAATACGCATCTCCAAACCCCCCAAAAGGCACGGGGCTCCCCACTCAGCTAAAAGCCCCCCCAGTGCTCTCCCAACAGCATCCCCAGTGCTCCGAACACGACCCATCCACATCCCCCCCCCAAAAACACTCACTGTGCCCACACCAACTCTTATCCCTTAACACACACCTGCCACCCTGAAGCCAATGCGTTCGCCCACCCCCCAACAAGCTTCCCTTTGCCTGTTGCAATAATTAACTATTTAAAATTCAACCAGTGCTAATCGCAGCCGTCCGGGCCGTGTTCTCATTACCCGGGATCAATTCCTGTTTAATATTCACCTCCAGGGGCGGATGTGGCTGGAATGAGTTGCTGATCTCTCTCTCGCTACGCCAAAGCTAATGAGTGGCTCCTGCTATTGTAGTGCAGTCACTCGCCTGTAATCAGTCAAAATAACAAGCAACAGCACCTTCCAGGGATGCAAAGTCTTCTACATAAATGTACGCAGACCATCAGCCACGCCAATGGACCTCACATCTCAATGAGCTCCGGCCAAGGCGCAGCCCTTCCCCACGTGTGGGCAACAAGCCACGGCCCCAAAATTAGCTTTTGTCTTTACGGGGTGTCACGGCCATTTATTAGAGCTTGTCCACATCTGGAAGCTCCTCTAGATTCAAAGCATGGACGTGCACACACACCCAGCACCAAGATGCTCCTCGGCCCTTGCTCCTTCCAACAGACGCACTGGCCCACCATAAGAACCATCTGCAACGTTATTCCCAAAGAACTCCACACGTGCCATGCAGAAAATCACAGCCCTGAGATTCAATCTTCCCTTCAAACCTCTCTCCATGGAAGAACGCAGAGCTCTTGCAAAATAATAACAGGAGAAAACCACCCTGCCTGCTCCCTCTGAGGCTTTTTGCTAACAGATCTTGCACGGGATGCGATTCATTTCCATCTCCCTCCTCTCCCACCCGAGGGAAAAGTGGAGATGCCTTCTTTTCCCTTGGCTTTTGTAAGCGCTGGGGGAAAGCTAAAACCCGTTTCTCCGGGGGAGGCAACACGACGCATCGAGCTGGTGGGACCGTCATCAAACAACAGCACAAGTAGGGTAAGTGGCCTCTCTCATGGGGATGTGCAACTCAATTAGCACCAAAAAAAAGTCCTCCTAAGGCTGGAGAAAGAGAGCGGGTCTTCTTAGCAGGGCTGGAAACCTGTCACCCCCGTGGAGATGCCGGTGGCACATCATCCTGGGACACACGGTGAGAAGCCAGCGTCATTTCTCATCAGGGTTTCGCGTGGACAGGTCACAGCCCGGCAGGAAAACGGGAGCTGGCAGGAAACGTCACCAAACCAGCCTATTTTTGTTCCTGAGCGGCAATTAAGGGTAGAAAATTAAATTAGCGTCTTCGCAGCGGGCAGTTGTCACCTCGGTGGGTGGCAGCAAAGTGGTGAATGGCAAGGAGATGGCCAGCACCATGGGGACAGGAGTGACCTTGACCTTGGGGAAACCTCCAAAAGGAGATGGAGAAAAGCCCACGATGGCACTACTGATGGAGCAAAGGGAGCTGCATGTCCCTCACCTCCAAACAGCCCACGGGGGAGGAGGAAAAACCAGAGATGCCTCGAGGCAGTTTGCTCACCAAAAATCAATAACCAGTATTAAAAAACGGATCCGGTTCCCATTGGAACAGACTGCTCAGGGCTCTGCCATAATTCTGCAGCACAGTCAATATTTACTGTAAGTGTCTCAAATAAAGATTGAGCTTCGATTTAGTAGGATCGTTATTGTGCGTTAATAATATGCCAATTGATTATTAAACATATTTACCGCGGGTATGAAAAATAGGCTGGGAGATGAAAGGGCATCTGACGCAGGAACATGATGTTAACTAGGGAACCTAATTGCACAGAGCTGCATTAGCCAAATTATCTTTCTGTCGTTAGGAAACATTTTACAAAGGAATTAAAATGCTGCAGATAGAAGAGCGATACATGAACATTTGAAGGAGTTGGGCAAGAGGACAAATTGCATCCCGGCGATGCGCTGCCTGGGTCTGCTTCTCCCTCTGCATACTGGTGGCACTGGGGGACCCACCGCTTCGTACTGGTGCTCTCCCTGCCCCAAAAAATAGAGGTGGAAGACTGGGAGTAGCCAAAAAAATGAAATAAACCAACACCACCTTTATGGATAACCTTAGTGCCACGCAAGCCGGACCCTGCGGTGCGGTTCTGCCATCAGAGCATCGCGGGGTTGGGACTGACATTTGGCTGGGTGCGGAACGAGACTTTGTGCCCTCTGAGGATTTTCGCAACGCGTCCCCAAATGTCACCTCGAGTAACACTGGCGGCTCAGCAGTCAATTCTCGCTTTGAAAATACAGGGAGACGTCAATTGCCGCATGTTTTCCTCCTAGTCTAAATCGTACTCCTCTTGCTGAAAAACCAGCAAAACCGACAGATTTTTTTTTGTTGTTGTTCCCCTTGTCCTTTTTCCACAAGTTCTTGATGAAATGTAAATGATTTTCAACTTTGATCTTTATGCTTCCTGGCTCTTTCTGACTGTGTTTCTTCCTTAACAACCTGACTCCAAGCTTTCTCCCAAAATAAGGCTGTGTCCTCCCACCTGCACCACACAAATTACTGAGCAGTCCAGCGCAATAGCTCAGAACAGGCCACTCTCTTCTCTAGCAATACAAATTATTTCCATTTGGAGGAATATATCCCCTCGCTCCTGCTCGGTGGATTGCTGCTCACCAGGCATTCAAATTTTCCTCATTTTTTTGCCGCAGGGCAATTTTGAATGCGCCAAAGCCAGAGCTGCTTGGCCATGGGATGCTGCTCAGGTTTGTGTTAGAAACAGGGGCCTTTCAAGCAAAAGGAGGACGGGGATATTCGGTCTCCCATCTTCCCTGGAGCCTGCGGAGGTTTAGGTGGAAAGGCTGCTTTTGGAGCTACCCAAAATGAAGTACGGAGATCTAAAGCATTACTATTTTACCACAAAAAAAAAAAAAAATTAAGAAAATGGCGAATTGAGATTAAATTCAGACCCAAAGCAAGCACATAATGCTTTCCAAGGGGGTTTTGTGCCTGCGTGCCCCACACCCTGCAATACCACATCCCCATATGCCCAGCACACTCCATGCCTAGGTTGGATCCCAGTCTCCCGGCAGCCCAGGCTGGATAATTCATGCATTCGCAGAAGCAGCGAGAGAAGAAAGGTAAAACTTGCCTTCAGGCTTCCCGCACCCCCTCCTGAGATGCTGGTGCAAGAATTTCTACTTTCTGCTCTAAAAAATGAGGTTTTTTTCACATGTCCTTTGCATGGAGCATCTCGCAGGGACCACCCCAAGCCCCAGAGCAGGATGCGATGCACCGTCATGGCTGATAAATCCCCCTCCTCAGCCCCCAGTGCCTTCTCACCAGTTGTTCACCTCATCTATTTATCTAAATCCGGGAATCCTAAAAAATCCTCGCTGCTCCGTTAGCATCTTTCATCAGAGGATTTCAGAGCATTTTCCAGACATGAACAGAACAAGCCACCCCACTCCCCTAGGAGGAGGGTAAATGAGATTAAGGTTAATCCCAGTTCAGGAAACTAAGGCTAAAAACATAAAGGCAATGCAAGAAATCACTCTGGGTCCCCAGTGCCTTTGATTTACCTTCCTCTGGTTGAACTACCATGCCCAGACCTCGAGACACAGCCCTGAACAGAGACCTCAACCCTGACTCCACTCCCTTGAGATCATGGTTATCATCCTATTCAGCATCTTATCTTCCCATTCAGGGAGCTTTGGAGAGATGCAGCCATGACAACCTCTCCCGAGATGCACGGACCCCTTTGCAGAATATGACTTTTTTTTTGGCAGCGTTTGATGGAGAGGGGAAGTTCCCCCATTGGAAGAGACGGCTCTGCAGCCACTGCCGGAGAGAAGGAGACGGATGGGGTGGCCGATAGCTCTCCGTTCACCTCTCCTGTCCGCCCGCCTCGCTGCTGGAATGAAGATAATCTATGAGCAGCGGCGTGCATCGGCACCGCTCTTCTTCCCCCTGGATAAATCAGGAGGGCGCAGCCGTATCGAAGGCAGAGCTCCTCGAGCCTTCCTCCCGCCCGCCCGCAGCGTCATCCATCTGGTGCTGAAGGTCACAGGAGCCTCCGAGGACAGGATAATCACTACCGAGGAGAGGGCTGCACTCCATCACCCGCAGGGTGGAGACAACAAGAGCCACGGAGAGATATCCCACCTTGCTGCAGCTGGGGAACAAAGCCACTTCTGCCCAGGCAAGAGGAGGAACGAGGCATAAGGAGAAAGACTTCTAAGACCCTAAGGAAGAGCTTCCATAGCGCGAAGCATCGCTACTGACGTCCCTCTAGGACCGCTGTCTCCACACCCTTGGAGCTGGGCAAAGAGGATGAAACCCAACTCAAACAAGTTGATCCTGGGATGCCGGGCTCGCGGGCTGTGATTTATCAGGCCTGTTGACACAGTCAATCACATCATCCCTCTTTTTGACACGGAGGAGGAGGTTGGAGGGTGTCCAAGAGGCCCTGAGGTGGGAGAAGAGCCCAGCAGCCCCTCAGACGGCGTCCCCCTGCCTGCACCCCAACACAAGCCTCGCTCATCCACCAAAAAGCTCCTTCCTCCATCCCTCCTAGGAACTTGGCAACGCCCTTAATTTATCTGCTGCACAACTTAATTAAAGCCAGTGCCAGAAGCGAGCTGATCGAATCATCCCATCTGCCCCAGATCCTTCTCTCCTCACTCCAAATGCTGCCCAAAGCACCCCGGCTCCTTCACCAGGGTTTCCTTTGCTCCGTGTTTTTCCTAGGCAAGAGCAAATTAATCCTTCCCTGTCTCCCTCCACGACATTTTGCAAGCCAAGGCAAAGGGCTGCTCCTACACAACTGGCAGAGGGGTGCATGCAAAAAGCAGCCCCGTCTCCCCTTCTGGGACATAATTTCTTTCTTCCAGGCACTCCAAAGGTTGCTCGATTTAGCACGTTGGCTTTGCAACCCCATCGCGAGGAGAAGCAGGATGGCCCAAGGAAATCCAGGGCTTGGTACTTCTGGCATTTGTCTCTGCCAGTCAAAAGCCATAATTGGTCCCTGGCTTTAGGGAGGAAAAAGAAATAACCTACCTCCAAAAAGCACCTCTCCAATCAATAAGCATTTGTCCTTTGCATCTGTGGCACGGTGGCTGGGGCCTCCCCGGGGCTGCTGCCAGCTTATTTTTCTTCTCCTTCCTCTGGCCCATCGCTTACGCTAGGTGCTGAGCTTCACCTCTGGACCCTCTCTCTCCCCCAAGCCGATCAATAACTAACCCTCTGCTAATGACCTTTCCATCCCTCCGGAGGAGCAGATCCGTCAGAGAGCAGGGACGAGCCAGGAGCTTGCTCATCCCTTCTTGGACAGTGACTAATTGCTGCCATTAGATGCAGAATTACAGACAAAGAATGAAGGCAGGGAAATGACTGACCCGATGTTTAATGCAACCGATGTCCGAGTGTCCATCGCTGCTGCAACACCGGGGGAATTATAATGCAGCGGGGAGGAGAAAATCCTCTCCCTGCTGCTGCCCAACCTGGGAGAGTTGTTCCTTACTGGAGAGAAAGATGCTGCTGGTAGCAGCAAAGTTTTCTCCTCACAAAACGTGCCCTCTCTTACTGGGACTGAATATCTAAGGCTAGTTAAAAATCTGCAAAGCAACCCAGTGCGCTCCTCTCCTCCTTAAGTGCATTTTGAACGTCTCCAAGCACAATCCAGAGCATGACCAACGCTCTCCCCTTGTAGTCGCCCAGACGTGCTTTGCAGGGAATGAGAAGGCATGCATGAAATCACCGTTCTGCACCAAAAAAAAAAAAATAATTAAAATACCCACAGGTGCTTCAGCCAGCCCCTTTCCACAACGTATCCGCTGTCCAGACATCTCCGAGCCCAAATACATCCCCAGCCCAGGTGTCACACCAGCTTCACAGCTTCACCAAGGGCAAACAGGCTGATGCTTTCAACTTCTAAATGGAGAAAACTGGCTCAGAAAGTCACTGGAAAAGAATAAACAAGCAGTTCCTACCAGTGTGGAAAGCAGAGGGAGCTTTTTGTTGCTGCTGTCGTCATTACGGTTGTTTTCCTCCCTGCAAACCCCAGGCCAGACCATCCCTTTTTCTAAAGCATCTCTCTGATATGGAAAATTTCAGCAGCTTTCTGTGCACAGCTGAAGCAACGTATTCCCATCTCAGCTTTGCCTGCCTGTCTTTATGCATCTGATTGAGCCTGAAGATCTGCGCTTCTGCCACTCGCAGCTTTGCTTTGGACTCCAAGTCAAGTTTCTATACGCAAGTCTCTTTTGTATGGGGGATTTTGAAGCCCTGAACTGTCAGGCACAGAGTGAAACAGTCACAGCAATTATTCTGCGCTGGATCAAGCCCAGCCAAAAAGCAGCAGGCACCTCTCCACCCGCTCCTGTTGGTTATAGACCATGAATTTACTCAGGAATCAGTGCAAATTGTCTAGCTGAGCGTCAGGATCCTATTTAGCTCAAAGGGGTTGGGGAACAGGCAGCCCTGCCTTGTCTCTATGCCCTCGTTATCACAGCAGGAGCAGAAGTGGCCAGACCGACGATGCTTCTCACAACCCCTCGCTCCGGCAAAATCTATCTGGTCTTGTCAGGCTCAGCCCCAAGGGACCGTGACCCCCGGACCGGCCACCACAATGTCCCAATATCACCACTTCGGGTCGGTGATGGAGCGAGAAGAGGAGCTGCCTCTGGGATTTGCTTTGCAACCAAGACCGGGCGGCTATCACGTTGTTGTTGGGAGAAGAAATGACTGGTCATCGGAGTCCCAGCAATTCAGAAGAGCGATTACCATAAAGCGCCGCATCCTTCTCCTGTTGTCTCCCCTTATTTCCCAGCTCCGAGGAAAAATCGCACGGAGATTTTAACCCCGCGGAGCTTTTCGCCCCAGTTTTTTTGCCTCCGGCAGCCACACGTTAACTGCAGCGCAACACGATTTACCAAATTAAAAAACAAAAAAAAATCCTGAGCGCTGAAATCTTTTCTCCAGGCGCTGTAAATACACATGAGTACATCACCATGCACGGCTCCACGGTGTCATTCCTGCCTAGGGCCTTGTTCTAATCAGGCAGAAGCAAGAGAGTGAAGTGCCATATTTCTTTTGGCTTTTTTTCCCCCCACAAAAGCCATTTCAAGTGTCCCTTGTGGGAGAGGAATGCAGGAGACATTTTCTAAATATACACACCCGTATCTTTCTCAGGAGTGATATCATCGGCTGCAGACAGAGACAGGAGGTACAATTGCCCAGACAAAGAGAGATTAGACAGACCGACCGACCGAGAGCAGGAGAAAAATGTGAATTTAAAGCGTAATTCATCTAGGAAAAAAAACTTCCAAGTGCCTTGTGAATAGAGCAAAACTTTGCAGCATCATGCTCTGAAGTGCATCCACTCCACGCTCACCTTTATCAGCGCGCCCAGCAGAATACTAAACCCGACTAAAAAGCCAAGTTAAAATTATCTTGGGGAGAGGAAAGCAAAGCACCAGAACTCCTGTCAGTCACTTGCCTTGCACCAGCAGCAAAACAGCCCCAAAGAACAGGACCATTCCCTGCATCCAACACAAACCTACGTCCCGTTCGCACTGGGAATGGGACGAGCATCATCATCCCGCATCCTCTGTGATGGACCACACGGCTCAGGAGCTGTTTTCCTAGAAACGGAGCAAACCCACCCAGAAAACCCAGCTCCTGGGGGCTTTTTTTACCCCCTGGCCTGAGCTCCATGGGTATAAACCAGAAATTTAATCTCAGATACAGAGAGTGTGGAAACGTGCCCGTCAGTAGTGCTGGTCTCTGCCCTGAATCTCCGTCCACCGGGGGATAATGGAGCTGAAGATCCATGAGCTGGTGAAGGATGCTGAAGCAAAACTGTTGCTGCTCCTCTCCCACCACCCTGTTGCTATTCACCGACGGATCACGCAGAGTGAGGCTTATTCTCTGCCTGATTGGCACGCATTTAATTAATGTTAATGGAGCGCTCGCATCGCGATCAAGGAGAGACTCTGAACCCCAAAGTATACTAAATCTAAAGAATTACAGCAGAATTCATGGCCTAATTACAGCGCATTGTTGAAATACCACTTAAATATAGTGATTATTAAAAGCATATTATTGATTGAGGTTTAACTGCTATGTAAATAAATCCAGTCGACGCAAACTGAGCTACAAATTCATTACCCAGCCGTAAATCCTCTATAAATATTTTTTTCATGAATCGGTTGTTGTTTATTATACAATAAATGTCTTATTAAGTCAAAATTAATTGCGTATTGGGGGAAACTTCATCGAAGGCTCCCTCCCTTTGCCACCACATGAGCTTTTTGCCAGATATTCTTTAATATCCCCCCCTTCCGAGCTCCCTGTGCCCCCGGGACTAGTGGGGATCAGGTGCTGCAGCTGCCTCGTGCCAAAGCAAATCCAACCTGGCACCTGGGACTCCGCTGCCTGCAAACCTTGGCAATTAGCAAAGTTCATCAGCTGCCTTCTCCTCCTCCATCCCCCCGGTTCCCACGGGGGATCCCCCACCTTTTCCCATCGTGGCAAAGCCAAACCCATGGGGTCATCGGGAGCCAGAAAACATCCCCCAGCAGGGATGGTCAAACAAACACTTCAAGCCAGAAACGATGAAATTTTAATGAATTTCCCCATTTCTCACACAACTACAAGCATTCAGGGTGATTTCCATAGGCCCCAGCAGCAAAGAGAGAAAGAATATGAATTCCTCTTTGGGTATGAACTATCATGATGAATAATAAATAAAATAAAAAGCAGCAATATTTTGCATCTACCAAGAGCTTTTCATCTGTAGAGCTCAAAATGATTTACAACAAAAAGTAAGTGTTAGAGGTGTTAGGAAAGCAGAATTTCTTTCCTCTGGGAAATCTCAGTAGTTCAACATTTGTTTTCATCTTGAGATAGGGTGAGAAGTTGAAAGGTTTTTCTGGAATCATCAGTTCCACAACGCTGAAATTCAGAAACAGGGACTTTTTTTCTTGGTTTCATCAAACCGGTGCATTGTACCAAACCACATTTGCAAGGTTTTGATGTGCCAATTTCAAACAAAATGTCTTAGTTTGGATTTTCCCCAGGAAAGAAGAAAAAAACCACCCAAAACGTGGAGCATAATAAATCCTCCTGTTTCCAGTCCCTTCCTACCATCACAAATGCAAATCTCAGTGAAACCCAGATTGCTGTCAGAAAATACTTTTGCTCAACAAAATCCACCCAGCTGCAGGATCCCTAAAAGTCCATTTTACAGATGAGTTCGGTTTATACACGGCAACGCCAGGACGGAGAAAGCTGAATCCATCTACCAGTGGAAAACTAATGCTCTCATTAGAAAACTTAATTATTAACATCAGCCTCCGGTTATTCTCCCTGACGCCCGCTTCATTTCTGACTCCAGCGCGATCGCTCTGTGCGAACCTTCGCATGCTCCCCATGTCTGCGGCCAAATTGGCGACTCTATTGCATGAATTCCCTCTCCCCCATCCCTCCTGTCCCAGGGGAATCGATATCCCCTCCTTCCTAACACTCAAACAAATGACAAATCCCCGTTTCTACCTCCCGGAGGTGTTTGCCAAAGGTGGGTGCGGCGCAGAAGGAAATGAGATGGGGGTCAGGATGATATATATTTCCCTTGACGTACCATTTATCGGAAACACATCAGTAGCCTTTCCCGAGCTCCTGATGGAGAATTGATCGCCGGGGTCATAAAACTAAATCGCGGGGCTCGTCCGAAGAGTAAACACGGGAGCTGGGGGAGGGAAATTGCAGCGGGGGTTTCTGGCTCACTCAATATCTGCTCGCGGTCCCCAGGGATTTGGGAGTCAATGGGATAAATTGGATCGATGCTGAGCTTCCCCTGAGGTCCCATAAATCCCTCAAAAACCAAGCGCGTGGTCCTTTCTTGACACCGACCAAGACATCTCCCAAAGGTGCCCATTGCGTGAGGACCTGGATGGGGGAACCCATCACCCTTGGTCAGCAGCAGAGCTGGAAACACGAAAGTTGAGGAAGGAAACCACTTTTTTGCCTCCACTTTCCTGCCTGCCCAAGGGGTTGCGCACATTTTGCCCTATCCTCCTGGAGACGCGCAGCCCAATTACACAGCAATCAATTTTGGGAGCGCTGAGGAGATAATGGAGTGATAAGAAACAGCCACTGCGGGTTTGTCAATAGCAAATCATGTCAAACCAACTTAATTTCCTTTTTTGACAGCGTAATTGGTCTCATGGATTGGAGGAGGGGAGGCAGAAGACGCCATATACCTTGACTTCATTAAAGTGCCCGCGTTACATCCCCTACAAGTGGAGTTGGGAAGAAAGCTCGGGCAGCACCGGGGGTGGAAATGTCATCAGCTGAACCAAGGTGACAACAGCTGCTGAGCCCTTCCCCATCACCAGGGAGGGCATTTCAAATGGGTTCCCCTCATCTGCCCTGGGCTGGAGTCTATTCGCTTGATATTTCAGTAGTGATGGGGACAATAAAGCAAAAAGCATCTAAGATCTTGCAGAGAGGAGCCCGGACTGGGAGGAGCTGGGCACGCTCCAGAAGCGAGGCTCAGAATTCAAAATACTCCCGATAAATTAGACAAACAGCCAAAAAAAAAAAAATCAGCGAGATGAAATCCAATAAAGACCATAGCAAAGTAATACACCGAGGATGAAGAAATCAAAAGACGGCAGTACCATGGCGCAAGGTGTGCAAACAGCCAGTCGATCACCAGGGAAATACATGCCGACCACGCTTGCAGGTTTTGAGAAGAAACTAAAAATATTCCTGACCCTCTATTAGCAAGACGGTGGTGGATCTCTTGATTATTGGGAAAAACAAGAGGCGTTTCTCTCTCCTGCCTTACAGCAGGTCTGAAACCACGACAAAGCTGTTCTCCCTTTAACAAGGTCTCTATAAATCCATCACGGCAGCCGGTTAGGAAGCACCCGCGTGTTTAAAAGCCACTTTTATTGCTAATTGCCATCAAAGCATTGTTACAAGAACTGAGGGTTAGACAAAGTTTGGGCTGATATTTTCAAAGTCGGCTGTGAGACAGATGTCCTGGTCTTATTAAAATTAATGGGAACTGAGCATCCCAGTCTCCCAGGTGACTTTGAAAATCACATCCTCCTTTCCCGTTTGCTGCCCAGCTCCTACACCACTGCCTCCCTCCTTCCTCTCCAGGGCCGCTGAGAGAAACAGGGTTACGAAAAACAACATTTGCACCGGAATAAATTAATATTTTTATAGTTTGAGGGGTTTTTTTAAGTCTCGCACTCATGTCCCTCTCTCCTGCTCCCTCTATAATTTACATGCATGTAACTAATTGCACATTAGGAAACAAGGAAGGGGAGGAGCGATGAGAGCTCGGATGTGGTGGAATTGGGAGCACAACCAGGTAGGATGGGGCATCCAACCTCTCCTGCCATCCGCAGAACAAATAACTCTGCTAAGGGCATTTCATCCTCCGCCTGCAAAGCAAATCACACTTGCCGGCCCTGACAGCCCCAGCCCTGGGGAACACATCAAGTGCGAGCCTGGGAAATGTGCACAGATTGCAGCCGGCGTTGTTCAAGACTAAGTCAGATCCTCACCAGCCAGACCCGCTAATATACTGGGGAAAAGTGCAGTAGGTGGGGAGGGATTTCTGACGCAGCTCTTCATAACCAGGAGGAGAGTGCATTAAGGTAAAGGAGAGTAAAAAAGATACACTTCTGCTGCACCACGTGCCCTGGAAGCACTAAAATATCCTCCACCTTGGCTAAGATGGACACTAAGACCCTCCTGGTCCAGCTGCCGTGGATGCTCAGGGCTCCACATAGAGCTGTGGGGTGATGCCAGGGGATGGGTATGTGCACGGTCTGGAGGAAACAGCCAGGCAAGCCCTCTGCCTAAAGATATTTGCCGCTGGTGCTGCGCATCCAGCCATTAAAATTGTGCACCCGCTGCAAATAAAAGTTTATTTAATGCACCCAGCGGGACTGCAGAGCTCAGCATCTGCTGCGTCTGGAGCAGAAGAGGCAGGTCCCTATGGGTCACCTATCCGAAAACGCTGCCCTCCCTGTCCCCATCATTTCGGGGATGCTGGAGGATGCTGAGCGACCGCTCTCGCGTACCCTCCTGCTCCCCAGCCCTCCATGGGGCAATGTTCAGCTACCTGGAGACTGGCGAACGGAGCCCACTAGTGATCTGCTCAAGACGTGGGAAGCTCCCAGGGGAGCCGAGGGCAGGAGCAAACCTCTCCCATCTATTAATCACAGCGATGCTGGGTGCCGGCTCGGTTCTGAGAGCAGCGGGACCGATGGCCTGAAAACCAGAGATTTACCAGCTCTGCATCCTCACCTCTCCTAACACATCTCTCCCAACCTGGGGGCTAGACAACACCACACTCGGGTCTCTAAGAACCAGAAATTCTGCCAAAAGCCGACGATTTCCTCCATTTCCCTTCCCAAGCACCTCGAGATCGCGGCGAGAGGGAGGGAAGGAATCACCCAAGCGAGGACCAGGTACGGCCAGGGGGAGGAGGTTGGGAGCGAGCCCACGTGTCACCCGCAGAAGAAACAGCCTTGTGGGACTAAATTGCATGCAGTATAATAAACTATCATCTTGAAACGAGTGCTCCAATTGAGTTTTGATGTAAACACTAATATTTTCTCTACTCCGCTATTCTCTTCCACGGAGATCTCATGTATATTTTACCATGTGTCCTACCTACTATTGCTCTCATACATCAAAGGGTTCGAGGACAAGGAGCCTGATTTTGAAAACATTATTCTTTTAAAGATTTATTCGCTCGTCTTGACCACCTCCTCTGCCGAAAGGGAGAGCTCTCCATAAATTATTTTAGCGCCCTATGTAAAACATGCCCGTGCACGCCGCCTTCGGCTTCGTAAACTTTGCAAAAAGAGAGACCCTCTGGCCCTTCTGTCTCCCTCTCCATCCCAGATTATCCCAGTTACCATCCCAATGCCATCCCATCGTGATCCCAAACAGCAAGAAGGAGAAGCATGGGCGTGCTAAGTGACTTTCCCAAGGCCATGTGGAGAACGTGTGTCAGAGATGCTGTCCCAACTTGCACTTCTATCCAGGTAAAAACCAGTCCTGGGGCTCAGCCTAACCTAAGCAGGGCTCAAACACCTCTAAACCCCACTCTTCGTGACAGCAGCGTGCACCAGAGCCCATACACCCATCCTGAAAAGTGTCAGCTCTAACCAGTCCAGACAGACATATGTCAGGAGAGATGAAGTATTCAAATCCTCGTTTTGTAGCCACAGCGCTTGACTGGCACAGGGTCACAAAGGACAGCTGCAAGAAACATTAAAAACTTTCCGAAGGCCGAATAATACGTGGCTCTTTAAAGAACAGCACATGCAAAATTAACCACGCGTTCCCTCTGCCCCCTTCCGCGGCAGATGCCGGGAGGCACTCAAAGGAAGCCACGTTTATTTAAAATTAAATAAAAGCAGCTAATTTTAGCATGCGAGAGCGAATGCACCTGGGGGACTCCTGGCTTCAGGGCACTGCCAACAGAAGAGGAGTAACGAAGTTAAGGAAGCAATTAAGAAACTGCTGCAGACGCTCGGTGGGCGGCTGGCTCTTGAGTGTACGTGTGTATGAGAGATTTCACCCCGGATTCTCCCACCCCACTTTGTCTCCATGGCTTGGAGAGCAACTGGTGCAACGGGAGCAGGATGTTCGTGGGTCTCTAGACCCTTCAGCAATCAGAGCTACAGCCTAACCCATCCAACCTTCTCTTTACTGCATCCCTGGGGTCGAATTTAACACAGTCGCGGGGGCACCGACAGCTTTTTGTCACATGGGGAATGGGGGAAACTACAGCAGCATTACAGAGGGTGGTGGGGACAAGGTGGACCTGTGGAAAGGACTGATGATCTAGAGGCTTCTCCATCTGCCGTGGAGTTTTGTCAGCACCGTGTGGAAGAACTGCAGCACTGCACGTTGCTCCCGGCTACTCACGCAGCCCAATCTGCAAACATCTCCATGCTCCTCGGGTCCGGCATCTGACTACCACACACCCTTCAGTCCCTGATTTGTGCCAAGCAACACTTGGCAGCCCCTTCACGGTTCCAGGATGCTCGAGATGCGTGAGGATGCACAAGGTGCACGGGGATGTGAGGATGCACAAGGTGCATGAGAATGCAGAAGGATGCACAAGGTGCACAAGGTTCATGAGGATGTGAGGATGCACAAGGTGCATGAAGATGCAGAAGGATGCAGAAGGATGCAGAAGGATGCACGAGGATGCAGAAGAATGCAGAAGGATGCATGAGGATGCAGAAGGACGCATGAGGATGCAGAAGGATGCATGAAGATGCAGAAGGATGCAGAAGGATTTAGAGGGTGCACAGTTGCCTACAAGGTGCAGATGTGAAGCTGGGGAACAGCTGAGGGGCTCTGTGGGGACCACACAAATCAAATGAAGGGCTGGGAATACAGCCCAGCCCTCAAGGCTACTGTCTGCCTTAAATCACCCACCACAGGCTGCACGCAGTGTTCTGGTTCTGCATCCCTTTGCTCCTCAGTGACCCATGGACATTTTGAGGCTGGAAGGGATGATTCTGACAGCTTTATCGTGCAACAAAACAGACTCAGAACAAACCCAGCAAGCATCCCTCTGCGCGCCTGGTCCACACAAGGAGACCATGGTGTGGCTTCAGAGCATCTCCGTGTCCCTTTCAAAAGCCTCTCCCTCTCTCCTCAGCCCAGCTGACTCACCAAATAACCACTCCCTCCCCGAATAATCACCCCAAAAGCAGAAAGTATTCCCCCAAAAGCCAATTTTCAAGGCACTGCCAATTTGTCCATCCTTAAGCAAAGGATTTGGATAATACTCTCAAGCTTCGGGAGCTGTTCTCTTTCGCAGCAAGGTAAAAAGAAGATGAAAACACACCTCAGAGTAAGGAGAAAGCCAGGACCAGCCAGATCTGAGCCCACACCAGGCTTAAACCCACCAGACATAACTTTGTCCTTTAGCATTCCCTCTGCTCAGCCAGAGGAGAGCAATACCCTGAAATGGGACCTCTGGCAAGGTTTTCCTAGGGAAAACTATAAAAGATACAAAGTTGGAAACGCAAAACTCACAAAAATCTAAAGTAATACAAACTGTTCGGGGCTTTTCAGGTTTGGTTTGGTTTGGATTTCATTTGTTTGTTTGTTTTGTAGGGATGGGTTTGCTTTTCCTTCCCTGTCAGGCAGCCTCAAATCAGGATTTTCTCATCACCAGTTCACGGTTCCAGCAAGAAACCTGCGCTTACATTTTTGACACACGGGACGTCGAGGAACAGAAGGGTATTTCTGGCTCAGAAGCGGCCCAGCGGTAGCCGAAATGTCAAGCACAGCTGACTTGCATGATTTTCCATTGATTAAGATGACAAAGTTGGGCCAAAATCTCACAGAGACAGATTACAGAGGGCTGATGCCATCTAATCGAAGCCTCAGTTCACTAGCTTTAGGCCTAAATCCTAGCTTAGGCTGGAAATGATCCGTGCTTCCTTGGTTATCTCTACCAAACTCAGGGAATAAGCAGTCATGTAAAACCACCCGATGAAAGACGCTACAGAATTAATGAATTAAAAAAAAATACCAGATGCTCTTCCCACTTCGGAGCTGCTCCTTGGGATAATAAAAGGTGATGGAGGGGGGATGCTGGGTCCAGAGGGGGATGCTGCTTGCCAAAAACTACCCAGGATTTACCTCCAGCAAGGCCCTGATGCCAAAAAAAACATCGAGACGGTCGCTGCCCTGTGCTCAGCCAGCACGGAGGAGACTGAAGCCACAAGTTCTTTGAAATAAGAGTTATAGTAACCCCCTTTCAGAATCCAGTGTGAGAGAAGGCTGGAAGGATGCAAAGCATCCCAAAGTCCTCTGAGCATCCTGGGAGGGATGCAAAGCATCCCAAAGTCCTCCAAGCATCCTGGGAGGGATACAAAGCATCCCAAAGTCCTCCGAGCATCCTGGGAGGGATGCAAATCATCCCAAAACCCTGTAAGCATCCCAGGAGGGATGCAAAGCATCCCAACACCCTCCAAACATCCCAGGAGCTTGGGACAGCCAATGCCGGGCAGGTAAAACTGCCTAGCGAGCCCCTCGGCATGATGGCAGTGTCAGAGGGAGATGTTTAGCTGAGGGTCCCACCCCTGTATCAACAATAAATACAACCGCAATAAATATGCAAAGTTGTAACTGATTTGCATTGACATTTGGACTGGGGGTGGGGGGGAAGAGAGGAATAAAGTCCATTATAGCGCAGAGTAATTTAGGATATTACCACCGGCATCTGAATTACAAATCTACCTCTCATTACTGGTATGTTAACCGGGAAAGGCAGCTTCTCAACAACATGCAAGGCAGAGTTTATTAGCATGAATTTGCATAATAATTAGCTCTGCAGCAAGCAAAGGCTGTTGTGCCTTTCAAAAAGCCAACTTTCAATGTCAATATCCAGCCCCAATTTGGCTCCCGCCCTAGAGCCCTCGGGCAGCGAAAAGCTGCCGCAGGCATTGGGCAGCCGGCTGCCACCTCCCTGCTGCTGTCACCCGCGTTGGGGACCCCGCCTGGTCCCTCCAGTGGGTCTTGGGTGCTGGTGGCACAGGAGAGCTCCTGGAGAGGGTCTTTGGCAAGAAAACTACGTTGTACATAGAGTTTCTGCATTGCATGGCGAGTTTCTGCATTGTACAGAGAGTTTCTACATTGCATGGGGAGTTTCTGCATTGCATGGGGAGTTTCTGCACTGTACAGAGAGTTCCTGCATTGCATGGGGAGTTTCTGCATTGCATGGAGAGTTTCTGCACTGTACAGAGAGTTTCTGCATTGTACAAAGAGTTTATGCATTGCATGGGGAGTTTCTGCATTGCATGAGGAGTTTCTGCATTGCATGAGGAGTTTCTGCATTGCATGGAGAGTTTCTGCACTGTACAGAGAGTTTCTGCAAATACAAATACGAAACTGGACTGTGCTGATCGATGCTCTCCTGGCATTTTCCAGGTACCCTCATGCCAATAGCAGACTCCTTACTAGCCAGAATGGAAAAATAAAGGCAAAAGCATGGGGTTATTTTATGCTCTTTGCTGAAACTACAAGTTTCATCTTCTAGGGCTCTATCTGTAAATATATACGTCTATTTGCAGGTGCGCTCCAAATGCAAACACCTCCATTTGAAAAAGACAAACAAAACAACACACTTGCTGGTGGGAAGGAGAAAAAGTCTTCCCTGGGGAAACTCACTGTCTCCAATCCCCTGGGATCCCAGAGACAGGGCACGAAGTTTCCCAACAAACCCACCTGAGCTGCTTCACCAAGCTTATAGCTGCTATAACTGTTGTTTTAAAGACAACGTGCCCCAATTTCCCCTAAGGATATTATTCCCAAGCGGGGACCAAGCTGTTCATTTCCAGAGAGCGGCACCTCAGCGTTGGCTTGAACTCGGCTGATTCCAACACAGGAAAAACCTTACACATCCCTAAAAAGAGATGCATTACCCAGCTGAGTCTCAGCCCTGCCATCTCCAGGCCTTCGGCTGTAAGTTCCACTCTTTGCAGCCTCTCCCCACCACGACACATGCAGATCCTGACCAGCAAGGGGTACTACACACTGGCTTTTTCTTTCAGCATCCCACAGAGCCAGAAATACCCTGATCAAAACCAGCTTCTTTGGACCTTATGCTGTTGACAGTCCTGGTTTCATCAGAAACCCTTTAAACCCACCATCTCCAGGGGCAGCAGCCTCATAGAGGACAAAACTCCTTTAAGGGATGTGCTCAATCTTTGTTGTAAAGTCTTGAAAACCATACATCAAAAGGAACAGGCCTCCTAGTTATATTATATGCAGTTACTATTTCAGACAGGTATAAAATTGACTGGTATAAAAGGAGTCTGAGCAACAGCAAACAATCCTCAGCACCTGTGCATCTCCTGAACCAGACCCACACCTACATCCCTGGGAAAGAAGATGCACTTTTGGACCATTCGGCATCATCTCTGTTAGCAGAAGGCTTCAGAGGTCGCTGCCCTTGAAAAACAGGAGTGGTCCAGGTCCTGAGAGGGCAGGATGGGGAAAGAGCTGGCGCTGGGGACACTGGGGACTGTCAGTATTCTCCTGAGCTCCCCAGGAGATGCAACATGAGCAGGTACCAGCTGTGCCAGCTCCAGACCGACACGAGATGGTGCTGCTTCCTCAGGCACGGGCAGGGATGCTCTGGGAAGGGATGCAGCCAGACGGGGATGCTCCGGACAAGGATGCTCTGGGAAGGGATGCTCTGGACAGGGATGCTCCGGACAAGGATGCTCTGGGAAGGGATGCTCTGGACAGGGATGCTCTGGGCAGGGATGCTCTGGGCAGGGATGCAGCCGGACAGGGATGCTCTGGACAGGGATGCCCTGGACAGGGATGCAGCCAGACGGGGATGCTCCGGACAAGGATGCTCTGGGAAGGGATGCTCTGGACAGGGATGCTCCGGACAAGGATGCTCTGGGAAGGGATGCTCTGGACAGGGATGCTCTGGGCAGGGATGCTCTGGGCAGGGATGCAGCCGGACAGGGATGCTCTGGACAGGGATGCCCTGGACAGGGATGCAGCCAGACGGGGATGCTCTGGGCAGGGATGCTCTGAGCAAGGATGCTCCAGGATCACCCTTCTTTCTGCCCCCTCTTGTGCTGCAAGAAGCGTGGGGCAGATATGGGGATCGCAGAGGGCTGGGAAGGGGTGGCACAGCCAAGGGGCTGGCGCAAGGGTAGCTCCTGGTTTTCAGCTCCTTTAAAGTCTGTACATAGAGTAAAAAAGTCTATTCCAAAGCACTCTCTACTTTGGGCTTTTAAAGAAAAGTTAGGGAAGCTCTTCCTAATTTTCTGAGTAAATTCTATTTTAAAAGACATTTCCATGCACTTCCCGTGCATATTTCTCCTTTTGGAAAAACAGGGAGCTGAGGATCCTGCAGAGCTCGTCAGCAACCTGGCACCCGTGTGTGCCACCCCGTGATAACAAACCCAGGCAGGGACCTGGGGGAGAAGGGGGGAAGAAGCATTTGGAAGATGAATCTGCAGTGAATTTAAGAGGAGCTATCAGCTGCTGCTGGGTAAATCAACTTGGCTAAGATAAGAACCAGAACAAATATTTATTCCAAATTTACACTGACCTAAACCTGAGCGCTTCAGGGTTGAATAATTTCAGTGAACTATATATTTTTGTCAAATCATTTCCTGGGCTTCTTGCATGGGTTGAAAGAGATTTAGCTGGGAAGGATAAATCCTGGTTGCTCATATAGTGTTGTCAAAAGGATGGGATGGAAACACAGATAGAAACACTGATAGATGGCAATAAAAATGATCTTTATAGTGTTTCAGTCTGTGCTGTTTCATGATGGCAGAACCAGACCAAGATTTCTCCAAGTGATTTTGAATGCTGCCTTGTTCAAAAGGCTCACCTGGCCAAAAAGGGGTCTCAAATTTTCAGAAAGCTCTTCACGACCCTGCTCAAGCACCCCAAATCATCCCCCCTTATCAGAAATCTCAGCTCAACTCCTCATTACCAGGTCACCCAGGAAATTTGCCTGAGTTTTGTACCGCACAGGCTAATTTGGAGATGCTTAAAGACATTCCTCAGCCCTCTCCTGGCTTGCCTGCCCTGCCTAAAGATAGAATCAGACTTGTCGCCTGCACATCTGGCTAAGTGGGGTCCACATCTGTACCTGCAGCTGCAGGCTGTGCTATTCAGCCCCAAGGCTCCAGCTGCTGACGTCCTTGTCACTGCAGACACCGATTTGCAAGACCCTTTTTCACCGGGAAATTTTACCTGCTCTCTCCACCGCTCCGTCCTCGCAGGAATAAGAGCTGAGTTTACATAAAGAGCGGAGAGCGTGACGCAAAGGTTATTTGTGCCTGCGGGCTGCTTTGGGACCCTGTGAAATACGGAGGTCTGGGGCCGACTCACACCAGACAGAAAGTTCCTGCAGCACTAAAAACGGCAGCTTTTTAAAGTCCCTGAGCAGCGCAAGGACTCAAAGTGCTACCAAAAACAAGCATGAGGAGCTAGAGCTGGCAACGCAATGTTATTCAGCATCTCCCATCCCTTCCTTGTCCTGGGTAACAGCCCGATCTCAACCTCAAGCAAACATCCACCCACTTTGCTGAGATTTCTCGTCACCCTAAACACTAGGCAAAAGTGGGTAAAGACACAAAATTGGCGTTAACACCATGTTTTGCACTTCAGGTTCTTTATAAGCACCGTAAAGAGTTATCCACCTTTTACGGCTCGGGAAAATGGAGCCGTGGAAGTTGGGGGACTTATTCAAAGCCACAGACGGAGCAAACAGGAGAGCCAGGATTAGAGCTAAGGACACGGCAGAGATGTCCCCAGCCCACCCCCACGATAAGAGCAGGAAACCTGCCGGTCCCAACACCACAAAGCAAAAACAACAGGAAAACCTCACAGGGAAGAAGTAAAGTTGTGAGGGGTCCAGTTTGTGGGACAGGAGAACAAGGGCGAAAATGGGATTGGGACCCATGAGGAGCAGGTTAATTCAGCTCCAACACCATCTCCTCCTGGCGACCTTCATCCTCTGCAGAGGGATGAGGAGAAGCATCTCCCCTTCTATAATTTTCTTTAGTTTCACCTCTCTTAAAGGAAGAAACCGCCTCTTATCACTTGCTCGCGAACGACCCAGATCAACTAAGCAATCCTGGAAGCTACCAGAACACGCTACAGCTAAGCAAAAAAAACCAACACCGCAACTTATTTACAATTTCAATCCGCCTTTAGATTTCGGTGAGGAACTGACAATGTTCTTTCAATAGCAGGAGGTCTTGCTAAACGGAAAGCAATTGAGAGGGGATGAGTTATAACGGATGGCACAAAGCAGCAGCCAGCGCATATGTTTGCATGTATAGATTAATAAATACATCTCTCCTGGTGTGTATACTCACCTATGGACTGTTCCTATTTGCTGTCAGCAGGCAGCCAAACCCGCACCCCTCCAAAACGCACAGCGCTTGAGAATGTCACCTACACCTGGGTAATTTTTAATTTTCTTTCTTTTCCCTATACTGTTAAATTACCTCCAAGCTTATTTGTCTGGCTAGAGGTTAATGAAACACTAATGATGTTAATGAGCCTTTCATGCTGCAAGTTTTTTCAAGAAAGAGATATAATAGCTGTTTTCCTTCCCTTTTAATCTTTCCCATCATTCGGGAGTTGCGGGGCCAAAGCAATTAGCGGCTCGCGTGGTTCCGTCTCCCCTCCCGGTCACAGCCCAGTGGGGCAAAAAGAGGTAAAAAACCCCTATTAAAGCCCCTTCACATGTCCACAGGTGAGGAGCTGGTGGGCTGATGCCACCACGCTGCTTTAGCCAGAAGGCAAAACGCTATTCAGGGGGGGAAAGAGGGGGAATTAACCATCTGGAGCTGTCGGGAATGTCAGAGGAGGTGATGAGATGGAATGCAGGCACCGGCAGGTGAATTTCAGAAGGTCAGAGGAGGTTTGGGTCGGGCTCCAGCAGCTGAAGGGTCGCTGGACACCTTCCCCTTATTTCGGTTTTCACCCTGGTGAGCTCTGATTTGGGGTGCGTGACATCCCAGCCAAAACCAGATCCTTCCTTCCCAGCTCTTTTTGTTTAAATATGAAAAGCGGGAGGGGAAACAGACACGGAAAAACTAAAAGATGCAGAGAAACGGGCTGCTCTGCACCCTGCTCATCTCCACCCTGCCGCCTCCTATACCAGAAAGGATTTCTTTATCACTCCCTAACGCCCTCAAACATATCCACACAGTAAAAACCCACCGGTCCGAGCCCATTTTCCAGCTGGCAATGGTGGGGGTCCCCATGGCCATGGCCACCGCGGTTCTTGGTGTGCCGGGAGGTGCCGCTGGCTCTGCCGCTATTGACGGATGCGCCGGTGCCAAAGGGCGCGCAACTAAATTACGAGCTGGCACTTACAAGGAACGAGGGCTCCGGCTTGTGCTTCCATTAGAGGGTATCTATCTGCATTTAAAGCTGTGGCGCTCTGATAAGGAGAAGGGAGGAAGCGAGAGAGACCTCAAAAAATTGCCTGGCCGAACTCCGAGATAAGACTTTTCAGACAGACAAAAAAGCCTGTCCTGATTTATAGAGCTTCGTCCGTCCTTGACAGTACCTCTGAAGCTCCTGATCTCGGCTGTAAAAAAAGAAAGTTCCATCAGAAATGTATGTTCTGCCCCCAAAGTATTTATCCAGACAACCTGTCAACCTACCACAGCCAGATCCTCTCTTGACACGGACAAGGCAGCAACACAATCGGCCGCCTTTTCTTTTTACCCTCTCCTCTCCCCTGTTCTTGCTAATCACAGGCGCTTTGTCCGCTCAATAATAAAGACTCCGGCTGCCTCAGTTTCCATTTTTCTGTTATCGTGCCTTTCAGCCGGCATGTTTATTTATGACTGCTACAAAGCGCTTTCACGGAAAGATGCCATTAGGCTGGAATGATGCTCCCTTGACATTGAGATCAGAATCTGCACAGGCACCACGCAACAACTCATCTTTACAGTTAACTACTTGTCTTAATTCCTTTTCTATTATTATTATTATTTCCATCGCAAGGGCTGCCAGGGCAGAGGGGCAATTGCGGCACAAAGACAAGAAGCAGCTCCGACCAAGGCCACAGATGGTAAGGGCTGGCTTGGCTAATTCTGCCCTTTTTCGGGGCAGCTCTTGGCACAGCGGCTCGTAACAATTAAGAGAACAGGACCTCAGACTGACAAGGGCACAGTAATGGATTTATTCTCACTCACGACGTGGAGACGGCTGTCCCGCACATCACAGTGCAAAGCAGAGGGGGAAACCTGGGGAAAACCTGATTTTTGGGGCACAAAGTGCCCGCTTGTCCCCCCAAAGATTAAGACCTCAAATCCAGCAACGCCCACAGGGATGCTGTGCTCAGCCTGTGCTGGTGGGTTCACTGGGTCTTTCCGCTTACAAAGCCTGATGTGACACCGAAAAAGAGCAGTAGCCACTCATTGTGGTATCATTCGGGTGACAGCCACATGATGGTGATTTTAATGCCCTCTCCAGAGCTTCTGTGGCCCTGGCAAGCCCTTGTCCTTCCCCATTCCCCCAGAAACCCCTCACTGACCTCATCCATGAGCAAAAGACAAGGCGTAACTCTCCAAAGCCACGCAAACATCGATCAGGTCTTTCTCAATCTGCTTACGAGATAATAAAGGGGTAAAAAACCCAGCCAGCCCCTCTGCTTGCCAGCCCTCGGCCAGGCTGGAAGGTGGGACAGGGGACACGTCCCCTTTCCAGTGCCGTCCCCCCCAAAAAGACGATATCTCCTGCCCGCCACGCTCACGCAAGACGCCGGGCCAGACAAAGGGAGGTTTTTGTATGATCTGACATCTCTTCCAGCCGCGAGCCAAGGCGCGTCCTTCCTGGGCATCGGCTCTCTAATTAGTTCTATTGGTTTCAACAGTTCGGCGGGCTCGGTGAATGTAATATTTAACACCCCGGAGGGAAGCCTTTCACGCCGATGCCTCTTTTATCATCTCTGCCCATCTGGTGCTCACTTTAAGCTCGCGAAGCACCACCTGCTTGGAAAACAATGAACTTGGGTGGTTCCCCGGCTCCTCCGGACCAGCCGGACCCTCCGGGAAAGGCGCGTGGGAGCAAATCTCCCCGCGGCAACAAGTCTTGACACCCAGCGTGCGTGTCGTGCTCATTCAAAGAGCAATTATTACTGCGTGTTTATACCGACAACCCAGCGAGGATGCCAATTCAAAGGGAGCAACGCAATTTTTCCCTCTATGACTTGTTCCAGAAGAGCTCGCCGCGTCTGCAGGGATGGGAAAGCAGGCAAGCAGATGTTCTTGTGCTACAGCCTCACCATCACTGTTTATCTCAGATTAATCGAGGATGAAGGACGGAAAACCGGGTAAGGGCAAGGTATGAAAGGATAGAATCATAGAGTCATTTCGGTTGGAAGGGACCCTCAGGATCAAGTTCAACCATAACCTCACCCAAGAGCAACAGGTAGCGGGTGTCGTGCACGCGTGTTGGTGACACCCAGAAACAGGGCGATGCGATGTGGCCATGGACATCTGCACCGTTACGGCCTCTCGAACAGGTCCGAGCAGAAATGGGAATCCAGCCCGTGAAAACCATTTGCTTTCTGCGAGCCACAGCACCGCGCCTGATGTTCGGAGACATCGCCACGTCTGGAAATGATTAGATTCCTTCCAGTGACTGACACCTGCTAATAACATGGAAGATGGGTAGAGGATACTCACATCGTCATCTCCAGCTATCTACAACTTCATTTTCCATCATCTTTGTCACTCAAGGACAGCAGCAAAGGATATTATTGCTGCTGGTATTGTTATTGTTATTATTTAAGCCATGCAGCCACAAATCTGCAGGTACCTGGGCTGGGAGGATGCATTACACCAGCAGATTCTCCTTCAGATCGGAGGGAAATTTATTGCGAGGATTATGTATAATGTATTTTTTTATTAAATTAAAATAAGCTTCCCTTTACGAAGTTCAGCATGTTAACCAGCAGCTGGAAAGACGGTGGTTTTAACCTCATGCTCAGCCACAGAGTTAGTCATGCAGGGAAGACGGATGGATGGACGGATGGATGGATGGATGGATGGATGGATGGATGCTCACTCCCAAGGAAACATAATAATCTCTGCTCGCAATGCTGAGCTGTATTTCTGGGCCTCCTGCCTCTCTGCATAAAGCCTATTACCCACTCATCGGTGCTAAAAAAAATAATAAATAAATATGCCAGCGCACAACGGTGCCAAGGGCAGGGAAGTTAAAGGACATTATATCTCCTTAATTACACCAATCTTGGAAAGAAAAGAGCTGTCATTCCCTCCTTCTTCCCTCCAGGGAACACTTGGTATCTACCTTGGCCAGAACCCCCTTAGGAAAGTTGTCGGAACATATGTCTTCCCCATGCTTCATGCCAGGGATGGGTTTAGTCCTGTATTAATAATCCCCACCCACTATTTACTGTGCCTGCATACACACGCAGACAGACACAAACATGCCTTTCATCTCCTGCCTTGAAAGGAGGAGGGGGGGGGGGAAAAAAAACACCTTAGTTAAGCTTTCAAGATAAGAGAGTCATGTGCAAACCACTGGCTTTAGGCTGCAGCGAGGATTTTCTTCTGGGAATGCTTAAAGGAGGGTTGTGATTGCAAAAAAACAGCCCCTCGAAGGGCTGAGGACCCTGCCCTGGGGACAACCACGCTCAATATTAAACACACAGCCATCACATCACGCACAGCCCGTCGTGAGCGCCCCGAGATGCCCAGGATGGATGCACGGAGCCATCAAAGAGCATCCAGAGAGCTCAGAGTGTTATTTTCTCAAATAAGCGTGTTTTTTAAATACATTTCTCCCTGACAAAAATGTCCTTTGTAGAAATGAAAACGGTTGTCAAAAACCCATCGCCCACCTCCTAAAGGATCCCATTACGTTTCTGTATTGAACTTCTTTTTTTCATCAAGAAAGTTATTGAAATAGTGATGGAAACAGCCAATAGCGCTTTCGATTAAAAATGTATCACAGCGTTTTGTGATTTAAAAGCAAACAAACAAGAAAGGCAACATGAAATGTTAATGCCCACGTGAGCGGGTTTGATTTCTCTTTGCTGTTTGTTTGTCAAACATTTTTGCCTATCAATTAATTATCAAAACAAGGCCAGGAAGCTGGAGCCTGATCCGTGATGCCGATCAGGGCAGGTTCACACGAGCATCGCCGTTCCCAAGAGAAGGACGCACAATCCGGGTTGCAATCACAATTTCCCCATCGAGCATCCAGCTATGGGATGGTTTCCCATCCTTCCCTTCCGCATTTTCCAAAGCCCTTGCAACATCAATATTTACTCCAAAAGAGAGCAGAAGAGAAAAAAAAAGAAAAGAAAATAAACGATACGAGCTGAGGCGGGTGAGTAAGGAGATATGGCAGAGTCAGGAGGCGACGGCCCAGGGGACCCATTAACAAGATTCCTCCCACACAACCTCCAGGAGCCCAGACCATCAATAAAACCCGCTCTCCTCCCCAGCCAGCCTTGCGTGGCTCCCAACTTTCCGGCTACAGATTGGATTCTTCCATCACCACCATAAAACCAGATGAATTGTCCACGGCTGAGGGACCTGTGATAAGCCCGGACCCTTTAGGCGAGGCGGCACACTTCATAAAACCGGCGCTGCCTCTCGGCAAGCGCTGGTCCCACACAAACCCCCCCATACACACACTTTTCACACCGCAAAAAAGAGGGGCTGGAGACCACCTGCCCTCCTGCAACCCAGCAAGCTGGAAAAGCGCAATCCCAGCCACGAAGAAAGTCTTGGAAAACCAGCAAAAAGCAAGAGCCGATAGAGCCCGGGCTCTGCAACGAAAGCATTTCCCCCTGTTTTGTTTTGCTTTGCATTCTCGCTGCCAGGTTCATTATCAGGGCCCTTATTCCTGCACACGCTTCCCATTTTTCTCCCTCCTATCTCTCCGCGTCCGACGCAGCCGCCTGTATTAGTTTATGTTAACAAGCTGTGGCAGCAGCCATCGTGGCCTCGCCGGGCTCCTGTTTTGCTGACCAGGCACACGGTTTGCCTCTTCTCCCACCTAAGGACCCGTTCCCGGTCCCTCGAGCATCCCTACGGGAATTACACCAGGACACATCCTCTGCCAAACGCTGTGACCACGCTGGGCGCTGATGGAGTGCAAGCCGCTAAAAACATTTTACCTGCCCCGCTGCCACCTCTGCAGAGCGCGGAATGAACGGCAAAAGCTTGTTTTTCTCCCCAAAATAGAGATTTGTGGTTTTTTGTCTTCTCGGCTGCTGTGCTGCGGAAACAAGCGTCACCCCCCGTGGCCCCAGCGTGATGGGGTAGGAGAACTCGCTGCCCTCTCCTTCCCACCCCGCCCCTGCGATCTGACAGCCTCGCATTTGTCTTTTCAGCCGCGACTCCGTCCTCGGCCCAGGCTGACAGCAAACGACACTTGGAAAAAAGAAGAAGAGGAGAGGAGGGGGGAGAAAGAGAGGAACAAAGAGAGATTTCAATCTCCGGTTTGTTCCACGGTGCCGGACCCGCTTTGCCTCCCCTGGCTTCCCAAGAACGAGCAATCAGATGGCCCGAGGCAATAAAAGAAACCTCCAGCCCACAAACCTCGTGCCACCGCACCAAGACGCTACACAGAGCCCCGCTGTGCTAATGGCGAGCCTGGTTTTAGCGCATTTAACGTGTGCCGCTGATTAAGTGTGGCTCTCCGAGGCCCAAGAAGCAAAGAAATTCAGCGTAAGATTGCAAACAATTACTCCTTTTAGATAATCACTGTTTTACAGTCCAGACGCATGCATAAATATTGCATAATGCCAGGGCTCAGCACGTAATTGTCAGATATTATTCAAACCGAGTCGCTACTTCATTGGCGAGAGCTGTGAGCTTGTCACATCTCAGGGTCAGCGACTGGATGGCTCAAGGATTTTCAGGGGAAGCTCAGGTAACGCAAGCAGCAGATCAGCCCTTCCCTAAACCCCTCAGCACCGACCTTTGCAAAACAACTCCAAATTCACAAGCCCGAGGAGGCACGAGCAGCGGTTTTGGGTGCACACCAGGGGCGAGCAGCACAAAGCCACATCTCCGGGGCAATATTTGCAACCAAAAACCCTCGTGGCGCAGCCGTGAGGCCGTTTGCAGGGGCACAAGCCGCAGGGCCTGCAGACGCACGCCTGCACATCGCGGGGAGGATGCTCCTGCGAAGGGCTCTGCTTTCATGATGCCGCACGCCGCTTTGGACAGGTCTCCTTCCCTTTCCTCGGCCGGAGCTGGTTTTGTTTGCAAACCATCTGCTCGGCGCCCCGCCGCGCCGGCAGCGGCGAGGGGGCCCAGATGGACAGGTTCTTTGATAATTCTTTAAAGACGAAGCACCCAAGCACAACGGCACCATATGCCGGAGGGCCGGCCAGCTCGGAGAGCTGTCGCACGACCCTCCCTCCTTGGCTCGGTCCTGCCCGGACCCCAGCACGATCCCTCACCTGCCGAGAGCTTGCAAACACTTCCAGGAGCTTGCAAGCATTTCCAGGAGCTGCTTTGTCTCTGCTGAAGGAGATCGAAGCTGCTGGGCAGTGTCCAGCCTGCACACCTTGCACACCAGGTCCCCACCTCCTCCAGCTTTCCAAGGCAGAATTATGGGCTGAAGAGCGGAGGGTGGAGAGATGAGGCTGCTGCCTTTGCAGAGTTACTTTTTTGGCCCCGGTTCACACTCAGTTTAAATGCAGACACCTATACAATTATTCTTTAAAACAACCAGGGCTGGACTTGGCTCAGAGCATCTCACGGACAAGCTCGGTGGCACAGGAGCTGCTTATGGGCAATAAACCTCTGCATGGAAATGCAGCTTCTTCCCACTATGAAAGTTCTGCTTCCCTTCCAAAGGTTCGCATCTCCCAGTTTTGCTCTGGCACTCCAAGAACCTTTCTCAGGAGGTGGAGAAGGCAGCCTGAGATTCTTGCACCATCGCAGGAACTGGAGCTTTAAGGAAAAAAAAACACCCTGCAAAACCCACGCCACAATCAGATTAATTTTGATAGGAGCCGCAGTGAAGGATGGCTCCGTGGGATTTCAGTTAAATAAAGGCACAAAGGCCTGCTGACACCTTTTCGGGCTACGTTTTCCTGCCCCTACGCCTTGAATATCGAATCCTCCCCGTCACCAGCAGCCCTGAACCCCGAAGAGCTCCCCAAAGCCTTTGCTGTTCATAGAGGGGGATGCCAGAGCTAGAGAAACACCTTCCCGAGCAATTTGCATTATCAAGGACCTTTGCTGTGGTCTTCGCTGAGGACAGCATGGGATGAGCGAGAGATTCGGGGGGGTTCAGAGCACCCTTCCTCAGCCTTTGACCCTCTGAAAGGGGCCAGAGATGGGGCACGGGGGCACGAGGAGAGGACCCCCCATGCCAACACCTCCTGAATTCTTCTTCTCAAGACACCAGACTCCCATCTCATCTGGTGCGTGGCAGACGAGCGCTTTTATTAACACAAATCACAGGCACTGCCTCCAACAAAGCCCCAAACCCACAAAGTAACTGTGAACGCTGATAACTTTGTCATCCAACAAGAGGCACATGAAACGCGTCTCTTTTGCTAACGATGCACTGCAGAGGTTCTGAGCTGTGGCCGGACAAAGTGCCTGGCCGGCTGGTAACGAAGAACAATCAATAGTGCACAAAACCAGCCCCGAGTTCCTTTCAGCAGCCCTTGATCAAGCAGCACCCCGCCAAATAATGAAAATCTTGCTCTATTGTATCCATGCAAATCGCACGTGCCGCTTGAAAGCGCGCGCATTAATAACTTATCTGTTGGGCCAATAAGAAATAAAAGTATCGCATTATCTTGCTCACTTAACCACCAGAGCAGCTCTGAAGTGCATCCATTCACCTCCTACGATGCTCACAGCTTCCAGTTCTGCTTCCAAGTGCCACCATCCCTGACATCTGCTCTGCCGGACAGACGGACACCGGACACATCCCGGAGCCAAGCAGCAAGCGAACAAGCACAGGATGGGGTGGGAAGCCTTTCGGGATAATTACCATGACTTCGGGGAGCTCTGAGCATCACGAAATCCACGTTTACACCCCAAAACGCAGAGGGGTCCAGCAGCCCATGTTCCTTTAAGGCCAGCCAGCGAAGGATAACGTTATCCAGCCGGAATGGCCCGGGGGGAATTCAGGTAAGCAGATTGTAATTAACCGAGCTGGCACGCTGCCGCATCCGACAGATGCAGAAACGCACCTTGGGAGGAGGAAAATGAGGAGGGAGAGGAGAGAAGGAGGGGAGCGATGGGTACCCAGGGCACTGCTGCTCCATGCACACCAAGGGATGCGGGGAGGGAGCATCTGATGGCGCAGAGGTGCCCTCCTCCTCCTCCTCTTCCTCCCAGCTGGTGGGCAGGGGCAAAATCCCCGAGGAAATGCAGGCAGAGAGTTGCCAAAGTGCGCTGAGAGCAGGTAGGAGCTGGAGTTTGGTTGCCCAGCATCCTCGGGCACTTTGAGAGGGAAAATGGGAAATCCGCGCTCCTCAGCTCAGGAGGCTCAAGCCACAGCTTTGCTGTCGGGCACATCATGTCCAGCTTTTGGTAAGCAACCAGAAAGCAGGATTTGTGTGGCTGACCCGGAGCCAAGCAGCAGTAATCTCCTTGCAGCCCAGCTAACTCCCACATCAGCCCCACTCCTACAGAAACAGCTTGTAAGGAATTCGCCCGGGCAAATGCCCACAAATGCGCATCCTTGATTTGTTCCGCTCTGGCCTGTCTCACCCCAGCACCCATGCTCCCAAATCCTGCAGAGATGAACCTCTCCATCCCACCATGGCCAAAGTAACAGACCTTCAATGCTGAGCCTTGGACAACATCCCTGGAGCATGGGAAGGATGGAAGAGCATCACTGCCTCTCATCCTGCCCCGGCACGCATCCCAACCTCAAACAGCACGGCACGACTTTTTCCCTTCTTTTTTTTTTTGCTTTGTTCAATAATTTTGACTTTTCCCTGCTCTGCCTTGTAATCAGATTGGCAATGAATTACAGCAAGGGTGTTTCAGATGTCAGAGCCCGCGGTAATTGCGGCGCCCACTGAAATTTATGTCAAGGGGAGGAAGCCTTTGTAGGGAAGAGAGCTCACCCTGCCAGCGCCTTCACTCATCATCTCTGGGGTCTTGCTCCTGCTTTCCCACCGGGCACATAAGCCCAGCAAAGCTCCCCTTGGATGGGGAATAAAATGGTCCAAGAGTTTCCCAGGAAGTCACGTCCCCATTGTCACCCTCTCCCTTCAAGGAGAATGACATGGAGGGGTACAAGGTGCTGGAGGAGGATGAAAAGCCTTCTTAGCATCCCAGCCATGCAAGAGGTTTTGCCTCTTGCACATGGGAAAGATGCAACCACCTAATTCCAGCTGGAAAGGTGGATGGAGGAGCAGAAACCTCACAGGTCAGGCGGAGTTTTCAGCCGCTCGAGTTGTCACATTTCTATCCTACTGTCTCCCCTTGCCCTGGCTTCTCCAGAGAGCCCCCATCTGCATTGCAAACAGGCAGCTGCTTCTGAGAAGTAACATGAGTTTAAAAAAAGAAAAAAGAAGTCAAACCCCACAATGCCAAAAACAAACATTGCAAAAGACAGAACACATCAAATATTAAAGGAATCAAACTCCTCCTGTCAGCGAGGAGGACACACAACTGTTCCCAGATGTGGCAGGGCTGTCACCTTCTCTGATCAACACGGCTTCAAACAGCTTGTCAGAGGGATGTGGGCGCTTTCGGGGTCCCTCACCCCCGTGCCTCTCCCACCCTTGGCTCCCCGGGAAGGCCGGATCCTTCGCTGGTGTAAATCAGCAAACTCTGCTGTACACCCAGCCAAAAAACAACCCTCGTTCTGCAAGGAGGAGGGAAAACACGAGCTATCTGGGCCTGGTCCAAGCGGCAGGACCATTTCTCCAAGCATCTAATCTCACTTTCCCAGGGCAAATATTAAATATCGCTGTCCCAGCTGCCTGGAAATGGGCACTCTAACATTGAGCACTCTTCTGTCGGGACATAAGACAGCAGAGCCCCGTATGCACGCTGCCCTTGCCTCCCAGGGATGCTAATTCTGCATCTCAGGGTGATCTCCAGCTGCACATAATCATATGGACAGTCTGGTATTTTACATCGCTGCCTGAGATTCAGCCTCCAAATCTGGGCTTTTCGAGCCTATGAACTTCATCTTCACTCACGCTTGATGGCAGGAATAACTAAAAAAAAATAAAGGAAGGAACAACCAAACCACAACAGGCTTTGCAAGGTGGCCGCGTGCCAGGTTCGTCTGTTCCCAAACTCACTCGAAGTTTTGCAAAGTCCCTCCCTCCCCCTGCAGCAACACGATCTGAATTCCCTTTCCACCCAGACCCCACCAAGGACATCTCTGACCTTCCCTCTCCACAGAGATGCCCGGGGGTGGAAAATAAAGCGGTATTGGGTTGAACCATCCTCGGCAGAGCATCATCTGTGGCCTCTGCCCATGCCGCACCCTTTGATTTCAGCATCCCTCCCTCCCCTTACACCCCCTCTTTGAACTTTTTCCAGAGCACAGAGCGATCCGCTCTCTAATCAAGGGAGCTCTAATGTGGTAATGCCGGTAAATTGTAATTAATTTTCCCCCTAATTGATGCGTGGGAATATCCGGGACCCTCATTCTCCTGCCTTCAATTCCTTTATAAATATATGATTTGACAGGTTAATTTGAAAGTAAAAGTTCGGTTCTTTACAGCAATCCAAGCAGAAGCCCCAGAACACAGCCTGCTGTCTCGCTACGTGAGGCGGAATGAAAAGGCTTGAAGTTAGGTTACAGTCGTCATCATCATCATCTTTTTAATTTCACTAATTTAATTTCTGTGTCCCCCACCCCCCCCCGTCTTTTCAGAAGATAATAAAAACTTCATTTCACAGTCCAGGAAACTTAGCAGCAAAAGGTAATCGACAGCCAAGGAAAGATGGGAAAGATGTATAAAGAAGGGTGTGCTTGCTCCAAAGTTAAAAACCACGGTGCTCAGCAGCGTGGAGAAGGGCAGAGGAGGGTGAGCAGGACACGGCACCGTTGAGAAACATCTTTCCCGAGGTGGCAAAATGAAACCAGGCAACGCTAATGATGGTGCAAAAAGCACCTTGCACCGGCTGCTAAAGACGCCGACATCCACTCCTATCTGCTGCACAACTGCTCGGTCACCTTCCAGGAGCTTTGAAGAGTTTGTGGGTGCTGTCTTGCTAAGGTTAAGTGGTTTTTTGGGGGTTGAAACTCATCAAGCCCAAGGCTATTTTATCTACCGGCCGCCCGCAGAGCCCCAGGGTCCTTGCACACAAATACAAACCACTCCCGAGGTCGGCAGGGGAAACATCTCAAACGCCATCGCATGAAAGATCTCAGAACCTTTCTCGACTCGCTCCTAATTAGAAAGGAAGCACCAAAACCCGACCCTTTTAGTAAAAAAGAAACAACCCAGTCACGATAAAACCTTAAGGAGCTGGGGAAAGGACGGGCTAAAATCACCCCGTGCATTCACCGGGGGAATTGCAAAGGATAAAATAAACACGAGTCTTAGACGAGGACGACTGGCAGGGAGTCGAACTTCAATCCCCGCTGCTGAGGATATTTATTGGAAGTAGATCTGGACTAAGCAAAGCATATGGGAATTCTGCGCCTCCAGAATCAACACCAGCGCCGTCTCTCGCCAAGCTGCCTTTTGGGGCTTAGGGGGCTTTTTTTTTTTTTTTCGGTGGAAATCTGCAGTGAAATGTGATGGGGAATGTAAAAAACATGCCCGGATTTATGTCTCTATGCTGCCAAAAAAGGATGTTCGAGCAGCACAAATTTACAAAATCCCCGCTCCCGTTTGCTGTTTTCTAACTGTCTCTTCTCCCCGCTGGTCACAAACTGCCCTTTTCATCCAGCAGCAAAACACAGACAAAATCAAGCCCCACCAAAGGCAGGCAGAGAGAAAGAGAGGCCTTTCTTGTCCTTTTTGGAATAATTCAGAGATTCGGTGGAGTTCCAGGAAACGAGACAAAAATATCAATTTTCAGTTCCAAGGGCAGCTTGATCTGGTCCCTATCCGTGCCTACCCCCCCCAAAAAAATACTTGTACAAATCAGTGCCGATTGCCTAAGAATTGAGGGTGGAGGAACCGCTCAGCCCCATTGCACTGGTGAAGTTTTTGGAACCCTGGAGAGATGCGGTAGGGACCTGGTTTTCCCATCGCCCGCATCTCCCTCTGCCTCCTGCCGCCTCTCATAAACGGGAGAGATGTCAACTGACAATTTCTCAGCGAGAAAAAAAAAAAAAGAAAAGGAAAAAGAGAAGGAAAAGAGAGTTTGTATCTACTTTAGGTTATATTTTTATTGCTAGCCGTCACCGTAGCATTTGCTCTGATTACCAGATTAATCACCAGATTGCAAAGCCCATTAAATAAAATCAAGTCAGACAGTTGAGGTGTTCCAAGAGCCGTGTCTCTCGGTGCATGTCCCACTCCGCTTCTCCCTCTCCCTGTCACTCAGATGGAGAGAAAAAAAGACTTTTCCCCAGGCAGGATAGAAGGGGAAATACAACATTTCCCTTTTTCCTGGCGATGTGACCCATTGGGAAATACCACTGCAGCTGTATCGCAGCATCACCACTGTCCAAGCTCTATTTCCCAACCCCACACATCATCAATTTAGGCTGATGGACAGCACAAACAGGTAAAGATATGTTTTGCAACTCTTGGCTCGGGTCTCTGCAAATGAGCGCTGTAGATCTCGCCTTCTCCTAATGTCACCTGTCAAAGCCTCCACTCTTGCCGGGAACAGGATCCCGCATCAAAGCACAGCTAAATGGGGTGTAAATGCCTCTTTCATGCACAGAAAATGGGCTGGTTGGCAGTAATAGGGGGAACTGTAAATGCTGTCAGTGGCTACATTTTGTTTATTGATTTACGCCGTGTAATGGGATGACTCGAGTTGAATCATATACGCAGGTGTCACGTCCCATTCATCGCCATCGGATTTAATAAGAGGAGCATCGCTGAGCTCGGCTGTGTGGTGGGGCACAGAAACTCCCGAGGGCTCACATGGATCCTGATCCCACGATTTGCCTTCAGATGGTGAGTTTAGAGGTTGGTATCCTGGGGCTGGAGCCATCCCATACATACAGCTCTCGGGATGCTCGCTGTGGCACAAGGGGAGTTTTTGTGCTTGCTTTAATTCTGAGATTTGCAATTCTTTGCTAAGCATGCCCAGATTAACCCATGTGCCCTGATACACCTCCCAGAATGACCCATCTCTGCTGGTACAACCCAAGCTGACCCCTCCAGCCCTTTGCCTTCCCCAAAGCACCAAAGAATGGAAAGGATGAAGCTGTAGGATGTGCCTGTACCACCCAAATCCCGGGCTGAGCCCATCCTAACATGGAAAACCCATGGGATTTCTTGTTTCTGCATTGCCTGTCTCTCGAAATGACACAGAGGAATTGAATTCCAACGCTTAATTTCTGCGGTATCTGCCAGGCTTCCCCACCCTCCACCCCCCAAAAATAAGGAACCCAATCAAGAATCTCTGAGCGTATCACCCCGGTGGTCACGACGCCAATTAGGAGAGAGCCAACCATTCAAACAGCCAAGCAAAACAAGGCAAACGACAAGTAATTTAAACCCTGCTGGGCACACTCCGACCGAAGGCAGGCTGCCGCGCTGCAGCACTCGCTAATTAGTAACCGCTCCAAAACCAGCAAATATCCCCAAAATCACGGTCCAGGTACAGCGGTGCAAGACGCACAGCAACAGGGCGTTGGGTTTATCCAAGCTCCTGTCACCTCAGGGTCCCCGAGCCACCTATGATGGGGACACAAGGGCACGACAAGCTGACACGTCCCATGCAAACGTGCATGAATAAGAAGAACATCGCGTGTCCCGGGACTGCGGACATCCCTTCCCATTCCCAAACCTCCAAAGCAAGCCAAAGCTGGCTCTGTGGAAGGAGCAGGGTCACTCTCAAGCATGGCGGTGACATGACTTGGCACCCTGGTCCCAAGCCCAATTCCTTTCACCACTCCCTTCCTCGCCAAGCGAGCCGAGACAGGCCAGGATGGCATCGTCTCCGCTTTTTTCAGGTCACGCTTCCCCTTGAAATACCATCACTCGGAGCAATGAAGCTGTCACTTTTTGTATTTTTAGTTTTTCAAACCTTATATTTCATTCCACCGCCAGCTGCTGAAAAGGATGAGCAAAAGGCCGGAGCAGGGAGCAAAAAATCAATACGCTGCAGGAAGACAGAAGATCTGTTTCTATTCTTCATCTCTGATGCCGGGCACCCAGGGAACATCGCTGCAAACAAGGCTGTGGGGTCCTGCCCTCCTGCTGAAGCCAAGTCCTCCCGTCCCTACCCAAACCACTGCACAGAGGGACACTCACTGCCAGGGCTGGCTTTTTTGGAAAATACTTTTCCTATGTGGAATTAAAGAAGGTGAATGAATCCTACATGGATGGTAAGCAAGCAATACAGCCCTTGAGTAGGCAGCACCTTCCACATTCTCCGCAAAGCCCTTTCTCCTCACCTGCTCCATGGGCGTTTGTCATCTCTAACTCATCCCACACAAACTACACATTTCTATTATCCACGCTGTCCACAACCCTTCCCTTCCCTACTCATCAGCGCCCTGCACTGAGCTTGCCCATTGCAAAATCACTCAATTTTCACCTAATCCCCTTATCTCCTCTTGCTCCCTCTGCATGGGGTGCCCCATAAGTATCTCCAGAGCTGCTGTGGCATCACTCTGCTTCGAGCTGCCCTGTCTCCTCGGGGAACGCAAAGGGATGAGAAGCCGCTCGTGCTCAGCCCACTTCATGCTCGGATGACCTGCTGCCTGGTACAGCAGGCGAACGTATTGGACACGTCCAGACAAATCATGCTCTCCTCTGCAGGCACGATAAGGAAACCAGGAGCTGTCTGAGCGAAATAGAAATGAAGGGATTTGGATCCCGGAGAGTAGAGGAACATCTATTTGGAAGAGAAACCAGACTCTCTCACAAAGCAGCCTAATCTGAAGGGGTTGGAAAGACCTTTTTGCAGCAGCCTGGGGGACACCAGTCAGGCTGGGCTGGTGATACTGAGCCAGAGGATGAGCAAGATGCAGGACTAAAGGCTCTCTCCTGTTCTAGGCATCGCTCTTCCGAGAGCTACGCAATGCATCTAAAACGCCTAGAAATTGAGCTTATACAGCAGTTGAACAGGCGAAGTCCTGAGGAACAACATGATGTGATGGCTGGTATTAGCCCAGCTGGTAACACCATCCATCCATCCATCCATTCTTTCTGTAGGGGCCCCTTCTCAGCAGGAGCCTCCCCATAAATCAGGGGGCGAGGAATACGCACGGAGCACAGGAACTGCAGAAGCAGCGGCGCTGCAGTCATAAATCAGGACCTAATTCAATCCTGCGAGATGCCTCGTTTGATTAATTTATGGCAGCGTTTTCCGTTCCATCAGCGGCTGCTGTCCCTCCGTGCATCGCCCCTGCCACCCCATCTCCTCCGCAGTCCCACGCCGGACACGCTCCATGTGGGAGCCATCCAACCCAACCCATCCCATCCATCCCATCCCATCCCATCCCATCCCATCCCATCCCATCCATCCCACCCCAACCCATCCCATCCCAGATGCAGCCAGGCTCTGCTGTCTCTGAGGGACTTGACCAAGCCTGACCTCTTCTTGTCTGAAGCCCTCAGGGCCACCACCTTCCTCGGGAGATGGACCTATTTGACAGGCAGAACTTTATCTAATACCTTCAAAAGATGGCAGAGGCTGCCTCTCTGATCTCGGCCTTTTCCCATGGATCGGCCTCGCTGACAGCACCACTATGACAAAGAAAACCTGTCCTTTAAAATGTTGTTGTTTTTCACAGCTGGAAAACCGAGCGCCTGTTGCAACCGTAAAATCAAGATGGACCTCATTGAAAACCCAGATACTGCATCTGAGCCCGAGTTTCCTGAGGGAAAGAAATTACCGAACTAAATGAACACGGAGCAGGGAAAAAAAAATAAAACCCATGCTAGCTGTCCCTGCTGAATCTCCCGATAATGAGAGTCTGATCAAGAGCGGCATATATTAAACTGGTATCTCAAGACAAGAGGGTCTAAGAGCAACATCCACGCTGACCCCAGCAGCCTTGCCTGGAAAGTGCACACCCTGAGAGTGCGCTACACATCCCAAATTTCTCTCTGCAATGCTCATTCATTTAGTAAGGAGGTAAGAGACGGGGAGATCGGTACTTGGGCCATCTGTTTGAGCTCTCCCTCCTCCCTCCCTGCACAAAATTAGCAAGAGCCTGCAAGAAGCAACAGCACATGTTTAATTCAGCCCTGCAGATTGCTGGAGCCATCTTTTGAGCTTGGCTTACAGAGGGGCGAACTCCGTAACGAGGGTTTAAACAAATCACCGGGTCAGAGGTGCAGACAGCCCAGGCACTGATGCATGGGCACTGGGTCCTTTTCGGGCAAGCGATGGACACCGCTCTTGGTCTCCATGAGCATTTCCCTCTGCCAAAACCCAGGGCCAAGAGTTAACACAGGCACTCAATAGCTTAACCCGGCACGGCTTGCTTAGCATCAAAGGGAGCTCAGATAAAGCTGCCCGTGAGATGCAACGCCTTGTTTCAGAGCAGCCAAAACCTGGCAAAGATCAGTGCCAGGTGCTGGGTTGGAGGACTCGGGCTTAGCGCTCCCCTGGGGGTTGGCAGGACTTTGCTGGGACACGTGAAAGATCAAGCTGCCCTGACACCACGGCAGCAGAAAGCAGATGGTTAAAACCACTCCTGTTGAACCGGAGGAGCTCTGGGCATCTCTGCCCAAGCTCCAGAAGGCTGCCGAACAGTGGGGGCTGCAGGCTGACACGCTGCCCAAGCAGCTCCTCGCTGGCACCTCGTGTGATGGAGAAGGTGGTGAGACGGCTTGGTGGCCCAGGGACAGCTGTGCCTGCTGGGTCTTTGTGGTTAGGAAAAAGAAGCGGTTTCACCCACCTGCTCCATCCCTCAGCACAGCAACGGAGAGGCCCAGCTGGGGATGCTGTGTCGGGCTGCTACACTCTGCTGTCAGCCCCAAAGCCAAAGCACGCTCACAGACCTTCACTAAGGAGGCACCGGTGTGATGGAGATGTCCTTACATCCCTCCTGCTCCGCTCCCAGAGAGCCAGTGCTGCAGGACGCCCAGCTAAACGCTGGCTTGGCTGGCTTGGCTGGCTTCAACTATCAGCTTGGGGACATGGCTGTCTGAGCACGTAGCTGACGAAGATGCAGCTGTACCGCCCCATCTGCCTTCCTCAGCCTGTTCCAGAAGGCGTGGGTTAAAAGGAGGGATGCAACCCTAGGAGGAAAACACCACCCATCTCTTTTCATCCCCTAGCTCAAGACAAACCACCACAATTTTGCTGCTTGGGTCCCATGCCCTCCTGCTTCAACCGCTTCCCAACTCGCCCGCTTTCCACCAGCTTTCGCCCTCTCTCCTGCCGGCACATTGCCCCGGGACTCGGTTCCCCATGGTGAGCCACCTCCATCGCCCTTGGGCAGGCAGCGGGGGAGCCTCCCCACGGCTCCTCTCCAGCTCGAAACTCCACTCGAGCCATTTGTATTCGTAGCAGCAACAACTTCCAAGGTTTGGAGCAATTTCAGAACATCTTCACTGGCAATTTTCTCAAAGGCCGGTCTTCAAACGGCAACAAACCTGCCTTGATCTCCTCCGCTGAGCAGCGGGAGACGGACTGAGCCTGTCCTCTTAATTGGTGTTACTCTCCCATTATTTCCCGGCTGGTAGCAATCCTGCAGACTCCCTTTCTGGCTGGTGGGCAGAACAGGATTTCCTTGGGACTTAGCGGAGAGCAGTGCTCTGAGTCAGTGATATCTCAGAACATACCTCCCCGGGGAAGGAACCCGCAGCCAAAGGCTTACAGACACTGTCATTTCACGCTTGCCTTGAAGCACGGCAGAGATTCTCTCTGCGGCGAGCAAAAAGGACGCAGCTGTCTTCATCAGCCTCCCTCGTACAGATCGGGGATGCCACCCAATATTCAAGATGGAAACGGGTCTGCTGCACCCACGCAGGGTCAGGGCTTGCTCTCAGACTAAGGTAATTTCTCAGAAACTCAACTGGTTTTCATATATATTATTCAAACGTCAGTCTCGGCTAAAAGCTGAGTTGCCAAGGCAGGTAACTCCGTGCGTGCTGTAGATCACAGCCAGAACATCCCCATCAGAAAAGGAAAAGCCTCCAAATTTGAGCAAAATTGCAGGCAAGGAAAATCCCTTTCTGTTCCCAAACCATCAGCGTTCAGCTAGAGTTATGTCTGCACGGACAAAATGGAAGCGGGTTTCCAAAGGAAGCACTGTTGGTACCGAAAGCTCAGCCAAGTTTGAGACAGAGCTCTTCATTTTAAATCAGCATAATATTTATGACAGATCACAAAAGATTATGGGCCAGAACCTCAGCGAGTGTAAATCAGCGCAGCTCTATGCACTTGCGCTTGACCCGGCTGAGGACTCAGTTCTGGCTGTCAGCTTTTAAAAGTCTATTTTTCTTCAGCAATGGTATATGCTACAATGCTTTTGCCGGCCAAGTCCAGGCAGAAAAAATCCAGATATGAGGAGAGACAGATCTATTCCCATGGTCCAGGCTGTAGGAAAGTCTCTGTAAGTGAGGAGGAGGAGGAGTATTTGAGCAGTTCTCGCCTGGAAGGGTCTAGGGGCACATGAACTGGCAAAAACCAAGGTAAATTTGCAGAAGTAGTTGATGTAACACACCAAGGAATCTTTCCCTTGTGAACTCTGCCATCCCCCCGAGCTCACAATGGGGGAGTGGGAGTTCAGCTCCACTTGACTCCCTATTTCTGGTGGAGCCTGAACACAAAAGCCACCCCTCTTTAAAGCAGCCTTGATTTCAGAACTACGTGTCAAGTCTGCGCAGCCACTGCCTACAGGCAACGGGAAAACACAGCACCTGTTTATTTTTATTATTTTTAGAGATGCCAAGCGCAGGAGGATTTGGCAGCCGGGTGCCCCGAGCTGACCCTTCCAGATGTAGGAGGAGAACTGCAAGACAGAGTTCACCAATCTTGGCCTCAACAGTCTCTTAGCGTTGTCTGTGTTGTTCCTGTGTCTCCTGTTGCCTTCGTGCCCTTGAGAGGAGGAATTCTGATGAGGTCCACACCCCATCATCCTCACGCAACCCTAAGTGCCGCTAATCAAATACGCGGTGAAGAGCAATTAGAGCAGGATGCTTCGGCTCAATGGGCCTGTTACTGTGTGTTACCCAGCAGCTCGCTACAAAAAAGACAACGTGATGGATATCAACTACATATTACTTATTAAACACCTAATACAGCTTTAACGGTTCTGTTTACTGAAGAGTGTTAATCTTAATGAAAACAATATTTGAGGCAGACTGGCAGGATAATTCTCTACCCTTTTATCCAGGGATCTCAGAATACAGAAACAGTAATTGATCCTTGTAGCACCTCTGTGGGTATTACACCTTTTTAAAAGGGTAAACAGAGGCACAGAGAGGTTAAACGGTTTGTACAAAGTGCATTTGCTTCTCGGAGAGGGTTGGCGGTGCAGTCCCCGAGCCCTCAGGAAACCCATGGAACCGTGTCTCTAACAAGAAAGGTCTGTGGCTTTTTATCCCGCCTGCCTCTGACAAGCCTGGTTTGAGCTCTGCGATGATGGAAGAGCAGAAATAGTGCTGCACAGAAATCAGAGATGGAGAAGACCCATAAGGAAAGCTCACCGTTACGTTAAGAGGAGACAAAAACCCGTCAGGGATCTAAAACCTTACGCTTTGGCACAGAAGTCGGTCACTAACTGACTGGGATTTGCAGAGAAAATCCTTCCCAGGCAAATGATGAAATTAGTCTCTGTGTATCTTTCTCTGAGGTATCTGGTACTGGGAGTCATCGGGTACACCCAACTGGACCAGTATCCCTGATCTCAGGGGCTGACAGAACATCTCAGGTACCCCAGAGCATCAGCATCACTCATGGTACCCAGACCAAAGACATGGGCAGAGCCGATGGGGATGGAAGGGAGGAGGGTTGGACTCCCTTAGCCCAGAAAAATAATTTTTCTCTCCTTTACAGACAGCATTTTCAGCCCTGCCAAGCCAGGAGAGAGTATAAAACAGGAGATAGAACACAGTGTAGGAAACACTACCCTGTGGGATATTCTCCAAGTAATTCTCCACCACTAAGGCTTCTCCAGAGTGGGAGAGATGTCAAGGTTAATAATATTGTCCTATTCTTCAAGAGAAATACTTTCTACCATCCCAGAGCCTTCATTATCACTACTCGGGTCCCTCTCATAAAATTCATAAATCTTCCCCAAAACGTCCCCCAGCCAGAAAAGCACAGCTTAGTCTAAATTCTAAGCCATGCACAGACCCTTAATGACAAGCTCTCGACAACAAAGGCACTCGGGTGTCAATCTAGCAACCCGTGGACTGGCAAAAAACACTTTACGAACAGGCGAGGAGACCCACAGAGTCGGAGCAGAATCACCAGTTTCACTGGGATAATCACAGCCCAGACGCATTTGCGTTTGCTTAAGATTATTTGATTTCCCCCAGCGCTAAAAGGACTTCTATTACACACCAACAGCACCATGTAACAGCCTTGGAACGTCAATGAAAGCCATCTAAATTAACACTGCTCTTGACTTCAACCTGCCTGCACCATGTCACCAACATGACGCCTATATAATCTATGCCTATATCTCTATATGCCAGTATACACGCACACATACATGCATTTATGCACGTAGGTGCATACACCTGGTTCTTCAGCGGGGGTTTAATTTCACCCAGGTATTCTCCCAGCCTTGGAAGGATTTATTCTTTTTAATCACACTGTAACGCCTTTGCAGGTGCTCGTGCATCCGCAGAGCAAACCTGTGTATTTCAAAGCCCTTTATCTGCTTTAGTGGAACTCCTGTCCCTGAGGCCACATGCAAAACAACAACAACAAAAAACCCCAAACCAGCATTTGAAGTGGGTGCACAGACAGCGAGTCTGGCAAATCTGGACGTTTCCAACATCAGTATCTCTGGAGATGGAGACTGAAACAAATTGTTCTTACCCCGGGGTAATTTCACAAGATTTTATCCATACAGCAAAGTCACTTTTCCGCCGCCGAAAATGATTTTCTGCCATGCCTGCAGATATCACCAGAGCGCTCTCTCAGCTACTGCAAGTCTTGCAACTTAAGAGGGGAATTGTGGACATGCAAGTCACGTCCAGCCGGATTTAGCTCCCCCAGCCTGGGAAACGCATCCCCTTGCAGCCAGAGAGCTGACAACCTGTTAGCATCACCCATTAGCCTGAACCCGAGCGGGCTGCAATCCAACCTGCCGCAGCTCGAGGGTCTATCAGCCAGCAGAGACAGGGGAAAGCAGCTCGGGGATTGACACACAGCAGGTACAAGCGAAAGCAAGCAGCAGAGTATTTACATGTGCACAGCCTTGTTAATGGCCTTGCAGCTCGCACTTATCTGGCTCCAGGTCCGGAGGTATAGACCACAATCGCTGAGAAATGAATTCACATCCCTTCTCTAATGCAGTAGGGGAGTCTAAATAAGTGCTTTCCATGCACTTTGGACTCGTCTACGCGCAGCTCCCGCGCTGGCTGTTCTGGCTCAGCAAGAATCAGCGCAGCCCAGTCCAATGGATATTATTATTCCACCGTAAAGGGAGAGCTTGTTTGCACATGCAGAGAGGAACACGCCAGGCAGCCCTGCCCGCCTGCGGGCAGCAGCCAGGGCCATCCATCATTAAAAAAAACAGGGATGAACCTGCACAGGCTGCAGCAGGAAAAGGGCAGGGACCCATCGCCGAGGTTCGCACCCCCCAGGGATGCTCGGAAGACGGCGCAGCCCCAGGGATGAACGCTGCTTTTTTCTCACCTCTTACTGCAACGCAAAGCTCCCAGTGCCTTCCCAGTACGATGCTGGCACCCGCAGCCCTCTCCCAAAGCTCCCAGCACAAAGGTGCATCTCTCCCCTTCCCTCCTCCGTCACTCAGCCTGCAGCATCCCTCCCGCTGGATGTATTTTGCTGGGGAACTCGTAGGGCTTGTCTGGCTAATGAAAAGCTGCTTCGGATCCCCCTTTGGGCTTTTCAGAAAGGATTAGCGAGGTTTCTCCAAAGCAGACACAGCAAGACAAGTGTGTTTCTCTAAACACGTCAGGGACTTCTCCGGCGCTTGGCTTTGGCAGGGGCTAAGCGCGGTTGTCTCGCAAGTTGTCTCCTTGCTTGGGTATACAAATCGGAAGGTGCTGTCAGGTATCGATACGGGGCTGCGAGGGTTCTCCCTCCCTAGGGCGCCTGCACAAATCCAGCCCAGCCTAATAGCAAGTGAAAGCTGCTACCTGCTGACAGCTCTGCCGAGCTCCAGCCATCACACTCCGAAATACGTGGGCTGCGGAGAAGCTTCCCTGCAGAAGATGCTGACCCTTGCACAGCTGACACCCCCCAAATAACCCCTTGCACCCCACAGAGCCACCATCTCACTCTCCTACATGTGCTGCAAGACTTGGGAAGGGCCACCCATCTCCAATGGCTTGGGAGCAGCAATGTTGGCTTTACTTGCCAGCATCCACGGCTTTTGGCTCAAACGCTGCCACAAAGCGAAGCGACTTGTCCATGGTCAAGCAGCAAAGCCATGGCAGAGCTGGGGACAAGGCTGATGTCCCGCTCCGTGACCTCCTTGAGACACCAGGTCTTTAGGGGACCGCTGCAGAGTCCTAAATCTGGTGCTGATCCCACTGACGCTCTCAGCCCCAGATGGGCTTGCAGCTGATTTGTACATCTCATGTGGAGTAACTGGGGCAAATCTCAACAGCCCGTCTGGGAAGCTGCTGTTGGCAGGGGTAATTGAATGTTATCCCAGTAAAACAAGGGGAACAAGATGTGATAGCCATATCATCTCAAAATAGGCTACACACAGGCCATTCATCCTTCCCTCCGGGGGCCTGGCTTTGTTTGAGCAAGATTATGAAGTCCCCTTCAGAAGAGCTTCATCATTTCCACATATTTCCCATTGGCCATGGGCAGGCAGGATCAATAAAGACATAATCCGAGAGACAGCTGCAAACACAAAAGTTCCTAATGAATTCCCGGCCAGCCAGCCAGCCCAAACACGCATCCCGTCAGCTGGGAATTTGTGCAAAGCCATCATTCCGGAACGCGAAAAATTTCCCCGTGGAGGGCAGGAGCAGAGGCAGGACAGTGTCAGATGGCTCCCAGGCCATCTCGGAGTCTGACATTATCCTCAGAGCAATTATTCCACCAGACATCACCAGCCCTGGCCAAGGGAGAGGTGGGAGGCAGAGAAAAGTGTATTTGAAGAAAGGACTATGGAAACAACCTGGAAGCTCTTGGGGGGGGAAGAAAAGTTGCCATGTGTTTAATGAGGATGAGTCAGTAGCCCAGATTGTTTCCTCCAGCAAAGCCAATTCACAGCCTGCATTGCTAGTACCCTTTTTTCTTTTTCTTTTCCTTCTGAATGAAGTTTATTTTCACTAAAAGTACATACTGTCCCACCATCTAAAGAGTTTTACCAGTCAGGTGTAGCAAGAAAAAAACACACGTGGATTTATGTGTTCTTAAATTGTACTGGACAAACTGACATCTCTATTGCAGGCAGAAGCTGCACTGAAGGCAGAGCTAGAATTTTATTTCACCATTGCAACTTCTGTCAAGCCACAACCTCCCATAGCTGCTAATACGTTAAAAGCCAGTCAGCCAAAATTCACTGTTATTCTGGCAAAGCACATTTACTGGTGGTTCTCCAGCTTTTTGTAAAACATTTTTTTTTTTTTTAAACAGATAACACAACCTCCTAAGCCATTTGGGGGAACTCCGGTATTAAATTCCCATTCAAATGAAGCACGCACCCACAACTCCTGGGTGGGTTTGTAAATCCCAGTTAAACTGTCCTGACTTTGCACTAAGCCCGTTGCTCCCCCAGGGTACCCGGTGGATCTACTGCCACTATTTAGCCGAGAAACTCCTCCGAGCCATAGAGATCTGTTGTTTTCAAAAGCTAAAGGAACAAGATGCTTATCCCAGCTGCCCAGAAGTTGTTTTTGTGCACATGCAGAACGTTTCCATCTCTGAAGAGCCCCAAACACATCCCTCACCTACATCCACAACAGCCGAAGAGGGGAAACCCTCCCCTGAAGGGGCAGTGGTGCCACATCTGGGCAAAGAAATGTGCTGAATGGAATGCCAAATAGCAGCTCTATTCAATAAAACGGCCCACTCGGTAGCAGATTGATGTACAATATACATGTATAAATATAGAGAGAGACACAGTACAATTACAGGGGTCTGCCAGGAGCAAGAATAAGCACAGGGGGATTTGAGTGAGGCCCTGCAGCTCAAGGCCCAAAGATCTTTAATTTTACTTATCGTGAGCACAAGAAAGCACATCCAGACGGCGTTAGGTCAAGGTAGAAACGGAAGAGATCTCACATTTTCCTGTGTAACGCAGAGGTTAAGCAGTATGTGCGTGGCCTCCAAACCCACGTTTGCAGCTCTTTGCATCCGCTCGCTGCTCGCCAGACCCTTCCTAACCTGCCAGCAAAGCCTGGACTCAAGTCTTAGCAGAGCGAACACTCCGCTTGGCAAAGGTAATTTGAATGCCCAAGCGGCTCGGATCCTACAGCAGGCTTTGCTACCGCTGCTTCCCCAAAACTTTACAAACTATGGCAATGGATCACCCGAATCAATAAGCGCTCTGCCGCAGTTTGTATTGAGCTAATAAAAGCACTCAGCGCAAGGCGCCGGCCCTGCTGGCAAACATTCGGCTCCGATTAACTTGGTTAAACGGTGTAAGGACAAGGGGAGCGGGAGGTCAAGGTCCTGAGGTTGATGTGTCAGCTTCTAACCAAAGGGCCAGGGGGAAGATCGACTCTAAACCAGCACAAATTATCTGCCGTTTCCTAATACCATCCCTCGCAGGCTCCCTGCAAACTCCATTAACACTTATTTGCCGAGGCAGGAGAAGGGTTTCCCAGCTCTGGCCAGCGAGCATCACTCCTCCTGGCACTAAGGAAGCCGAGCTGTTCAGAGATCTGCCACAAGCCCTTTACAGGTAGGAGATGGGAAATATTCAAATGGCAGGACAGGACCCTTTGAAATCAAACACCTTCTCTTCTATTATAGGTGTTGCTGTGGCTTTTTTTGAATGGCCACAGCGCACCTGCAGCGCGAGCTCGTGTATCTATAGCAGCACTCAATTTAGCTGTATGAATAGGATTAATTACTGAGCGATTAAATGACTTGCTCAAAGTCAAAACGAATCAGTGGCAATGCCAGAAAAATAGCTCAGCAGTCCCGGCTTGCGGTCCTTCACACCTGACATCAGATCACACCACTCCGGTCGCCCGCTTGCTTGATGCTTATGGATTTAATTGCACAGGACTACTGGTCTCCCTGCCCTGGGTCGCAAGGCTCCAGCAAAGCGGACCAGCGAGCAGCCAAAGCAAAAAGGAGAATTTACCTGGCTGCAAAGGCGGCTTTGTCCTTCGCTCCTCTCCAAAGTTAGCTGTCAGGAGCATCTGGGCGTTTGGCTGGATCGCTCGCTGATATACGAGGAGCATGTTGAACATGTGCTGCCTGCAGTCGGTACAAGGTTCTTTGTCAACCCAAGCATTGCCTAAGTGCCCATAATAGGGAACAGGTTGCCCAACAGTTCCTCCTCCCCAGTATTGATTACGGGGATATAATACTCCGCAGAGCAGCAGCAGCTGTCTTTCACCGGCTGGATATTACGCATAATAAAGCACTGCAAGTTCCGTCTCTCGCGCAGTTATTACTCAATGCGCCACAACGACTCCCGCAAACAAGCTGTGTTGGCTCAGACTTCCCACAGGCACCTCCAACTTCAAACAAGCGCATCGAGCCCAGTATCCTGCATAATCCCTCTGGATTTGGAGGAATATTCGGGAAGCCATATAAAAGAGTTGACGCATCCAGAAAGGCAAAGGGAGCGGGAAAGATCCTTCACTTATCCTCATCGTATTTACGGTAACAACATATAGAATGAACTCTGCAGTCACCAGCATCACAGCAATCCAACTGACTCCCGTGTTACACGAGACTGGCGCCCCATCCGCTCCCCATCGGTTTTGAAATTCTTAACGCCCGTGTACGCTTCGATTTAACTGAAGCTCTCGGTTTTACTCTTACAAACACGGGCTACCACATGTGCGCACGCAGAACGAAAAGCAAGCGGAGGCGTCCAGCGCGGGTTCCCTCCTGCCTTATTCCAGCACGCTCCTCTCCCTCACAAAGCGCGCGACACGAATCACAGCAACAGCTGGAACGAGAGGCTTTTGTGCAAAGTTCAATGCGCACACAGAGGAACGAAGCCTTTCACCAAACCTGCCTGCAATCAGAGAAGAAGAGCGAGCAAAATGACGCGCTGCTGGGGAAGAGAGGAGCAGACGGCAAAGCGATTTGCTGAAGGTCACGCAGCCAGGGTTGCGGCAGAGCGGGGATGAGCCAATTCCTTAGCCACACCACCTTCTAGCTCCCATATATAGATATATTTCGGTTTTTACATCTTTTTGCATTCCTTCCTGCGGGCCCTCTCAAACCTGTCACTCACCGCGTGGTTCATTACAGGGAAATGAACTCTGTTCCCAAGCGTCCGGGGGACAGAGAGTAATTGGGTTCTGTGCAGGCTTTTCACTTAATTTACTCAAGTTGTATTTATTTCTTACAGAATTAGGTTTAAGCGGCTGACAGACAAGACATCAGAAAAAGACAGAAGCAAACTGATAGGATAATAAACTCGGAAAAAGAAAAATGACGCCTCTCCATCTATCCTTTTTTCCTTCCCTCAATGTCTCAGTCATCTCTGCCGGTCTTTCATCCTTTTACTAAGGAACATGAAGGGTTGTTGCTAAAAAGCTCTACTTCATCACCATGTGGCTCTGTGAAAGGTAACCTTATTATCTAAGTTCATCCCAATATGGAAAAAAGGATATTCAGTGGGGGTTAAAACATGTCAGCAGAACAATCTGGCGAATTTAATGAAATCAAAACATTTGCAAGAACCTATTGATTGTGTTGACATTTTCGGTGAAAAATTATCAAAATGTTACTTTTGATAAGGTTGAAGTACTTCATTTCAATGTATTATAATTACATCTGATATCCTTATGGAGAGAAATTCTGAATAGAATAGAAAAGTCAGAAGAAACTGCCTCGACTTGCCAAAATGAACCACGCTAACTAACATCGGGACCCCAGAAGTCTTTCTCACAGTGACACCTGGGGCAAAGCAAGACCCCAAAACCACCCCTGCGTGTGTGATCCCGCGCTGTTAAATCCCTTCTCGGAGTTAATATAGAATATAAAGAGCGGCCACCACTGAACCTGGTGCCACCACCTCCTTGGTTCGCTCAGAGAAAGGGCACGGGATGGCACAGGGGACAAGCAGCAGAGGAAGAGCAGACACGGCTTCGCCTCACCCTGTGGCACCATAAATTATGCAGCTGCCTTCATCCATTATTCAGCATAATTTATTTTGAACATTTAGATCAGCAGTTTGTGTGAGAGAAAAAGAAAAAAAAAAAAAATTAAATTAGAAGCAGAGGGGAAAGGGGGGAAAAAAAAGAAGAATTAAGCGAAGGAAGCGCTGGAACGGACAGTCCGGTCATTAATCACAGACGGGCAGTGAGATGACAGGATGAGAAGGAGCAGCTGGAAAACCACTTAAATCATAGCAGAAGCTCCAATTCCCCCGGCCTTTGAGGAGCGGAGGGTGAACGAAAAGCCCTGTGCACACACTGTTTTAAGGTTATAAACAGCTTTAGCTCCTCTTCCTCCCAAAGCCCAGAGCCCCTTGAATGCGGGGCTGCAAAAGCAGGGTTGATCAGCTCCTTCTCTTGGAAATAAAGCCTGCAGATGATGAGCATGTATCCATCCGAAGGATGCTTTCCCCAAAAAACTCCGGGCAGCCCTACCGGAGGGAGAACACCAGCCAGCCCAGCCTTCTGAACTACAAACGCTTCCTAATATCTAAGTTTCAATGTCTATTAGCATATTACTCCACAACTATTAAGTGGAAGGAAACAGCGACTTGCCCAGCAGACATACCCCGAGCTCCAGACTGGCGAATTCAATGAATAAATTGCTTATATGAATTATTTGCTTGAATCTAACACGGACAGCACCGCTCGAGAGCAGCTGCCCCAAAGCCACGGAGTTATCAGCAGCTCCGAGGTACTCGGGGGCAAGACGGAAAATCATGGCCACGATAAGCCAGGCCGAGTTATCGCCACAAAATACCATTTGCCGCAAAGAGGAGGGGCCCTTGGTTCGCAAATATCTCGCTCTACCAAAGAACAGGCACCGTTCCCTTGCAGGCACCTTCGTGGGCATCTCAAGAGCCTTCTCAGACTCATTCGGAGAGCAAGGAGTTACCAAACCCCGGTGCTGCAAGATTGAGGGGTGAATTCGGGTTAGGGGCGTTTGAAAACAATCACGGGGGGGTTGCGGGAGCGTTTACAGAGGAAACGCAAGCTATTCTCTGGAAGAAATCAATGAAAGTATTGTTTCATGCCTTTCAGATCCGCGGGGGACCGCCAGATCCGGCGAGGAAGAGCGAGTTTTGTTTGCAGCTGAAAGAAAAATGTTTCTATTGTCGAATTATCACGACACCTGAGGCGCTCGCTGAGAACTAAAATAGCTGTCAGTGCACACACACCCCTCTGCTCCTGTTTTTCCGGGCCAAAACCCTGGAATTTATCAGTCCTGCTTCATCCCCACACCTCACCTATTCCTGCTCCTCTTCTCAGCCCCTGGGAAACTCAACACAACCTTCCAAACCTTTAATGGGACCAGATGGTTCCATAAAATATAAACGTGGCGATAAAAGCACCCGCACACCTCCCAGAAATTAACTTTGGATCCACCCTGAGCAGAGAGGACTCAACCAAGCTTCGTTGACCTGGCAAGTCTGTCGCCCTCCTCCTGCAGATGGGTCCATAAACCCTCTCAGTGCCTTCATCTGCATCCAGAGCGATGCCAGAGACCTCTTCATGGTCCCCCAGCCCCTCCTGAAGGTCTTGTCTGCCATCCAGTTCCTCCTCCAAGAGGCGTTACAAAAGGAAAAAAGCTACACCAAGTTTCTCATAAACGCCACATTACCAAACGGTTTCATTTGCTGCAGTAGAAAATTTTGGGTAACGCGGAATGGAGTAAGCAGATCCTTTCATGTCGCTTAAAATACCAAGAAACTTTCATAGATTGAAAACTAAATTAAGAGTAAAATTACCGCACAATTTCACTCGGTAATTTTTGCTGGCATGGAAATGATCTCTCCTTGCTTTGGTAGTGAACAAATCATTGCAGACTTCAAAGGCTTACTTCAGCATTAAGTAAACTTGTTAAATTAGTGGTTTGAAAGTTGTAATAAAACTACCTAGATGAACATGACATGGCAAACAGCATGGCTTTCAGAAATACAGTCACACCTCTCTCATCTGTTAGAGTTCTTTGAGGAAGGCAACAATACCTTTCAAGAAAAGCAGGTATAAATTACCGGCCCGTCAAAAATGTCTTAATTAATAATAACCAAGAAGTGACACCACCTCCTGCCATTGCAAAAACAGCCCCCGAGGCTGCAGGGAGCAAGGGCAGCGGAGCAGCAAATGGACAGAGACGGAAAAAGAAAGAAATTACTGAAAAAAAAACCCATGAGAAGATGATCGCAGATTAAATCAGCCAAGCCGGGTGAAGTTTTAAATGGCATGGAGGAAAAAGGTGTCAAGTTTGAAGCATTTGTGATACAAATGCGATTCATTTTAGTCAGGAGGACTGTGGGAAATTCTACATTATCTAACACAGGCAATTAAGAAAACAATGACAGCTGAAATTTAATACAGACAAGTATAGGGTAATGCCTATCAAAAGCAACATTTCCAACAACTCACGCACATTGATGGATTCTAACTTAATTGTAACCACTCAGGGAAAGGAAAAAAAACTCCACATCACTCTGGACAACTTAACAAAAACATCTGATCAACAGACAATAGTGGCCAAGACAGCAAAACATAGTGAGAAAGGGAAAGAGAACAATAACTGAAAATATTGTGATGCTATCATGGAAGAAAACAACATTCTCAGCTCGCAACATCTTCTTCAGCATTGGACAGTGAGATGTATGTAAAATGGACGGGAAGAAACAACAAAAAAATCTGATCCTAAGCACAATTTCCATACCAAATGATAAAATTGGGGGTGTATCATTCAAGAGGAAGACACGAAAGGAGAAAACCAGACTGCAGAACAAAAAAACCCAAGGTTAAGTGGTGCTTTTTATTCATCCTCCTGTAATGAAAAGTGCATATTCACTGACACCGAAAGCCAACAAATTCGGAAGCGATAGGCGACATTTTGGCAGAAACGCCCGAGCTGCTCTGGAAGCCTTTGCCACAAGCAACCAGTGATGCACAGAGATTATAGGGTTTTGCATGAGACGCTCTTACAAACACCGAAGTCCAAAAAACTGCTTGTAGGCTAAAAATCTATTGGGATCTGCGTGGAGGCTGAAGCGAAACCCCTGGGAGTCTTTCCCATTTGCGCTTTTGGGCAGCCTGGTTATTTATTTAGCAATTATTTACCTCCTTGTAGAGGTCTGAGGCCGATTACCAAAGACCTGGAGTTAGGAAAGACCATTTTCTCTTAGTTGCCTCTTGGCAGGACTCTTCCCCTCGACAGAGGTGCTTTGCACAGCGGGTTTACTCAGGAAAGGGTGTAAATCGGAGCAAACAAATGGGGATTCTGCAGGGAACCAGGCTCAGATTCATAAGGTCAGTATCACAACTGAGCCATCCAAAGAGTCAACGGGAGGACGAGGGAGGACTCAAGGGAAGATGTTGTATTTGCCCGGCGAGGGAAGATGCTGACACTTAATGTAAGTATCAACAGGCTTCACTTTATTGTTCTTAACTTCTGATTTTATACAGGAGTAACATTACTTATGCATTTCTTCTTACTTCTATTGGCTACAATTCATACATCTGTCATTCTCTAATTGGCTACAACTAATGAGGTTATACATATTGAAAAAGCAGAGCTCATGATAGGCTATTAAAGGTTATCTGGGTTGACCCTTAGCTTGGCTTTAGTTCTGCATTCCTTGCCCAGATGTTTCCTGTCTTTACTCCCTGCTATCTAATCACAATTGTAAATTAGCTAAAACAATTGAGTTCTTTGTCCACTCATGTTACCTGCTAACTGCAGCTAGTTTACATGCCCCTTGCATTCCAACCATTCCTCCACATTAAGAGGACATTTACAGAAACCCTCCCGTCCACCCCGCTCGCACACAAGGGGGGAAAAAGGCGCTTTTCTTTTCCAGTAGGACGTGTTATTAATTCCTGAAGTGTCGACAAGCTGAGGCGGGAGGCGGGGAGAAGGCGCGTGTTTGCGGGGACCCGCGATGCGCAGCCACGCTCTGCCACCGCTCATAACCAGGGCTGGATGTGAAGGGCGATCCGAGCGCATTTGCAAACAGATTTAATAATAAGGGGCTGTCTGCCTCGATGTGTCAAGCTATCCGCAAGTACTGCAAAAGAATATCATCGAGAGTGACATAATGCAAAGCAGGATAAGGTCATTTGCTTTGCTTTCCTCTGTTTTAAAGCACCAGAAAAATTCTTTTCACAATACGGCTTTCACAGAAACATGACCGGCTGCTGGAGGAACGGCTCAAGATCAAGCGTTTGATATTCAAAATTAATCCCAGGAGGACGAGGCATGATACGTTCCCTTTCCCTTCATCCATTTCCAGGCTGAAGATATCTCTCTTCCATTAACACAGCTCCCCCCTTCTCCTTCATCCCCCAACCACGTTTTCTTCACAAGCTCAGAGTTCATATATATATATATATATATATATTTTTTTTTTTTTTTAAATGAACCATTGATCTAAATGATGGCTCTGATCACACACTCCTCATTCAACAGGAATTTTCAGATGAGTGAAACCTTCACGAGTGAAATCTTAGGTTTTACCATCTCTGCAGAGCCAAACACCGCAAGTTTGCAGCCAAAAACTCTCAAGGTGAAATTAAGACAACTAGGGACTCCCGCAGCTGTCACCTTCGGGAACAAACAGAACCAAACCCGAGAAGTGGGCCTTTAATGACAACTCCAACAAGTTATTTAACTCAGATCTATCTGGGGTTTAAACTGGGATCGCTGCAACACATGCAAACAAAAACCTTGCACGCGGGGAATGTTTCAAAATACATCTTGCTGGGTTATTTTCCTCACCGCTGTGACTTTCCAAGCTTCCCTTTCCCTGCAAAGCGCATCGTTGAGCCCAGTGCTGTCACTACAGATGTGCCTGCCCATGGGGCACATCTGGGGAAAGCCACCAGAGGGGATGGGAGCCCCATAATGTCCCTCCCTCTGACACTCTCCAGTGCTAAACCACCATGCAGGTGTCCAAAATAGAGTTGCTGAGCGTGGCTGGATGCTCCTAGCACATCTGGATGGCTTCTAGCACAGCTGGATGCTCCTAGCACAGCTGGATGCTCCTCGTGCATCCCAGTGCCCCACCAGGGGAACACAGGAGTACACACAAGGCCCCGGGGAAGAGCCGAATTTAGGGAGGGGAGTTAACTTTGCAAAATGCAAATGCTCCTCATGAAATGAAGCATAAGAAATGGAGCCCTGGCGACCGCGTCTCAAGATGTGTAAACATCTGGTGATGGTTATCGCCGGAGACACCCAGAAACTCACCCGGTGCCGACGGCAGCGGAGATGCTCGGGAAGTGTTGAGAATGGGGCAACGCGTAGCTAAGAGGCAAGGCCGCCTACCAGTTGCATGGGGAGTCATGACATATAAACCCAAGCTTTCTCACAACCCCAGCAACACGTCGGGGTCTTGTGCAGGCAGAGCTGCACACAGCACCCAAACAAGCTGATATTCCCGCAATAAACACCCAGTTCCTCCTCCTCCCAAGACATCAGCAACGCTGCTGAGCTTTCAATTGAAATCTGCCTGTGGTGAGTGGCTTGAAAAGCTAAAGAAATGCCCTAAGACATCAGCACAGTGCTTGGTCTGGCTCCAGAACCTGCAGTTCCCCCCGTACACCCCAATCCACCCCACAACGGGGCTTCCCAAAGGTTCTCCAACATCACAGCTGTCCCAGCTGGTGTCTGGGGTCTGCTTAGCTCTGCACAGGAGACCTCTCCTTTTTAACAAGCGTGTTAACATAACATACAAAACCCTCCAGCTCTCCAATTTCTCGGGAGCCCCAGAGGAGTACAGGAAATTCTTCTTAATTACAATGCGCGTGTTAAACAAGGACACCGGCAAGCAGCGTTTTAAAATACCTGGGAAAGGTTGCGAAGGCATCATCACTGCTTCTGGTTGGGTTCAAATGGTGGCTACCACATCTAAGAGCTGGGCAATCCCCAGGGATCCAAAGAGGTTGATCTTATGGTAAAGCCACCAAGGGCCCCATCTGAGCGGGGTTCAAACAGTGGGAAATGCGAAGACTTGGCCGGAGACGCGTGATGCTGCAGAAAAAGCATCCCCCGACGCAAAGTTTTAACTAAGTAATTACAAGCAAGCCGCTATTTAACAATAGATGGAGCCCTTGAAAAACCAGCCACAGCTCATTTGTCATCTGGTGAGTAATCACTCACCATCACGGGGTTTAACCCTGTCACAGGAGACAGCAGTTCTGTCACCCCAAGCGGGACGGCCACGTGAGGATGGGGCTGTGCAGATCCACACCTAATTCCTGCAAAAGTGGCTTTTTCCAGAAGGAAAAAAGGGGGGGACTGTGCCAAGAAAGCCCCATTTCAGCTTCACGGTCATGAATGCTCAGGCCAGGAGTGCAGCTTAATGTTGCATTCACTCAACCTGCCCAGGAATCTGTGGCGGCAGAACAAGCATATGACACACCATCCATCTTTTTATCAGGTCATTTTATGGCTACAAGAAGTCTCTGCTCCCAAGCAACCACCTACAAACAAGCTGCAGATCAAGTCTCACCAGCAAAAATTACCCAGCTACAGCAACCGGGCTCTGAAGAAACCAAGGTACACCCGCCAGTGGAAGAAAAACGAGCAGGGAAGGTGAATTATTTGTACAGACGATCACCCAGCCCTCCTCATGTTCTCCACCACCCATACCCACGTACAGGCAACACGCACGCGAACAAACGCAATTCAGATATAACGCTCAAGTCAACACTAAATACGCTTGTTCCTCAGACGCTTCTTTTCATCCCCGGGATGTCCCAACACCTGAGCAAGCTAATTCCCTAGTGATTAACTTCTTTATTTATTTAAAAACAGTAGAGAGGTTTTTGCAGGCGCGACCGCCGCTCGGCATCTCTTACCGATAGCGAAATGATACGGGGACGACGTGTGACAAATGCTCCTTCCAAAGGGAGGTACCCACTGTATGGGGGGGTCTTGCAAGCACAGGCTGCAGAAACAGCTCCCACTTAAACAAAACTCAGTGCCCGGGCTCTTCCCCTCCCTCCAAATACACCCCCAAAAATGCAAGAGCGTTAGACAAAGTGCATTGGACGCAGCCCACGTGCAAATCTCGAAGCGCAATGGTAAAGCTCCGCAGCTGGTTTCCTTGCCTTCCCAGAGGGTGGCCAGGGCTTCTCCGAGAGAAAAAGAGAAATGAGAAACGTTTCGGCTTAAAATGAATAAAATATGTCACTCCTGATCTTGTAGCTATTAAATCACTGGCTATACAATTACTTAATTATGTAGCAGCAAAAGAAGAGTGGGGAGGGGGGAAAGATGGTATTTTTCCTCCTGAAAACTTCAATTTGCTACCTCAAGAAAATAATTACTCGATTCAAACATTAAATAATTGAGACATTCATTAGGACTCCTATTGTATGATTAGCACAAGGAAGGTACCATTTAAAGACTGAGAAATTGATTCACTGGGGAAAACAAACGCCTGCCTTAATGGGCTCAACAAGAGCGGGGTTTGGAGGGCTGGCTGGTTACCTCTGCCTAAGTTGCATGGGTCTTTTCTCCAAAAAAGCCCTGACCTTCCCCCAAACACGGCATTTACCACCTCCATTCACTGCCTTGAGGAAACAAAAAGCCGCTGGTTCCAGTAACTCAGACCTGAGCTCCATCTCAACACGAACCTTGCGCGGATTCACCGCTGCTGCAACAACCTGCTGCCAAATAATGTGATGCGGGAGACGGCGAGCAGCAACCCTTTATACTTCTAGATGCAATCAAGCGATTTACGGTGACTGCAAAAAAAAAAAAAGAATAAAATAAAATAAACTGTTGCAAATGTGCTCCTGCTCAGCACAAGGTGGGGAGAAAGCCAAGCAGGGGGACAGGACAGCAGCTCCGTAAAAGAGAAAGGGCAGAGGCAGCATAGAAGGGAAAGCAATTACAAGCAATTATTGGCAGAGGCTGCCATGTGGAAAAACACTCTCATTGTTTAAAATTTGACCCACCGCGAATATCTTTCTTAAAACGGTTATCGCCTCATCCTCTCGGATCTAAATAGCGCTCTCCACGCTCGGATGCTCCAAGGCAGAGCAGCTTGGGAGCACGGAGGAGAGTTTCGCTTGGTCGCTGTTTCCCTGCCGGGGTCCCCAAGGCTCATCGGGGGCACATCACTGCTCGACACCCCCGGGAAAACATTCCTGCCCCATCCCACCCACTCCCCGAGCGGGTTTGGGTTCTTCCCAACAAAATCTAAGGCAGCTCAGAGGCTTTCGAGGTGGAGCACGAGCTCCTGCGGCTGCCTTAGCAACGCTCCCCAAAGCTGCATCGGTGTCACCTCCAAGAGGTGCAACCAGCACCAGAGCAGCGAGATCTCGGCGCAATAAGGAGCCCTGTTGAACCAAAACGGTCGCGGAACAAAAGTGGGCTGTGTTAATCTCATCTCCGTTAAAAAATAATAACGGATCAAAGTTTGCCAAATAGAAAAGGAAAAAATCAGCAGAGAATTACTTTAATTATTACCTTCAAGCTTGCAAAAAAAAAAAAAAAAAAAAAAAAGGGTATTACAACCAAGAGCACGCACTAAAGAAAAACCATAAAGGAAGTACTTGACAGTGCCCCTTTAATTAAACCGCTCTGAATATCATTACCAATGGACCTTTGGAATTTAAAGCCAATTACAGTCTAAATACAAAAGTTACTTGCTCGCCAAGAAGCTTATGCAACATCTTTCAGAAGTGGGTTGGTGCACAGGGAAGAGCTTTCCCTCTGCAAAGCAGTTTTTTGCAAACTGGGCATCTCAGCACAGAGAGATCCAAATAACAGAGGAGCGAGAGGACCCCCTGTTGGGTTGAAACTGCAAGTCTGAATCTGCCCACCATACCCTGCGATCCACAGGCAAGAGATGCTGGACCTTTGAAAGTCATATGGACTCCTGAATAGTTAAATATTTGGATTATAGAGGCCAGCATCTTGGTGAGTGTCTCTGCCATGGGGTTTGGGTGGAAAGAGTAAAACAGATGGCACGTGGAATGATTCACCCCAAAAGTCAGAACACAACAGGGCCAAAACTGTACGTTGATAACCTGTGATGTGCATGGGGCTCACGGCAGAGAAGACCCCAAAATCCATGTATTTGGGAGCAAGGAGGCAAAGACTTAGTTCTTCAGTACCCAGGGCTTCTTGTCATTAAAGCAAAACAACAATTAACAATCAACAACCATTCTTTTTCCCTCTCACACCTTTCATCTTTATGGAAAAATGCGACAAACATACTACAGACCGTGCGAGCGTTTGACTTTCAAAGCAAAACGGGGAAACATCTCCCCGTCACAGCATTTGGCGGGACAGCGGCAACGAACCCAACAGAAATATTCATTGCCATATGTTCCAGGAACGATTCGCACAGACGTTCATTAGTATCGTCGCCATAAAACTCTACAGGACTTTCCTGCAAGGGAAGTGGCAGTTGCTAATTAAACTGCAGACGTCACCCTGAGCGAGGAAGATGAGGCTCGATGCCTCCACTTGAAAGACCACGATACTGCAGATACCCAGCTCCGTCCCAAGCTGTAACCCCAGCTCTTCCTACCCTCTTGAAAAACAGGCTTTCTAAGGGAGAAAACACATTTCTACAAGCTCCACATACATATGATTTTTGGTAAAAAAAACAGAGCGCAGAGACGCTTTCTTGCACAACTTTGCTCACGCAAAGTTACTCAAATAGAGCTCAAACAGCAAACAACAACAACTACCCAAACACCGCAACAAACCAAAGCACTAAGCCTATAATTAAAATTAAAATACCCGGCGGTTTGCGTTGCCAAGGCTGTTTCCTTCCTCGCGCTATTTGATATTATTTCCAGTTGATTTATTAACTAATTGCGGGGCAGCTGAATGTTGGGAGGGGTTTGTGTGGGGCATCGCTCCTCTCTTATCACCTGGTTTCTGCTTCTCCTCAGCTCTGGTCTCCAGCAAATGAAGATGCTCCAACCAGGAGCTGCTCCGGGGAAGCGACAAGACAGCAAAGTCAGCAAACAGTAGGAAACCTCATGTCTCAATGCTTGAGAAACCTTCCCCAGACAACCTGAAGAAGAAATCAAGCCCAAACCTGGGAGACAGCTGGACCCAGGGTGGCTGCAAGAGCTTTTGGAGCTGGAAGAACCAACCCACGCTGGAAAAGGGAATTGTCATTCCAAAGCTGCAGGCTTCATACAAACTCTCAGAGCATGAAACGGCAATTCCGAAGGGAATGAGAAGTCGGCTGATGGTTTTTCTTCCGTCCTTCGCCGGACTCCCAGAGGGGCGGCACAAAGCAGAGAAACGCAGCAGGAGGAGGAGGAGGATGGAGCCAACATTGCTGCTTAGACACGATGACTGAATTTGTCATCTCGCAGCTTCCAGCCTCCATCCAGGGCCCACCACACCATCCTCCACCTCCTCCAACACACGCTTTGTTCTTCGCAGCCCTCAAAAGGAGCACGAGCCCAAGATGGAAGAACTGCTGGGCTCCATCTCCAAATTGCTCCTGACTCGCTGCACAATTTTGGGCTTTGCCTTCCTTTCCCCATTGTGTAAAAAAAGACCTCAGCAAATTGCTCCGAGACCCCCCAGGAGGAAAGCCCATCACAAATGCCCCTTTTAATAATTTAATCCTCGCCGTCCTGCAGCTCTCCCATTCCGGGATCTCCCCACGGAGCCAGCCCAACACATGTGCAAGAGGAGTGCAGAACGGGGTTATTTTGAGAAGACGGATAGACAGGCAAAAAGACAGGGCTTGACAGCCAGCAGAACATTTCAAAGGATCTCAGCTGTTCTGTAGTCATCCATCATCCGCTGCAAACACCAGCAAGCCAGGGCTGTATAATCACAAGGAAGCATTTAACATCTGTGTTCACCTGTAGCGAGTCCTAAATCGCACTTCTTGGGCTGGGGCCCCAAATCTGGCTCATTGTCACAGTAACGTCACCAAGGACATCACTCCGAATACACAGAGAAGGAAATTATGTTATTCTCTAATACACATATATATGCACCCATTGTGCAGCTCTATAAACATATTCATCCCCAGGTACAAAGCATTGCACATAAAAAAGTGCTGGATTGAACGCATCAGGTTTTTCTGATGGGGAAACTGAGGCAGGTGAAGAGCAAAGTGACCTGCGCAGCGCCCTGAGACTGAGAAACCACAGCTTATATCCACAGCCCAGCCACCTCGTCAGTACATCCCATTGCTTTGCTTCCCCTCTGACCCCAGCCGGGAAAAGTAATTTCATTTTTTTTAAACACGGGCTGAGCAGACACATTTTTTGGTGGACCCCAGTGATTAAGTGCTGCAGAGCCCCGCGATGCTGATGAGCAGACACACACCTGGTTTTTATTCTCTCCCTCCACCTCACAAAACGCAGGATCACTCGAGGATGTTCGGTGGTTTTAATCAATACAGAAAGAAAATGGTCGTGTCTGTTCCTTTCCAAGAGAGAAAAACATGCCCTTTCTGCTCAAATGTGAGAGCTGGGAAGAACCACGCATCCAAATTCCTCAGTCCACCCCCAAAATAAAGGGGAAAGTAATAAAAATACTGCTGTTCCAAGCAGCAGTTTTACCTCCAGTGCTCCAACAGACTCGCCAACCCCGCTAATCCATGACACACCCCAAAAAAACCCTGATTTTAATACCAGTCCTCCCTTGCTGGCCAAGGAGGGAAGGGAATGGCCATGTCTGGAAGGAACGACGGACAGCAAGGAGATCTGCATCTCATTTACAGAGGATGAATCCGCAGTGCGGGCATGGCATGAAAATAGAGAAAAAGCCCATCAGTGCAACAAATCTCTAACAGACGGGACCGTGAGCCTACAAGAGATGTCAGGGGTGGAAGCTGGTAAATGCACGTACAGCAAAACCTTGGCTTTTGCTCTTTTTCCCGCTGCAAGAAACTTAGAACCAATATTAGACGCGCTGATTTTCTAAATGCTTTTCCCAGGAGTTAAACGCAGGGGAGGCTGGAGGAATTCAGAGCAATTTTCCGCAGGCAAGCCACTGTGGAGGCTCCAAACATCGCGCTTAAAATGGACAACCCTGCTGGAATTTACTGTCTGCAGAGACAGCACAATTACCTGGCTTTGTCTTCCTCCTCGGCTGCAGAGAGGAGGAGGAGGAGGAAGCGAAGGCACCGGCTCCTCGGGATGTCTCCGAGGTGGGATCTCCTCGAGATGCCGAGGCAAACGCTGCTTTAGCTTGGACGCATCGGGATACACGAGCCCGACAGCGCTGGAAGCTTTCCATCAATCCAAACCCCCTATTTTTTCAGGGGCATTATTAAATTAGCAAAAGCCATCGCCTCCCTGCGTGCCTCACACACAGAGATGCTCCGGCTTCACCCCAACGTTAGGATAAAAAGCCCAAGTGCTGTTTGGCAGCTCAAGAGGAGGTTGGCAAGACTTAAAGAGCTACTCGAGTCGCTCTTTCCCTTTCCCATCGGTGCAGCCGCATGGCAAACTGTACAAAAACTAAGCTGCCTTCACCCAAAATCAGGGCTCAGGGCAGCTCTTGGGACCCACCCCAGCAGGTTTAACCCACCCAAAGGACACGTTCTGCGCTCCATGGGATCCGCTGCTATTAAAAGAGAAGATGCCTTGAACCAGGCGACAACAATAATTCAGCCGGGGCTTAAAAGCAAGTGCGGTGGCAGAGTTTCTCCTCCCAGCCCACCAAGCTAGCAAGATACGACATGTATTTGTACTTTTAAAGGAGGAGGTGATAGCAGAGCCCGGACTTAAGAGGGGAAAGCCCCGCGGTGCAATACAGCATTTAAAACGCGGTAATTAAGCGAGCATCTTTTGAAGATGCCCGAGAGGGGTGCTTCCCAACACACCAAGGTTAGGGAGCTATCAGAAGTGGTTTTGTTTTCCCTGAGAGATGGGCCTGTTAAGCTGCTGGCGTCTCCTCTATGGAAAAGATAACTGATCTTCTCAGATCACAGTATATTCAAGTTCACAATTAATTTAGATAACTCCAGACAAGATGGGTTATTACGGAAAAAAAAAAAAAAAAAATTAAGAGAAATCTGGAGATTAAGACTTATAAATCTGCAGGCATTAGGGAGAATTGAATTCTTTCTTATACGGATGTAAAATCAAGTCTTTTTTATATGATTCAATTACAGATTGATGGGAAGGCTCAGAAACATGGATTAATGATCTTTTCTTAAAGGAAAAATTATATAAGAGAAAATAAAACGAGAGTCATATAACAGAAAGAATTACTACTCCCCAAACCATGATTAAGGTTTAGTAGGTTACGTTCAGAACAGCGTAAAAGGGAATTTGTGGATTCCCAACCACATTAAGCGAGCATAAACGGAGATAAAGGAAGCAGCACGGTACAGTAAATTATCGGCCCTGCAACATGGCAAAGGTGGGGGAAGCGAATCTCCAGGTGACAGCGAGATGGGTCAGACGAGCCCGGGATTTCACATCAGGAAGGAGAACGCGGTTTAGGAGACCCCGGAGCCTTCTGAAACATCTCAGAGAGTTCACAGACGTGGGGCGGCTGCACTGATGGAAACGGAGCTGGAGTCCTTCGATGTGGGGACATCAGCTTTTCCTAGCGAAGGGAAAATTATTTGGACAGGGTCTAAATGTTAGAGGCACTGCACAAAATAGTCCTGACATTAATACCCCGCGGCATCTCACTCAGCCCAGCCGCCTTCATCCTTCATCCCAGCATCACTATCGGAAAATAAATGCAACCCTCCTCTTATCAAAAGCGCCACCCCAGCCCTTGTGCCCAGAGCTTTCCTTGCGCTCCTGATACTTCAGTCCCCAGCCTTTCAAAAAATAAAATGGTTAACAGGAGAATAAGCATCTTCAAAAGCTGCAAGGCGCTCAGATACTATGGTAATAGGGGGCATCCGCGTACCTTAGATAAGCCGGCTCCAAGTGACTATTTCTCTGATGCTAAACCCAAGCCCTACTCAGCATGAATTAGCAGGCAAGTGCATTGTTAGCGAAGCTATTGTTTATTGCTTTGTCCGAAAAGAAAGCGCTATCTAGGTCACTCATTACAGGGGAGAGCTGTGTATGAGAATGCAGCCCGGGTGCCGTTATGTGCCATGGAAATGAAGGCAATAAATGCGAGAAGAATAGCGACGAAGGAGGCGAGATGCGCTAGCGAGCGGCTCGGGGAAGGATTGCATTGAAGGGGGAAGGCGGCGTAGCCGGAGCTCCTGCACCGAGACACCGAAATCTAATTCACACCTCTTTGCTGAACTGCCCTTGCGGTTCGCAAGCACGGGGGGAAAAAAAGCACAGGGGACACCAGGGTTTATTTTTAAAGCTCGCCTTTAAATCATACTCAGGAGGAAAGTGGGATTTTGCAAGAAAATATGTATAGTTAAATAAATAAAAGGCTCGTGGCTGATTCGCACGTTTGGTGTGGGGCTGGGGCTCTGGGCAAAGCAATTAAAAGGCAAATGCAATCCAGCGGGAAAAAGAACAACTTCCCCCTCTTCAGAAAGGTGTCTTTCTGATGAGACAAAACCTTTACAGCACTCAGTACGGAGCAGAGCTAAAGGCCAAGGAAGTATTTAAGCTCGCAATTAACTTCCAGTCATTTCGGAAGCCTGTGATCAGTTCACATTCCGAAGGCGGCGATTTAACACAACACGGGCCTTGAGGACCAGGCGGTGACAGAGGTGGCACTTGGGGACCCAGAGTTTAGTCCAGACCTCTGCAAAGGGGGAGAGCCATGAAACCCCGGTCAGCAGGGCTGGGAGGAACTTCAGAAAGGTTTTCTACTTTTCTGTTTTTGTTTTTTTTCCCCTTTCTATACTGTTATCCACAAACATTGCTAATGGCAAGTCCTTTGTCTTTAATCCCAGGGAGTTTGCTCCGGCGCTTTCCCCTGCAAACGCCCATGCGGCCACCCCTACTTCCATTAATTGATTTGTACGGATCCTCCTGTCAAAGGAAATTGCCTGAGAAGCCCAAACCCTGAAGACAGTTCTCAAATATTAGAAGCCAAAGATTTTGTGAAACAGTAACAGCCAGTGGGAGTCAGGAAACATTATTGCTTCGCCTCCTTGTTTGAAAATTAAGGGTCTGGGGTTAAATCAAAGTTTCTCTCTCCCTCTAATAAGATGACAGCCCAGACCATTCGACTGACTGCTGAGACACCGACTCCTCGCTGGCTTTAGATTACTCAAGTGCTCAGAATTTAATCTCAAATGGCTGTTATTGGATTTTCGCTTGGACTATCTGGCCGACGGGCGCAGGAAAAGAAGCCAGCCCCTGTGCACCCATGCATCCTCCCAGCTCCGGGAGCTCGAAAACCCGCTGCTACGCGATGGTTTTGTAGCAGCTTTCGCTCCAGGAGGGAACAAAACACCGGTTCTAATTTGTTTAAGACAGGGCTGCTTCTCTGCGCACTGCTTCTCCCACACAAAGGTATTAATTGTAAGCAACAGCAAGGAACTGTGCAAGAAGTGATCCCTCCAGATGTGTTTAAGCTCACGGCAAGGCAAGGCAATTCTCCAATGTACACACGGATCTCGGAAGGGTAAATGTTTCCCAGCTTCTGCCGGCGTCTTCATGTCATTTACACAGCGCCGTCAATCACCGCTCTCCCAAGAAGGTGAGCAGTGTAAACTCATGTTTAATGCCAGATTTACACACATTTCTATCCGCCAGTAAATGAGACCATTACATATGTTGTGTCAATTGATTTTTATAGTCTTCGCCCTGCGCACGTTTGCACAGGGGAAGTGCAAGGGAATGCAGGCACTTAAAATAGGACCTGGCTCCTGGTCTCTGCGCATCACCCCATCAAGAGGCACATGCTGACCTTTACCGTGTGGCATTACATCCCTCCTGGCCTCGCACCTTCTCAACTTTACCCACTGATGCCATCTCTGCTGTGCAAACCTGTCTCTCTGACCCGTTCCCCACCATACATCCCTGTCCTGCATTTTACATACAGAACCTGCCCAAACTTCTCCTGTGTGCATCCTGGGTGTAACCCTCACTCAGGCACATTTTAGGCCCCATCAGGACAGAACTCAGACCTTCACCAGCCCTTAGCACAGGGCTAGCGGCACTTTGCTGAGGGCAGATGCACAACCACGGTGTGGATGCTGCGTCCCCCCGCCGGCAATGGCACCAGCGCCGCTGGCATTCAGCTGACAAGTTGATTCGCCATCCTTTTAAGAAAGTCCTCCTCGCCGCGGCTTGCCAAAATAACCTTCCTCGCTGAAATTATTCCTTTGTAAATACCCCCCAAGGAGTTAGCAATTCCTTTCTCCGAGATGACTCATCCTCCTACACAACGGACCATGAAAAGAGCAATCACGCTGGCCTGTCAGTCTGCTGCAGAGACGGGAGGTGGTGATGGGCACAGCTCTACCTGCTCCCCACAGCATCACCCACACACCCCCAGCGCCCGTGTCCCCACCTTGGAGCAAGTCCCCTCCCAAAATTGCACCTTTTGTACCCTATGGGGCTCAAGCGCTGCCACCCGGACACAGCAGATCATCCACAAGAAGTGTTTTGCCGATGTTTCCTACGACTTGGGCGCTTTGCCTTCATCAAAACGCAGTGCGGCACCTTGCAAGGTTGGAGAAAGGGAAGATGAGCCTTTCGGGGGTGGCTTTTCACACCTGCCCCAACCAAGCGGAGCCTTTTCTCCATAATTAATGTGTTGGCTGAGCTCTACCAGCAGCGAGGGCAAGGCAACGACCTCCAAAAGCAAAACCCTGGATTTTGGCAGCGCCAACGCTCCGCACCACACCATAAAAACCAGGCTGCGACTGCAGAGCCAGCAGGGCCATTCAAACCCAGCCACGGGCAGTTTAACAGCGCCAGAGCTTCGATCCAACATTAATTTGCAGCATCCCGGGCTGAAGGCTTCAGATAAGCAGCGCCGGAGCCGGGGAGATGACAGAGAAAAGCTCGTGTCCGTGGCACATTGGGACATGCTTAAAACACCCTGTCCGCAGATGCTGTATAGCGACCTGTATAGCATCACAGCAGCACATCGAGGTGTCTTCACAAGCCTTCCCTTCTCCAAATGCCCAGCAAAATTTATTATTTTATTTTTTTTCCTCCCTCCCCGCAGGGCTTAAAGCCTCATCCTGCTCCAGTTATTCTGAAAGGGAATTTAGTGCCTCGCCATAAATTATACGAGCGTTGGACATAAGCGTCGTTTATGCACGAATCACTGTTCCCTAGAACAAAGCGAGTATCAGCCTCCTGACAAAACACTTTTTAGTAGGATTGGCAAACGAATAAAACCTCCTGATGAATGCCGACGTGCGGATGAAAAAGTCCTACTGTTTTTAATAGAAAATGATCATTTTCCTATAGGATTTTTGGAACCATCTTGTTGAATGTAATGGAGTTTTTCTATTCTGGTCCACAATTACACAAGAGTTAAAATACCTCCAGAGACGAGGAGATTATCTATTACGTTCTATAGGATTGCAGAGTAATTTCCATAGAATCCTGTTATGTTTCTATAGAGCCTGACAAATTTAATCCCTATTGAACTTTACACGGACTTTTCCATAAGGGACAAATAGACAGTGACATCTGTTAGCTGCAAAATGAGTAATACTCAGAAAATAAGAGGCCTTACACACCACTGCTGTACTCAAAATGGTCGAAAGATGTCTTGAACAAGCAGCTTAATGGGGAAAATGCATTAAATTGGTGTCACATGGCTGCATTAGTACGGCTGTGTTGCAACATTTCTTTTATACACAATGTCATTTATACAACCAACGCTTTACAAATTGCATTTGCTACCAATGTGCACTTGATCTCATCATCCCATGCTGGGACTTTCCCTGTATCAGCGCAGAAAGAGCGAGAGCAATCTAAATCGAGGGAAAAAAGGGCCAGTTGAAAGCCGGGAGCTGGCGGCGTATCTGTGCATATTCCTCTGCCCTCGTGTTACTAATAAATGCATCGACTCCAAATCTCTCTCTGATTGAACTCCACTGTGGAGCTGGAAGAAGGGCTGCACTTCGCTTTCAAGCACAGCACTAAGGAAAAAAAACACATTCAGCTGAGCTATCTGGAGACTCTAAAGTCTTTTAAATTTAAGCACAAGGTAGTTAGAACAAGGCACAAAACAAGCAGGGACAGCCTAAGGTTTCCTACGCCAACACGTCAATTTGTCCTAGACTGGTTCAGGGAACAAATTAAAAGACACAACAGCCCCCATGGGTCTTTTCCCACCTTTCCTTGGTGTCAAACGCGATGTATGCTTGCAATATAGCTGGATCCATAGCAGTTATTTCTCAAGAGCCCAAGACTTGCTTCCAGAGGTGCATCACGAGCTCTCAATTTTGGATGCCTCACCTCTGCAGACTGGCTCTGGTTCTTGCCGAACCATACCCTGAACACCCCAAATCTTTTTTTTGGGGGTCGTGGGTGCTTTGAGCTCACCCTAGATAAAAGAGAGCCCGAGTGCACCTAAGCCAGGCTGAAAATCCCACTTCGCGGCAAAGATGTACCTAAATAAATATCAATCACTGCAGTGATTGTAATAAGCCCTTTTAATAACATTGTGGCTATAGAGGTAGTGCACTAATAGCCAAATTAACCTTCAAATTATACAGCTGACAGGGAAAAATATCCTAAAGCAGTATAAGAGGCCTCTTAGCGAGGGAGGGCACCAGCAACACGGACCTAACAGCCCTGGTGAGTGATGGGCTGTGGGGACCAAGACAAAATGTCTGAGGACGCTGCAGACATACCCATGGCAACAAGAAGAACAAGCACCTCCATCTGTCTCCCCAACTGCATTCCCTTTCCAAAGAAAAGGACAATGTGAGCACAGCAGTAAAAAAATATGGCTTTAATATTTTATCATTTGCCAAATGCTGGCAGGGTGCGGATGGTGGGTGCAGGGAAGGCTGTGGGTTGGTTTTGCTTTTTTTTTATTTCCTTCCTCCGAGCTAACTGCAAAAGAATTAAGTCCTTACTGATGACAGGACAACTCTTTTTTTTGCTACTTAATGCCTGGAGAGCCCTCCAAAGCAAGCACAGACCATGAAGGGGATGCATAGCAAAAATCAATATATATGTGTATCTGGGTACATCTCACACCCACGCCACTGCCCTTGCCTCTTGGCACATGCACTTTAATCAACCCCTGTGTTTCTAGAAACCAAACCCAGCTTCAACACACACAGACTAATAAAGATGCTCCTTTCAGGATCCCGTTACAGAGTATGTCACCATCCACAAAGAAAAAGCCTCATTGACTCTTCAAATCCTAAGTGTTATAATATTGAAAAGCAGGAGAAATGAGGGAGGCTCGTATTTCTAATATCCGAAAGGAAGGAACATGATATGGCCTTTGATCCGGGCAGGCAGCTATGGGTTTTCACACACTCACAGCTCATGGGGAGAAGTAAAAAGACAGTTATGAAGAGCCAAGAGAAAGCCAAGTAGGTACCAGAACTCAGCACTTACAAGGCAACTCTTTAAACAAGCGTTTAGGAGTTAAACAACAGGGTGGGATGGTCAAAAGGGTCTCGGTTTGGGTCTAAGCCCATGGGTACACAAAAGCTCACGTCTCAGAAAGGTGGGGAATATCTCCTGGGACGCGAGCCACCTGAGGTTAACAGAAACAGATGGTTGCACAAAAGGACGTGTTTATTCCCTTCTACCCCTGCCAGAAAGCCAGGCTTAGCCCACCGACCTGCTTCAAGCCTGCTGAGCTCCTTCCAGCCATGCATAAACTTAGGCAGCCGTGCCTAAAATTTCATGGTATAAAACTCCTTGCAATATTTAATCCAACACAAAATCGAGTGCGGAGACTTTGCAGCAGAGGGCGAGGGACATCTTGCCCTTAGCATCACACTTCAGGTACCCATTGCTCAGTGCAATTCCATCCCAAGGGTTGGGAAGGTCCACGCAAAAGAGAAGAAGCTGTCAGCCACAATGTGGCTTTCTTAATAATATCGCGACACTGATGTGAGAGCTCTAGGTAGCCTAAAGAAAAGCTTTCCAAACCCAACGCTGAGCTGGGCACCCCACGACCTGCTGCTGGGGCAAAATGTCACCGTAAGTGAAATTTTGATGCAAGTTTCAGCAAGAAAATGCTTTGCTTGGCTTTAATTCCTCCCCCGTCACGGTGTGCCACGCGCTGCCCCGGGCCGTGCCGGTACGGATGCTCGGCATCACCGGGGCAGTGATTTGCAGTCTGCTCAGATGCAGCTGTACATCACTGGGGAGAATGAACCTACAGTTTTATAAACTATTTATTAGCCCTGTCCTGTAGCGCTACATCAATATGGCCATCGGTGAAGCAAGGCAGGAGCTATAAAAATACCATCTATCCAAAATAAGCTTCATAAAATCAAACAGAGGCCGGTACAGCCTAGGATGGGATTGTGGCTTGACATATAAAGGGCCTCTCAATCTTTGAGATAGACCATTAAAATCCTCAAGCCCTTTTGGTTCAAAGAAGTCTAAAACAAAAGGCGAAAAATAATGACACCTTTTCTGGCGGAGCAGGAGAAGGCACCACGGTAGTCGCGCAGTGTCATTTGTTTCCCCAGAAGTCGCATTACTCCCTTCTCCCAGCACGGCAACTACCAGGTCCAGGGGAAAAAATAAAAATAAAATAAATAATAAAATAAAATAAAATAAATAAAATAAAATAAAATAAATAAAATAAAATAAAATAAATAAAATAAAATAAAATAAAATTAAATTAAATTAAATTAAAAATAAGTTTAAAAAAAGGGTGCTTTTCTTCTGGTTTCCCCACCCACAAGCTGAAGTTTCTCCTCCCTCTGCTATGTGATGTATTCTGCTCAGCACATAGAGGCGCTGGAGGGGAACGGAGGGGCTGGACCACACCGATATCCCCCCCGGCTCCCGAGGCAGCGGGGTACGGCAGGAGGCAGGTCAATACATGGTCGGAGAGGATGATTAACATTTCCAACCAGTGCTCCCTCAAACTGCCTCCAAACCACGTCTTAATAAACCGCATTGCAAATAGCCTTGTCTTTCTCTACCTGGCTGCATCTGCCAGGGTGAGATAATACACCGACCCCAGCAAAAAGGACATGTTGGGAATGAGCCGCCCGGAGTTATACGACACGGAGAAAACCTTGCTCAGCACGGCGCTTCCAGGATGCCAGAGTCTTGCCCAGGTTCTGTAGGAAACAAGGGGTGTGCTTCGAGCAAAGAAAATATCAGCTCGCCTGGGGCTTGGGGCTAAAAGGGCTTGAGGGAGAATACCGCTCTGAACTGCTATTGACTGTGAAAATCACTGTACAATGGAAATATTTGAAAGCTACGCACATGGTGGTTGTTTTTGCAGAGGCAGGCATCGCGCTTTAAAAGGTCAGAGGGAGGTGAGAGCAAGTTTAAGTGTCATTTTCACGGAAACTGAGCTCTGAAGCTTTGCAAAACTTCATTCAGTGCCGCCCCTTGGGAACGTGCTCAGCCCAGCACAATCGTACCCAGCCCAGCTTCGGTGTGGACGAACCCCTCGGCATTTATACAACAGCAATGGGCTCCGTGGCAGTTTGCATTGCTGAAAAACTCGGCTGGATCAAGCACAGCACACCTCAGTATCACCATACCGGGGGATTTTGCACCTAGACTTTCCCGCACCGCGATGCTCAACCCCGCGTAGAAGACAAGACAGCGCTTCCAATCCAAATTCCAACTCAACTCCTCAAAGCTGTGAACTGCAAATGGAGCTCGTGCACCTTCATACCCTTCCCCTGCAAGATCAACCCCCTTTGGTAACATCAGAAGAGAGAGAAAACAGCTTGGGCTGGACACAGGGGGGAAAATAGAAATAAAAAGATTTGGGTTTACCTGCGAAGGAACCTCCAACCAGGCAAGGATGTTTTATATCCCCCACTCTGCACCTTCAAGTACTTCAACATTAAGCAAATGCCACTTACCTAGGAAGAAAAAGAAGAAATAAAAATAAAGGTTAAAGTTCACCAAGTATTATAACACTATGCATTTTAAAAGCAATGGAATCCGTAATTCACTTGTAGACTGGAGGAAACACAAAGGGAAAAACTTGAGTTTTAAATACACTTCGGTAAAGGTCAGCTTGAATGGCACGTGTTACAGAGGGCATCTTGCAGGCTGTTTATTTTCTTATTTATTTCTCATAGACTCATTTAGCTGCTTTTTCCACCCCCTACAGAAAAGGAGGATGAAGTCGCAGAGCCATGAGCCACCTCTTCCCGGCCCCAAACTTAAATCAACACAGGGAGCCACTTTCTGCTATTTCTTACACCGCTTTTGTTCCTAACAGCACTATCACACACCCTAGGCCGAGGTCTAACATGATGCTCCAGCCTACTGGCCAAGACCACAACCATGGGCCAAAAGCAATAACTTTGCTTTCAGAAGGACCAGTTTGACCTTCTCTAAGACAAGGACAAATATCACCTTGATAACCCCCATCAAAATATCTGCTCCACAGATATTAAGATATTGCAAATATTAGGATAGGAGATACATATATATAGATATAGATATATATATAACATAGGTATTAAGATATTGTGGATAGGTGGCTCCATTTTTCCCCCGGGCATCTGGGAACGTGGAAAACCAAACAAGACCTGTAATTGGTGTCGAAACCATGGAATAAGAATAAATGTACCCATCCAGCTGTTGCAGGAACGGAGGCTGACGTGACGGGCCATGTCTCGCTAATGCACGACTGTGTGTACTCTAAATTACTTAAAGGGTGCCTGGGGCTACGGACAGATGCTGCTAAAACATACAATTGAATAAATAAATGGAAGGTAGCAGGAAGGGGAGGGGAGGGATGCACGGGGAGAGCGATTGGCAGAGTTCTGTGCCAAGGTGTTAAAAAAACTCCCACAGAGCTGCCTGAACCTCTTCTGAGACTCCACTGCCTCGTGTTTCAGATGCTGAGAAGATTGAACTAATAAAAAAGAAATGAGAGAACTGTCACTGCAGATTACATGGTATTTATTCCAAAATCTGCTCATTATAGAAATTTGCAAGACAAATGGGGTTTTAGCAGGAAATGGCAGCTTTTCCTTAAGTGCATAACAAGGAGGAGAATTGGTCGGGAGCTGAATCTTTCTCTCAATTTTTAGCTATTCCGGCTCCAAGTCTTCCCAGCCACCCGAGAAATACTCGCGAGGCTAAGAAAAACCAACTTTTAACATTCTCCACCAGCCTCTTCATAATCCTATAAGAAACTACGATTAAGAAATATTTGAAGCAAGAAAAGCTCATTTGGCCTAGAGAGTTTCTCGGCAGCGAGAGCTTCTCTTGCTCCTCACCAGCACACAAGTGCATTGCTAAATTCTCCGGATCCTTCCTTCCTCGCAGGGAAAGCCCTTCACCAAGAAGAGTATTTGTGGTCAGGCTTTAATCCCCCTGCCTTGATAAATGTTTAATTCCTGGTCCTGCCTTCGTATCTGAATATAGACTGGAGGTGGTTTGCATTCAGCCGTATCCGAATGCTTCTAATGACATTTTGGCTTCTCTCCCAGTTAATTCCAAGTGCCTGAAACCCAAGCATCTCCCCTCCCCACCATGGATGCACATGCGGATATCTGACTGATAATATACAAAGCCATAATACGCGGTTTTAAAACAAGTCTCTGCAGTGGAGTCTCAAGAACGAAGAAGAAGAAGAAGAAGGGGCAAAATACGCCTTGAAATAATACAGAGCGGGAGCTGTCAAGTTGAAAAAGCTCCTACAAGGTTTTCAATGCCGCAACTGTGTTATTTAGCTGGGGATGAGAATTTTCAGACACACATCAACAGTAAAAAGGGGTTTCGGGAAGGGGAAAAAAAAAAAAAGACATGGCCTGTCTTATTTGCAGCTCTCCTTTGTTGGAAAGCAATTACAGCCTTACTCAATTTATGACCCAGAATGCACCCTAATCTACTTGTAAATGCGTCTTATTCACCACACAGCACTTTCAGATACAGCCAGGGTAAATAAACGGGAGATTGTTCCTACCTACGTTGCGGCACAACTGTTAATTGTAACGCCCCATGAAACTTAATTATGCAAAGCAGAGTGGCGACACTGCAGCCATTAATGAGATGTTTGATTCAAGAATAATTTGTTGTTTGGAGCCTCGGACTTGTTTTGCCTGTCCCTTCCACTGTGCTGCACTAATTCTCAATTTGTGCTCCTTTTAATAGAGCGGCAGCGGGGCACAAAATGGCTCAGCTGGGGTCCCGGCTGGGGTCCCATTTCGCGAGGTCCCACCAGATGGGTTTTTTTGCACCGCAATGGTCCTGAGTTCAGAAAAACAGGGGAAAACCAACGACGGGACATAAAACATCCAGCTGGGGATGCTACTGAGCACTTCTAGACACAGGAGTGTCTAAAATGAGAAGGACTCGGCTCTTTCTAGACCCCAGAAGCTCCTATAGCCACCCTGGGATGCACACACCCATGGATCCCATTCCTTCTCTACATGTTTTGCTTCTTTGCAAGGGTTGAATCTGAGCAGCGCTTTGGGCTGAGCCATCCGGTTGCCTGCCTGTTAGTAGCATTATAGAAACCGCAAATTAAAGCGCAGAAGAGGATGGAGAGACAAAGAAAAAGATGATGACTTGGTACAAGAACTTGTCGTACGCCCACTGATAAGGCGCGTGATAGATAGAGCCACAAACTGTTCCGTGGAGACTTTCCCCGCTGCTCTGAGAGACTTTCTCCCTAAACAGGGAAAGGAGATTGGTAGTCAGACCAAAGTCTATTATTTAAACCTCTGGTTATTGATAGAAACATGGTATCTTTTTAAATTTACAAGGAAGCAAGCAATTCAATTTCACCCATTTACAACAGCACAAGATGTTTGCTCCTATCTGCCGTGGAGATACCAGAGCCTTTCTCCGCTCTGACGGCAGAAATCCCCCCCGCCAACATCATCTCAGAGCTTTCCACCCATTTTTCTTTCGGGTGACACTCGCTCCCTCTAACTCCACCCAAGCCCCGACCCACCTCTCCAGTTGGCTCCGTTAATACCTGTGATCAGTAGGCTTCAGAGACAACAGCCACCCCCAGCCCATGAATCAAGAGGATTTCTTCCCTTGCACAGGGAGCGAGAAAAGCTACTTTATCTCTGATGTTGATAGGAAAGACACTGTTGGTCTACCGCGACTGTCTGTTATTTTTCCCCCCCCCTTATAAATGCGACTCTTAAAATAGCAAGTCATGAAGAGGGTTTTAGACACTCTCAAGGCCCTTGGGAACAGGCGCGTGATATTGATGGCCACCGAGATGAAGAGCAACTCGCCGACGCCTCTAATAAGAGCAGGACAGATGACGAGGCGCTCAACTGTGCCCCGGCAAGGTCGTTACACAGCGTTAATAATGGAGTCTGATTATGAACATATCGCTCAGCAATATCGCGTTTCCCACCTTCGCCGTTAAGAGACGATGAAAAGCCCCAGACCTGCAGGTTTCGGGTTTTAGCGCCCAAGGTAAAGACAACCAGGGGAATCATGCTGCGCCGTGCAAAACCCCAGAGGCAAGCCAGCCTTCCTCAGAAATACTTATCTTATTTAAAAGCCGTGACCAGCTCTGTGCATCTCGTTGAGGTACAGCAACTCACACCGATTTCTAAAACTCTCCTTGACCCCCTTACAGCTTTTTTCCTCCCAAAACAGCGCTCCCACCAAAGCCGCACACAGCCCTGTTCTCCTCGCCACAGCATCCAGCACCTCTCATCTCTCTCTTTTCATCCCGCACAGAGGAGAAGTTTCTGGTTTGTTTGATCCTCCACCCATCACCCTTTTTCCAAAATACTTTTGGAGTCCATGCCTGTAAGAACTGGACCCACCAGCCATTTGCACCTGGCTCAGCTGAAGCGCTGAGTGAATTTATGCCAGTTCCACTGCATGTTTTTTGGCTTCCAGGAAAATAAAAATCATGCCTGGAGAAGGGCATGATATTTTTCAAAAGATTTTTTTTTTTTCCCCACTGTCTGATATTTCATTTTGGCTGTTACTTTGATTTTATAGAAAAAAATCAAAACCAATCTGACCCCAATTGTTCAGAAGTGCTACGAAAAAAAAAATATCTGATATTCACAGAGCTCTGGTCCTGTTGCCCTAATTCTCACCTTCTCTTATTCTGTAATTTCCTTCTTCGTAACACGGTGACTAGAGCTCTGTACAGTGTCTCAGACGTGCACTCAGCAAGGGCTGTGATATTATTGTTGATTTATAGGGGCTGGCTCTGCTTAGGGAGCGGTGATTTACTTTGCTGTGTTTTCACAACGCCGCTATCTCTTTGGAGACAGATATCGCCCTCATCTTCCCCGTCTCCAAGCGCCGGGTGCTAAGCGCTCGGTCGCAGATTGCTGAGACACTTCCACATCTTTCCTCTTCTCTCAAGCTTTGTTTCAAGGAAGGTCATTACCACATTTTTACTCCCAAACGCTTTAAGAGCCCAATTAGGAGCCACAGCAGCACTTCAGTAGGTGCTGGCCAGAGCATGCCCTTCTCCCTGGAAAACAATTCCCCCTCGGACTTAAATACGGACTCAATTTTATACCTCACTTATCTCCACAGTGCAACAGGTCAGGAATTTTCCCTCCCAGCCTTATCACGTATTGCGACTCTGTCTTTTCTTGGTCCCTTTCTCTTGATGCTGCAAAACAAGTGGAACTTGCACATAGGGGCTACAGACCTCCAAAACTATATATATATATATTTTTTTTTTCTCCTAGGCAAGCAGACAAGCCCTGGTCTCAAGGCAAACCCTTAGTGAGAAACCCCATGCCCAAAATCCAGCTGAATGATCATGCCAAGATGAACCATGCTACTCCTGGGCTGGTTTTGCAAGGACAGCTTGCTTGGAAAACCGTGTCTGTAAGACGTTCCTCGGAGACCGAAAGAGGAATGGCAACAACGACACAGCAGAACTCAACCATAAATACCTCCTAAAGGGACTCGTTACGGCTGTGCCTTCTGCAGTGGTTTGACATATACATATATCAATAAATAGTTTAATAGAGCGAGTTTTCTGCGCGATGCCTTTCCCCCACTATTTTGCAAGCTCAGATGCATCAATCAGGCTTTTTGAAACGCTCAGGAAAAGTTGCTTGCTGGTCAAAGTCTGGTTGCCAGCAGCTGGAGAACAACGGAGCGGGTTACAGATGCCACTTTCCCAATGGGAACAAAGCCATCTCCACCCGGCTCCTACCACAGCATCCATCCAAGCGCTCATCAGATTAACATTTTGTAGAAACTCTCCAAAAGAGTGGAATCAGAACACTTTCCATGCTAGAGCTATGGACCACGTCTCCTAAGGACCACATCTACGCCTTGCTCGGATGCAGAAATTGGAGGATCGCCGCGTCATTTTGCATTTCCCTTTGCCCCTCGAACGCCAACAGAGGTATTGAGAAGCCTAACAACCGAGCAGCGTTGGAAGAGCCTTTGAACGCGCGGCGTTGTGTCGGTGCAGAGGTTCACAGGGAACAGCCACACGTTCCGGCTCCCGCGATGACTGTCCTCAGCACAACTGTCACCTCGACTCCCCTTTAAGGATCTTTATTATTAGTGATGAGCTAAGACACGGGAGGAATGCGGCTTCATTTTGCAGCGCCAGCGGTTAGGGAAAAGAATAAATCTCATGAACCCGTAACTGATGTTGAAACCATGGAGTAAGAATAAATGCGGAATCCCATCGGGTGAAATCTTGCTCCAAAAATCCGTGTTTTCCCTTGCTGCTCCCTACATTTCTCCAGGCTAGACACGAGCTTGTCTCCTCTCCTCTCCCACAGCCTTTACTCTATAATTTGTACCACTTATATCCCCGACCAACTTCCTACGCACTTTGTAAACTCTAATATGCTCTTAAGGAGCTTTATGCTGTTCCTCTCTGATGCTCCTAAGTATGAAATCTTTCAGTGACGGTCACAAAAGGCGAGATCAAATGACAGGTTGATTTAGTGTAGCTCTTACTAACAGCTTGCAGGAATTAGAAGTAAATAGGAGGTCAAACAGCTCGCGAGCGGTTTGACATTGGCAAATATGGCTTAGTTAGGCTCCTCCGGTAATAAAGAACAACTGCGTCTTTCCTTTACCTGAGTGCTCGGCAGAATTAGAAAGGTCATTACCAGCTAAAGATACTCTGAGAATAACACTTGAAACCTTTATTATTTTTAACGAGACACGGGTATTTTGAATAGTGCCTATGCAATAAACCAGCAGCATGCTACAGTGACTGGAAATGGCTCAAAATAATAAAAACACAAACCTGAAAATGGAAACACAATCTGTAACCATCCATGGTTCTTAAAGCTATGTCAGTCAGTTAAACAAAAACTACGGTTGGGCATAAGTGAGCATGAAATTCAATATAAACATCCCTGCTCATTCCAGACACCAGTGGTAGAGAAACAGATGAAACACATACAAAATGCTGAAGTAAAATATACAATGAGCTTTGTGTAAATAAACAATAAGAAACAAGAAGATTAAAAAAAAAAAGCTGCCCTCATAATATATAGTATTGCTTGGAATGAACCCATTCCGCAATTGTCTGGTTTCAGATACTTTGGGGATGTTGATTACGCCTTAATTCTCTTTCATCAAAAATAGAGGTAATTAGGGACAAAATAATTCCAGTAAATGTCAACTGCCTAAGACTCAAAAGAGGCAAAGTCAGACGCGAATGTTTTGAAGCGAATCATAAATGAATTATGGGCTCCACACAATTATTTTTTAAAGCATCCCTAATGTAAACTAACCAGATGCCCTGGGTAGAGAGGGTGAGAAATTGCATTGACAGGCCACTAACGCCCCAAGTGCAGATCCCTTCTGTGACGCGGGGATTATCAAAATAAATAAATAAACTACCGAAAGTAAATGCAAGAGGCACAACCAAAAAAAAAAAATAAAATCCACAGAAAGCCATTGCTATCATTACAAATCAGTGCAACCATAAAAATATTTCTGAAGCAGCACCCAGATCTCCCATTCTCTTCATTTCGAGCTGCGGTTTCCACCCAGGGTCCACATGCCCGAAATATTTTATATATCTAGTGACAGCACCGCTAAGCCCGAGTCAGTTCCTGAGTTCCTGGCACCTCAGTTTCCCATCCGTCTAATGGGACTAATAACACCGGCCCATTTCGTCACGACACGAGCGTTGCAGAAGCACTTTGATGCTATGGAAACGGGTGACACTACACCCACCCACGCTGGCTCCCTTATTCAGCAGAAATGCAGACAGACCTGCCTGCTGCCCAGGCTTTTCTCCTTAGGAAAACTCTCTGGTCCACGCCATCCCACCAGGACAAGTCACCAAACACCGTAGGTGGCCTTTCCTCCAAGTCCTCCCTTCTGCTGGGACCCAAAAGTCCAACACACAGGGGCAAGGGAGCGCATCCCCAAGCTGCAAAGGACTCCCACAGCAACCACGTTGCACACAGACACCCCAAACCCAAGCGAGATTACCCAAATGGCTGCGAAATGAAAATGTTCCTCGCCTGGACGCTGGGGTCAAGCCCAACGTGGGTTTCTCAATGCACCTTCTGCTCTCTTCTACCTCCACGAGGGGTTGACCTGCAACTCATCACACTTCCACTAAGCTGCAAGCAACTCGTCATCTCGCCAACAAAGCAATTTCCCAAATGCATCCCAACCGGCCATGCCGCAGGTAATTAGAGCCCACGGTCATCAGTGATTCAGGAGGGTGGGTGGCAAACCACGGCGCGGGTCCAGACACGTCCTGGGAAATGATGGGACCACGTGGGTCACACCAGCTCATCTCCGGACAAATGGCTTTAATTGAAGGTACGACTGAGAACAGAGCAGAAATTTTAACTAGAGACCGGGCCACGCAGGCCAGCTTGGTAGGAGATCCAGGAACTCAGCAATGTCAGTGCAAGGTCTAGACATTCACGAGCCATCCAGACAATTGAACGGCAGAGTTTTTCCCCGGTGCAAACCCCAAAGCAAGGCTAAACAGAGGCGTTCCAACACTTAAAGACCTTGACAATGCACAAGAAAAGCAGCGAGGGACATCCCTACACCGACCTCCAGGTAGGATGGAGGGAGACGGTCACCAAAGAGCCAGAGGCAACCACAGACAGGCAGAAACACCTCCCTGGCTAAGCAAAGGATGCGGCTCCACGCCGCTTTTGTCATCTTTCATCATCGGGCACTGTCAGACCAGCTCCTTGGTCACAGCAGAAGACCAGGGCCGTGGAGAGCAATTCCGAGCCATCTCTGCCAGCAACTCGTATTTGTTGCTCCCTCGAGCAGCTGCCGCAGACAGGCTTTGCTGTATTTTACACCTGACATTACGCAGCAGGCAGTGAAAGCTGGATACTCATTAACTTTGCCGAGACGGGGAGCAGCTCCAATAAAAGGTACCGAAGCCGTTCTAGCGTTCGGCATGTGTCATTTAGCAAGACACAGGGCTGCGCTGTGTCCCTCGCACTGTTCGGCTTTTCCGTGTCCCTTCAGCTTTATTTTAACTTGGTGACGTCTGGAAGAGAAAGCCGTTGAAAGCGGCAACGTTGGACGCTCGATTCTCTCCTGCTTGCTCGCTGTCACTTAGTAGAAAACATCCAGAAATTTAATATTTGATCTCACTCCCTCCTCCTCCTTCCCCTTGATCACCTCCTTTTTGTGCCTCTATCTCTCTTTGGACACAGATGCTTAATAAACGGGAGAGACGGGCTGCGGAGGGAGCTCTGAGCAGGATCCAAGGCAAAGGCATGAATCAGATTTACAAATCACTTGCTACCCAAGATTTTGGCAGAGATGTCGAGACATTCGTGTACTTTGTCTTATTTCAGGCCAAACTTCCTGGAGAGAGACTCTTGGCTGGTTAAGAGGGAGTTAAACAAGGTGTAATAGAGGCAAATAGTTAAACGTTAATGGATTGCCGAATGCTCGGCCAATGAGTCAGTGCTCAGCTGATACCCGTGGCGCGTAGCCACCAGTAGCATCATCTACGGATGGATTTATACCAATCTACGACTAATATCTGCAATATGTTTCTAACATCTGCTAGCCACTTATTAACTCTATACAGACTCCTAAAGAGCTATCAATAAATGTAACTTTAATAAGAAGGGTGACCCCGCTGCTAGCATTGGAACAGAAGCAGAAATCTCATTCCATCAACTTTTCTAGCTGGGCTGCTTCCTTCTGCCAGAAATCTCATGAGAGCAGCACGTTCAAGGTCAGAGAGCCCCTATCCAGCCTTGACTTTGGGACTGCAAAGCCCCTGCCCCGAACTTCAAGGCAGTAACATGCATTAGGCTGCATATTCCTCTCATCTCCTCTGTGCCCGCTACACAGTTGATATTCCACTTCCAACCATCAAAAAAAAAAAGAAAAAGAAAAAAAAAGGTTCATAACGAGATCAAGCGCAGTGACCTCATTCTGCATGCAGCAGCTTCATGTGCTAGAGCAGATATTTTACCCTTCCTAGATGAGAGGTGAAAAGCGCGTATTTAGGGGAGGCGCCACAGCGAGAGCCGTTGGGAAGGACGGCACAGAACTCGGATTTCTTCTCCCCGAAGGAATTCACCCTCCTTCTCCACAACCTGCTCACCTGCTCGGGGAGGACGAAATGGGCCAGAACCTGCTGCCTTCTCTCCTTGGCCCTGCTGAATGTCCCACCCTGGACGTCACAGTGCCCTGAAATCCTTTGTGACCACACACCAGCACCACGCATCACAATGTGCCGGCATCCCGTGTCACAACGCGCCAGCATCACACGCGGCTCCCCTTTGCACGCTGCGTAGATGGGGAAACTGAGGCAGGCCGGTTTGCAGCGGCGGAGTTTCCACCGCCTTTGGTCGCTGTGCTCTGTTTCCAGCTCAGCTCTCAAGGTCAGACCGCGGTGCGCCAGCAGCACTCGCACATTCTGCAGGGATGCAGCCAAAACCCCAACTCCTCCACCCTCTGCAGCTCCACCAACTCGAGTCACGCGCAATCTGCCAGGCAACGGATTTGGGCTCAAGCAGAAGTTTCAGCCCCAAACTAACGCCGGTCCAGAAGGGACCCTGCGCCAGCTCACCAAGAGCACACACTCCATTTGCCCATCGCTACGCCTTCCAAAATAAATAGCTTTATTACCACGCAGTTGGTCCAAGATACGCCGCTCTCATGGAAAAAAACCAACCCGCCCTGTGGCCGGTGCCACCGCCCCACGCTCCACAGCAAGGCCGTGGGCCTGTCGCTGTTTCAACAGTCGCTTTATTTTCTGCATCCCAGCCGTTCAAGGATGACTCTGCCAACCTCCACCACCTGTTCTGCTTCGGCCCCCGCCGCTACGGCCCTCGGTGGTCAAAAAACGCCGTGGCGCGGCACGGATCCTTCCAGCGAGCGCTGGGGTTTCCAGGCGCCGTCGGGCCCGGTTGGCTGCGGCGCTACCGCCTCGCCATAGGGCCTCGCGGAGTAATGGACATTGCGGCACAAAATGAACGGTGCATCTGCTCCTCGCTGCAGACGCCGGAGAGAGTGGGCTGCAATTTTGTCTCCGATCCCCCAAATAATGTTTGTTGTCGGCGCTGTAATCTTGGCAATCAATGTAACAGCTGAACAGATCGTTTCGGCTGAAATATTTGCTAAACACGCTAAGACCTTGAAACCACACCTCAGCGTGTGCGTATTGTGTATGGAATTACACGCTGAACTAAATAAGGACTGGATGGGGTGGGGGGGGGGGGGAGNAAAAAAAAAATGCTGAGAGTTGACAGCAAATTAAAATGCAAAAACAACGAGGAAAGAAAAAAAAACATGCCGTGGTTATCTCCAGCACCTTTTACCAGCAACATCTTATTGCCTCCAAACGTGAAAAAACAAAGCTTTGAGCACTGTTTGGAGCACATCGCCCTCCAAGACCTATCAACTAAAATGTGTATGCAAGGCTTTTAGAAGTGGAATTTAATGGTCACAGAAATCAATTGGCCAAAGCTGCTGTACACATATTAACCTCCCCATGTCCCTCTGAGTGCTGCCTTCACTCATCCGGCTATAAATAGGCTGCACCACAAAATGCTTTTATTTGGGGAATTTAGCAAGAGTTGCTTTTGGATTTCTGTTCTCAACCTGCTTGAAACGCCAGCCTAGGAAACAAAAGCAGCAGATCTAGCGAAGGCAAAGCCACGGGAGACCGGGTTATATTCATGGCCATGCCACGGAGCAGCTGCACAGCCTTCTGCAAGCCATGGCACGCTCGGATTTCCCTTCCTGCCCTCCAGGAGCTGCGTTTATTCTCAAATAAGCTTCCAAGAGTGCCACTGAAGTAATACAAGGTCTTCGGGGACAGGAGAGAAAAGTTGGGCCTTTCTGGTCAAACTCTTGTGCTTCTAAGGTTTTGATTTCTTCGAGCACTGCAAAGCATTTGTATAAATTAGCGCAGACATCTGATATACATCAAATTTGACAGGCTCGGGCTAAGTTCAAACTTCTGATCACAACATCCATCACAGCACTGAGCTATTCATCAGCAATTGATTGAAACAAAGAGGGAGAACAAAACCTTTCACTTCTGTAATTGATACCTGAGGACTTACAAGATCAGGCCCACCACCATCCATCCCCACCTCCTAAAGACTGCGGATTGCACAGCTCACCCCAAGACTTTACCCTGCTAAACCATCTTGCTAATTACGCATCTTCAAAAGATCTGACACCGAAGAAAGAGTAAAACCATCCCACAGACCTGCTCAAGGAATGACCCTTTTCCTCCCGTAATACTCTCACGTAAAACCTTTGTTCACCTTAATATGCAATCTCAGAATCACATAAGAGGTAAATGGGTGAAGGTGGAAGATCAGAGGTGTTACTGATGGACGCGGGGCCTGGGAGACCTTGAGCACATCACACAACCTCCTCGCTCTCAGCTCCCAACGGGGTTAGGATCTCCTTCAGGGGTGCACATTTGCAAGTCTGGGGTGCCAAGATATGACAGCAAAAGGGGCAAAATCCTTTCAGCGAGACCCAAGCAGCCTTTTAATCCTCCCAGCCCTGCCAGATCACAGCTGCCGAATCACAGCACTCTTGACTTGGACTCAAAAGAGAGAGAGTTTGGGGTCACTGGGCACCTCCGCAGCGACCTGCCAGCCTTGATTCCTTGGCTCTAACATCCCTTCCACTTCTAAACATCTCATTCAATGGGGTTTCAACCATCTGCACTGCGCGGGGACTCGTTTCTCGCCCAGGCTGCAAATTTGGCTTGGATAAAACCAGCGGTAGCCAAGGAGAGAAGCCAAGGGGGCACGGCTTGAAGCCAGGAGAGCCACGTCGGCACAACCACCACCTCCACCGCCTTATCCCGGCATCCATGAGAACGCCAAGGGATCCGGTACCCGAGCTCGTAGCTGAAGCAGAAGCCGCGTGTGCCAAACGTGGGAAGAAAAAAAAAGATTGTTTTCCCTTTTTTAAAAAAAAAAAAAAAATAGTCATTTTCCACACATTCGCTAATTAGTCATCAGCTTTTCTAATGAAGGTGCTGTGCTGGGCATGGGGAGACCAAGGGAGTTTCTGCTACAATCAAACATTGAGTAAGTGCTGCGTTTACCAAGGGATAGGCAGCTTCAAAGCTTTCCCTTCCACTTAGATTTTAAGCACTTCTACAAAAGAGCATTGATTTGGGGTTAAATTGACTGATTTTATTCGTAGCTGGTTCATATAGTGTATTCAAAAGACAAATTGTACAAGACTGCAAGCTATGGATCAGCTCTGATAATTCAGAGTCCTCTTTCCTCCTTTTTTTTTTTTCTTTTTTTTTTTTTTTTTCCTTTTTTTTTTGTTCTAAATATTTTCCATGCTTATAATTTGCTATTATTTGGCCCCCGCCTGGACAGAAAAGGCATTTTCACAGTATGGGAGCCTCTCTTTGAAGGAAGAGTATTATATTTTAATGCCAATTACAACAAAAGTAAGAATCAGACAACCCTGCAACTCTTTAGAGCTCCTGCATAGGAAATAGCCTATTTGGGGAGGGGATGTGTGTTTTGTTCATATACATTATATTTATGCAGATAGTATATTGACTCCAATTTAGTTGAAATATATAATAAACACGTATCAAGCACTAAACACTTGTGACAAAGATCAGCTCTGCTCCCTCAGGTGCACCGCTGTAGCTGTTAAGAGAAGGGCTATATGAATGCTCTTTAAATGTATATAACAATATGCCAGGAATGGTTGATGCTATTGCACATCAGGCACAAGGCAGAGAGTCACAGCTGGCCAGCTGCAAACAGCTGGATGTGAACCAAAGCACGGACACCTTGCCCCAAACAACCCGGGGCAGCCCAACCGCTGTGACTCGGTTTCCCCACGCTGAAAAAGGGGGATGTTAAAAGCCACCAATGAGAGGAATTAAAGGGGGAATTGTCTGCAAAACGCATCCGAGGTGTTAAGGTATCAGCTGCTAAAATAACATCTGCATCATCGCTCATAACTCCATCAACTTTGGTTACATCAGACATTTCCTCGCAGCAACAGTGTAAACCTAAAATGGCAGCATCCCTCAATGCCACATCACAAAAGGCTGCAAGACACAGGGTTTTTTTAACGAGGTGGAAAAGAAACCTAAACTATCAAACTTCTCTCTCAAAAAAAAACAAGGTTGGGTGACCCCAAAACATTTCCTGCGTTGAACCCACTGGATGGTTTCAAGGAAGGGGAAGAAATGAACAACTTCAAAAGATGCTGAAGCACGAAAACATGCAGAGCATTCGGTTCAAAGGCCAATCACAGAGTTTCCTTCTGTTTTATTTAAACCCTTTGGGAATATATTTAAATAAATGAAATCAAAACAAAACAGTAGGGTTTGCAGGGGGAGGGAATGGGCTTTCTCCATTCCCCCCCTTTTATTTTAAAGGAATTTTGCTATCCAGCAAATGAGCAGAAAAATACATTATTCACCCAGCTCTGCTCAATGCGCAGAATAATAATAACAACAAATAAGTAAATAAAAGGAGAAAGAGTGCATGGATCTGAACAGATAATGAGAGCCTGGCGGTGATGGGCTGAGGGGGATGCAGGACAAACCACCACTAAGAACTGGTGTAGGGAACAGGACCCATAGGCACCAAGGAACTGGGAACAGCTCGATCCCAATTAGCACTTCCCATTAACTCATTCGTGTCACACCCCAAACACAGAGGCTCGAAAAGACGGGGAGAAGGGCACAGACTGCAGAGCGCCAGGTCAGGAACGATGCTCCTTTAGCTCGATTTTGTACTGATTCAATATTACAGAAACAGACACTTTAAAAAAAAAATTAAAAGCATGCCAAGTCCCTCAGCACCCCATGTATAATTAAATTCTCAGCAGCCAACCACTATAACTAGCCACCTTACTCAAGACCTAAGATACTCGAACAGGAGATGGGATTTGGACCAACCCAGCAGCATCTACGCCTTCTTTTCCCCACGAAGCCAAACTCTCGTGCATCTCCTTTTCCCCACCAGCCCAAATCCCACAACCGCTCTGATATATCCCGGCACCTGGTGCCGCAGTTTGCAGACAGAGAAGGCGCCGATGCCAGGCACGTCTCGAAAGCAGGCTCTTCTGTTATCATCTCGGGGCATCCGATGCTACTAATTGATACACGCTAATATTCTCATTTACTCAGCCGCAAGCTGAAGCGTTGATAATTGATGGATTGGTTTGCCTTTGACGATCTGCAAAATTAAAAGCCCCAACCCTGCCAGATACTGAGTACCCCACATGAGAGCCTGCAGACTCTCAAGCAGATAGGAAAAGCACTCGGGACCGAGCAGGATTGGACCTTAATTCAACAGCCCCCATGACTATGTGTAACCGCTTCTATTAATGCGGCTTTAATTGTGGGTTTATATTTTATTATTGTCAAACGAAATGAAATTAGGAGGGAGAAGTTGCCGCTCCTCCAGGGAGCATCCGCATTTCCAGCCCTAGAGGGCTTTTACTTCTGGGAGAGGGCAAACAGACAACAACCATTTAACAAGACATCCCTGCTCCTTTTCGATAAAAAGTTCTGCTGCAAAAAAAAAACCACCCCACAAAGCAGAAGGGGCTGCATTGTGCTGTGCCAGTCTTTGCAACACCTTTTCCTCTCCTCCTCAGTTCCACCGCACTTTTCCGAGGGGAGATGCTTTATTCCAGCCCAGTCTTCCTGGGACGCAGCTTGGAGAACATCAAGAGAAGCAAACACAAAGCTGTCTCGCAAGTCAAGTCACCAAGTATTTTTCTCCCAGCGAAGTCACAGAGACAGGGAGAATATCCAGCGACGCCGACATTAAATCAAGACAGGGTTTCTCTTATGGTTTTTACACATTTCTGACCCCAAAGGTGCCCACACGCCAGCAACATGAGATTCACGAGGTCAAGGAGACGTATGCTTGAAGGATGACAGTTGTACGGCTCCTCTCAGACTTGCACTGTCAGTCAATCCTCACTTTCTCTCGATATATTATTGCTTCTGCAGAAACGACTCCCCCATTTGCAAGCGATGATTAGCACTCTAATCTTGGCATAATTACTCCTGCCTCTCAATTTACAAGGAAAAAAAAATAAATAAAGAAAGAGAAAGGGAAGAGCAATGAGGAGTCGATTCGATATCCCACCGTCACGCCAGCGCTTTGGAGCCAGCTGCCTATGAGACAAGCCATGACGGCAATTCTGTCCAACTGCTTGTGAACAATGTCACAAGGAGCTGGAGAGGACGCTGCCACCTGCATATATTCACCTCATTACTGTCTCACCACCTCAAGTCACCGTGGCTTATCGGGTTTTAAGACGCGGCAAGGTCATTGCTACCGAAGTTCTCCTGTTCACGCCCCGGCATTTGTTCTAGCTTATTTCTATCTAGATTTTCGCATTATTGCCGTTAAATTATGATAATGCAAGCATCCTGCATCCTGGGCAAAGCATTTTTTGATGCCCAGTCAGGATGCCTGCCAGAAATACGGGCTGGCTGCACCTTCCGAGTGTCTCTTAATTATCTCTTTCTAACGGGGAGAGGTCTGAGCTCAGGTGAGTGCCCCCTGCTCTCTTCTATTTGATTCAATTCTACGGCTCATGAAATATGCTCCCGGTTCTTTCAAAGGACAAACAAAATGAAACAGCCTCTTGGAAGGAGACAAACGGAGGGTAGAGCCGAAGACATAATTCAAGAGACTCCTTGAAAGGCACAAAGGAGCAGAAGGACACCACATTTTCAAGGAAGGGTTGGAATTGGCCACGCATACGGGGAGGACGTGGCACTGGAACGGCACCGAGGTGATGGGCACAAGCCACCAGGTTCACCCCTTCTTCTCCTTTTGGGGAGCCTCCACTTTGGGTATGAAGGGAGGTACCTTGGGCGGTGGGAGCTTCTGGAAGATCACCATTGAGGGGAGGAAAAAGCACCACCTGGGCTCAACGTTGGCCAACGCTTGTCCCTAGAGACCCTTGGAGATACCAGACCCTCCAAAGGACCAGAAGCATGGCCATGTCCACCGGCACAGGGCAGCAGCCCTTGCCAAACATTTTAGTGGCAACCACTTTACCCTTTGTTTGTTCTTCGAGGTTATCCAGGGCCCCAGCGGGGACCACGGAGGACGTCGAGCTAAAGCACCGCCTGAAGCCGGAGGTAATTAAATATGAGGGGCCTCCCATTGTCAGCCTTGCGACTCTGTTTTGGCAGCCAGCTCCAGCAGAGCAGAAGAGGGAAGATTTGATTTTAATCACACAGATTTCAGGTTTTATTTTGCTCATTAAAATTTCTGATAAGGATTTAGTCTGACATTATGCAGCATTTTGGAAGAGGATGCGTGGCGGTGGGGGGGATGGAGAGGACTGCGTTTCCTCGTGATGAGAAGATCTTTCTGCCTCCCCGTGACAGACACAAGGATATGAGCAGGTGTTATTTCTAAAGGAAAGGATTTGGGGGGAAGAGGGGAGCAGGAGGGAATCATCCACACCAAATCAAGGATCTAAGCCTCGGATTACAGAGAAAACAAGATCCAAAGCCTGAGATTATGTACCCCATTTCAGAGCCACCTCCCAAAAGTTGCAGATGGGAGGGAAAGGAGCCATTTTATCCGGCAGAACAAAACTGGGGATTTCCAGAGCTCCCCGATCTCCCCTGCTGGCGAGGGGAGAAAGCGATGGAGTGGGAAATGAAACCCTCACGATTTCACTCCCCTCTGGAGCATCCTCAGATACTTCGGTAAAGATGAAGGGTAAGAGCTTGGACAGGGGAGGGAGCGATTCGCCATTGCCCAAGAGCCCCCCGTTTGCTTGTTGATGAGGAACCTGCAAACGTACGCAATTTGCCTGCTATATCTTCAGCTAGCTTTACACAAACACTCCTTTAACACCAAGTAAGCGTTATTCATCAAGAACAAGAAGCCTGCATGAACCCACCTGAGCAAGAGAATAAATCAGCAAACTTCGCTTGGGCTAGCTATTTGAATTCGTACCCATAAACATGGAAGCATTTTGAGACAAGACGGATTTCTTCGTCCCTAGGGGATGCGTTCGTCTTTTAAAAAGCCTTAAAAACAAGCAAGTTCTGCGCTGCGAATCGAGCAGGAGATGAGATGAGCTTTTAACTGCGGTTCCCTGTGCGCTCTCAGTCTGTGTACCCACCATCTAGAAGCCCAGCAGGAGATTTGGGGAAGGAGCTGAAATCTGTGAAACAGATTGAAACAAAATTCGACGAAATACCCACTATTCCCACCAAACCAAGAGCAGCCAGAACAACAACGGCAAGAGGTACTCAGCCAGACATTTCAAATATATTTGAAGGGCTTGTGCCAGCAAAGGATCACAAAGGTTCCCGGTGCGCTTACGGCAGCACCCAGAGCAATAAAATTCCGCTGCAGAAGAGGTTTCACAGGTTCGGCACTGCCAACCACCCCACAGACGCAACATTTTGCAACCAGTCCATGCTTGCACGTCCCCTCGAGAGCGACTGTGCCACAGTTCTGTGCAAGACACTGCAAATTACCCCGCTCAGAAGACAAAGAAAAGAATGCAAGGCAAGTCATTCATGTATTTTTAACTACTTCTAATGGCAGTCGGTAGCCGGGAATGAGCAGGAGCGTGCATACTGAGCACAGGCAACTCTCAGAGGCCCAGCAGAAAATTCATCCTGGGCACCGGGATGGGAGCTGCTTCATTTAATACACAGGCTATCAAGTCCAAATGCCCAGCGATGGATCCATCCTTCCCACCGTGCATCATGCTCCTGGCAGTGGGTCCCCAAATCCCAGCCCAATGGTGGCCACAATGCCCCAAGCAACAGCAACAATCATCATTCTTCACAGCCCCATCCATCGGGTGGCCCCTGGGGGGCTCCAGGACCCCCCGATATCCATTAAGGGGGTCAGTTCCTAGTGAAAAAATCAATGACAAGGGTTGGGCTGAGACTCCACCTCTCCCACAGGGACAGTGTGTCTGGAAGGGGACACAGATATAGGGGGAAAAAGGGCAATTCGCATCCCACGCACGGAGTCCTGAGCAGGACCCCGGAGCAGTGAGGGGACCTGCTCTCGGGTGTTATAACTCATTTATTAGATCTCTCTTTTTTCCCCACCTTCTACTGTCTTTATTATCTTTTTTTTTTTTTTTTTTTAACCAAAGGGAAAAGAAAGAAAAGGAAATCTCTCCACCACAATAGCATGTCAGGCTCCTATCATTTTCAAACCCTCCTCTCCCCTCCCTTTCAACTCTCCTTACTTAGCGGAGAATTTTCCTTCATTAAAATTAAGCCTCATTTCAGGCTCATCTTCTTTTCTCTCTCTCTCCTTTTCTCCAAATTGAATGGAACGTGATCTCCATCAACCTGGCCTCCCATTCCCTCCCCTCTCGCTTTCATAACCAAACCTTCCTCACCATGAAAATATATTCCCCTCCCAGCCGCCGTCCTCTCCATCCTCTCCTCTCGCAAACCAGCCCCAGCAAAGGCGACAGGAGCCGCCACAGTTCCCCCTTCCCTCTCCCCCTACACCTGCCACTTTCAGCTCATTCTCTTTAATTGGGAGGTATTTTTCCCCGCATAATGGAATGAGACCTTCTCCCTTTCCTTATTTTCTCGCTACCATTCTTTACCTGCCTTAAAACGCTGGATTTCTCTCCTGCAAAGGAGCAGGAGTGAATTTGGGGGGATCCCTCCCATTAACCCTCACCCTGCGACATTCACCAAAAGCCTTGGCACATGCAAACCTTGGCGTCCCCTTGTAGGAAAAGCAAACAGACGGTGTTAGCGGGGCTGGCTTCTCCCCTCCACATTCCCCAAAATGCCCGGATGGTTAACAACTGCTTGGAAATGCCTTCATTTGGAGAGGATGCACAACATCATCTCAACGTGCAGCCTGGACAGACAGACAGACAGACAAACTGTCCCTTGGCCCCACGGGGACAGCTCCATCCCACCTGCCGACTTCTCCTGCTTTTGCTCTTCCTCCCTCCTCCTTCCCAACGCGGCTTTCTCATCCTCACTTCAGCTTTTTCTCCACCAAAAACCATATTTAACATCCTCTGATGCTCAAGGCCAGCCGGCTCGTTAGCTCTGCTACACCTGGATCAGGATCTGGAGACAAATTGCTGCTTCATTATAGGAGCTGAGGCTCTAATCCCTTTTTTTTTTTTTTTCTTCTTTCAGGCTGTTTAACTTGTAAGGACAACAGATGGATACAGGGCTGCATAATGCAGACTCCTTAAGATCCATCACGCAGCCTTGGAAGTGCAAAAACACAAGGCTGAGGAATGCTAAACTAGAGCAGATCTTACAGCGGTCACCTCAAATTAGGCACAAAGCAGAGAAAGGTGCCAAGACTAGAACTGGACCGAAACTGCCAACTTGTTTTGCTGAAGATCAGACGAAAACCAAACTTTTTTCCTCCACATCACACAAAGCCATTCAAGTTTTTTTTTTTGCTGCTTCTCTCTCTTCAGCGAAAAAGAACAAGCAAAAAGTCCAGTAAAGAATTAGCTAAGAAATGAATGTAATTCTCTGCTGACCCTACCAAGCCAACTGCCCAGTTTCTCCACCCCAGCGCCCTGGAGGTGCTTTGATTCACCAGAAGTGCCCATAGATACCTATACGGTGAGTACAATACCTATAGAGAGTGATGCCCCGTGCTGCACCTTTGCCAAAACCCAGCACCCCCCTAACAAGCCAGAACCCAGCAGCTCACGCTGCAAACACCCTCTCCTTACAAGACTGGGGAAAGGTGCCATGTAGGTTGACTGAATTCCTGACTCATCAGCTGTCGAGAGGCGTTTTCACTCCTCCATCAGCTAAACTGCTCCCTCCCAGGAGCAGAAGGTGGCTGCCGGCGACCCGGGAGCACTCGTTTTCCCCCACGGAACACGATTGTTTAGATGACAAGCCTGCGAATGCTGCGATTTCTCAGCTCTTCAAACACTTAATTCACCGCGGAGGTGATACCGAAGAGGCCAGGCTGGCATTTTACCTTGGTACCACCAGCTCCTCCGGAAAGAGCTTTCGCTCCAACCAACCCAAAGCAAATCGACGCCTGGCTGGCAAGTGCCTTCCTCTTGCTGGAGCACACGCTGGGGACATTTGCACCCTCTGGGGACATTTACGCCTTCAGGGGACAGATCCTGGAGCACCAGCAAGCTGCAGAAAGAACGCTGCTCATGCTGGGACGTGCAACCTCCCTTCCCAAAGCCGGCAAAGCCCCCCAGACCACCCCAACCTTTGCAGAGAAAACCTCGGATGCCCATCCCAACACGCTGGTCGCTGGTTTAGGGCTTTAGCAGCTCCTACCCAGGGGCAGGCAGATCAACAGGCACAAGGCTCGCTATTTAACACACACAATAAAGCATCCCGGCTGCCGGCATGTACGTTCCCTCGGCATTTGTTCACGTTTCCCCGCTTCTTGGACTCTCTCCTGGTCCCTCTCACAGCTTGGAGGCAATAACTCGCCTCCTTATCTGACCCAGAAGGACAGCCAGCTGTCAGCACACAAACACGGCCTTTGTTTATCCTTAAATGAAAGCTCAGTTAATTAAAACCAGAAATCACTTTCTCTTATCTGCAAGCCTCTGGCCTATGTGCGGCGGGCAGGAGGCTCCCCGACCACGCTCACCCCCCCGGGCTGCAGACAACAGCCCCGACACACACTGTCCCCGAGCATCCTTCTCCGGGATGTCATCCTGGGAGGAGGGAATTTGCAGGGCAGCCAAGAGCATCTCCGTGCTCCCGCTGCTCCATCGCAGAGCTGCGGAGCCTTTGGCTTACATGCAATGGGTTTAACGGTCTCAGAGCCTTGCGTTTGCAATCCCGGGGTGATAAAGCTGATAGCGGGAGAGCGTGCTGCCGCAGACGCCCCTTAAATAGCAAACATATCGCCCTCTTCATCCCACCAGCCTGTCCCTCACATCCACCGGAGCTGGTTATCACCCTGGCAGGCAGCAAACAGGCAAGAGCCCCCATTGCAGAGGCAGGGGGGCAGCCAGCCCCCCTTGTCGTCACGGCTCCGGGTGTGCTGGAAGCCGTCGCCAGCAGCAATCACGGTTATGCAAGGCAACAGCTTGATAGAGTGCGGGTTCTGCATGCTGAAAATTGAAAGTGATCGACTTCCACCTCGCGCGTAAGGCAGAGAAAATCACATTCAACTCATTGAGAGGCTTCAACAGCAGAAAGATTGATCAACTTGATGAGAAGTGACTCTCTCTTGCTGCCACCCTCCTTCCTCCCCCCGCTCTCCTCTCCTGTTGATACCCGTTTCGGTGCAAACAAGGCAGCTGAGGGCCAGGGAGGAGCCCAGTTTTGGCTAACTGGGGATGCAGGGCTGAGATGCTGTTGGTACCCGGTTCCCTGGGGACGCCACTTCTCCCAGGGCCACTGAGAGCATCTTCCAGAGTCTCGGCAAAGCCTCTCTGATGGCGGGACACTGGTTCGAGCAACGCAGAGCTCTGGCCTTCGGGGCACAAATAACTCAAAAAGCAGCCGTCCGAATGGGTCTGCATCCCACTGCATGCACAGACGGTACCAAACCAACCATTCCTTAAACCAGCAGAGTTACTCCCATCCCTAATCCACAGCGACCCCCAACGCCATCACACATCAGCCCTGCCGATGTCACCACAGCGGTTCAGCAAAGCAGCAGAAAAGCGTATTATCCACCCCAGGGCCAAATCTCTGCCAGACAGGGAGGGTGAGACAGTTGAACAAAGCTGTGCTGAATGGCGAAGCCCGTTTGGTGACCGGCACTGATGTACCTGGGTACCACAGAGGATGGAGCAAGAGCTGCATCTCGCTTTGGGGAGAGAAGGAGGATGCCCAGGGTGGGGGACCAGCACACGACGCTCCCTCCCTTCCCTCTCGCCTCACCCGGCACTCGTCACTTTGCCATTTACACGTGTCACACCAAAATCTTTCTCATTAAGTGGAAATTGAATTTCGTTAATTAAAGCGAAAGAAATCAATTAACCTTATCAGCAAACAGGAGCCATTTGAAATGGAATAAGGAAAAGGCTTCTCTCCCTCTCGCCCTGGACGCTCGGAGCCGTGGGCGGGCGGCACACAGGGGGCTGCAAACAAGTGAGATGGGCGACTGCATGGAAACTGGGGAACCGCTGGCAAGAGGATCCGGAGAGGAAAATGATTTCGAAGGAATTAACACCCCCAAGATTTACCATCAGGTTGACAAGCTCTCAGAGTAGCCATCACTCAAGCCTAAGGATTCAATTAATTTTTTTTTATTTTTCCCCCCCTCTCTTCCCAACTCCCCCGGTAGCTTTGCACTGAGCAGCAGAATGACTCCGGTGAGGATGGAAGATTTAAAATCAAACAGAGCAGGGTTATTTTAAAAGAGATAAAAGCAGAATTTCTGTGTGTCCCCCAACCGCCAGCATTTGGGTTTTCTGCCTTTGCTGTCCGGCTCAGAAACGCAGCCATTTTCTAACTACCCCTGGATATTTGCGCGTGCTCCTTTTCTTTTACATCTCGCAGAACCTTAAGCCCAGACTCGTAGGGAAAGGCCTGCTAGTCCGTGATGCTTAATCCCTGCTAATGGATGGAGGGGTCCCAGCAAAGGAACTGGCGCTGACCCTCCCAGAAGCAGGAATAGAAGTGAGGGTGGCGATGTGAGACGGGAACCCAGGGCAAATGTCTTGAGGACACTTTTAACCTGGTTAAGGCCATTAGTCAGCATACTGATACGTTTGGTTTTTCCCCAGGTTTTATTTACAGCTCCGCCACCCTGAGTTGAGTCTGTGCGACCTTGTGCTTTACAGCATCACCCTCTGCAAACGGCTGTAGGTGGGGACCAGGGGAGCTTCTCACTGCTTCCCATGGGTGAGGATGCTCCAGAGAGCAGCTGACATTCAGATTGCTGGTGGAAATCTGCAGTCTGAGCATGAGTCTTCTCTCTTCCAACCCAGGCAGATGATCTCAGCTCTTTGCTGCTTCACGTTGTCTCTTGGGGTGGATGTTTCCACCCAAAGCTGTTCTGGCCAATCTTCCCTACCTCTAAAAGCCTAAGCTGAAGGAGTCCTTTAATATGGCTGTCTCTCGATGCAATAAAAACATCACAATAATAATAGCTCCTGCTGCGCACCCTTAATCTGTAGGGATCCAGGCACTTTAGAAAGGACTAAAGCAATTATATTGAGGGGACAGGCAGGGACACGGGAAAATACAGGGATTTGCGCAAGGAAATCAGCAACCCAGGCAGCATCTCTCAAACCTCCCTCCGAAGCTGAGCTTACAGCCTGGAAAGGAAAGGTACAGCACCCAAAAATCCAACCTCCTCCTGGCACCATCCCTCAAACACACCCCAAAGGTCCCCCCAGGACACCCAGCTCGGAGAAACCTCACAATTATTCTGTGGTCCCCCTGCTAAGTGCCCCAATACCCCAGCATCTCTGGCTGCAGAGACCCTCAGATACCTGGGGAGTGGGTTACGAAGACTTACCACTGAGGTAAGGAACCAGAAAACCCTCGCGCTACCCAAAAATTGCCCCATTGCAGAAATCTCAACGCTGCCACCTGTCCCATTTAATACCCCAGCAGCCAGTTCTCAATCCACACTCCAAATTAGTTGCAAACAACTAATTACACACAGCTTGGTTAGCACTACCAAGGAGGTCAGTCATGTAAACACTGTCTTTCTCCCACATGGAGGAATAATACCCCCTTGTGCTTTCATTTAGACCATCCCCAATCCCTATGGCCACCAATCTGGACAGCAAACTCTAGAAAACCTCTGGCTAATCTATTGGGTTTGTTCGTGCAAATCCTGAGCCCAAGGATGAACAGAGGAGATGGGGAGCTCCTTGGGTGATTCTGTTGTTTTTCCACACACCTGGATGCTCAGATCTACCAGGCAAGATGCTCCTCCTGGGATAAAAAGGACTAGGAAAGCCCAGGAGATAGCAGAGGTTTTCCTCTCAATATCTCATCACTATAAGGAATGGGGGGAAAAAAAAAGATGCAAATATCCCAGGAATGTGCCCGGCAGCCTTTTGTGTGAGCACATTAGAATACAATACAAATGTGACTAAAAAAGCCTCAACAGAATAAATACTGCACTTATAATAGGCCTCGGAGAGAGAAAGAGATTTAATGGCAACATATTAAATGTAAATCAACACAAAAGGTAACTGGGAAGGGAAGAGATATACCAGCTTAGGGATTATAGCACAAAGCTGTAATATTTACTCACGAGATTAAGGCACTTATAGGAAATGAAATATTGTCCTTTTGTAATAATTCAATCCCTCGCCTTTATCCAGGAGGATTGGACATTTCAGGCTGTTTTAGAGATGCAGACATAAATTCACACCTATTATTAGCAGAGGGATGCGGCCCCAGCGCCTGCATCTCTCATGGCTGCTCCACAAAACTCCATGTTTTCCAGGGAAAACTCTTTTTAGAGCATCCCAAGACTTGGGAGCTGCAAACAGCCACCGAGCTGGCAAGGCCAGGGATTTTGGACTGCTTGGATAAACCAGAAAAAATACTTCTAACCATTTTAGGGGCATCTTTCCTCCCTATCGCCTCCAATTCTCAGTGCCTCAGTTTCCCCATCGGCAGCTTGAGCAACTTTCCCAGCTGCAGAAGAAGATTCACCCAAAACATGCTCGAGGAATCCAATATATCATCACCAGACACACGTTAGCTCCCAGTTTACTGTATTTTATTTTTTCCCAGGCAAAAATATATTTTAGCAACTCAATTTGATTTCCAGGTGCCAAGCAGAGCTGGCAGGCAATAAAGAAAAAAAAAAGGCAATCTTCTGATTTCCCGACCGCAAACCTTTTCCTAAACTAGATACCTCAGCTACTTGCATGGCCCCAATCAGCAAAGCATCTTTAGCACCTCGCAATCTTTAATAGACTTGTCCTCCGCAAACCCTTAGTGAGGTAGGGAAGCGCTATTATCTCCTTTATACAGGCAGGGAACAACGGCTAGAAATAGACGTTGTCTCGCTGCATTGGAGACTTGCCCAAAAATACCTTAAATTAAGCTGGGCAACGCCAAGCTTTCAGCCGAAATGCTCCTCGTTTGGTTTTTGCAGCCTGCGGGGAACTCGGTGCTGCCAAACCTGAAGACTTCCCCACGGCTGAAACGGCCATTTTAAAGTTAAAATACACATATATATATATATAAAATTAAGCCAGAAACCTGCTGGAGAGCCTGGTCAGCACAGCTCACGTCTTGCAGAAATGTCCCTTTTCCTACGTTATTATTTTTTTTTTTAATAACCAGCTCCTGGTGGAGAAAAGTCTATTGGCATGAAAGCGCTGCTGCATGCTCGGGGGAGCGAGCCCAGCCGGGGGAGCGGGAGCATTGCCGGTACAGCAACGCCGCACGCATTAAAATCAGCCTCCGGTTAAAAGCTCCCCGGTTAATTTTGGCTGGCGATCAACAACGCCACCGCAACGGCCCTTTCAGATGCCACGTCTGCGGGTGTCCCCCCCCCACCCGGTGCCGCTAACCCGGAGCATCACGCAGCCCTCGAGCGGTTAATGCCATTTCAAGTGTACGGCGAAGCTGACAGAAACAGTCCCACTCCGCTCTTTATTTAATAATAATTATCCGGATAGTAAACGCGACCCTGCTGTTTTGCTCACTTAAAATTTTTTTGTTTCCCCAGCTATGGCAGTGTCACTTCTCCCGAGGCAGCCTCCCCCACTTGGCAGAATTAAATTGCATTCTGATTCTATTAAATGGTACTAAATGTCTTCGAAATCAAAGAGCAAATATAATTTAAGTGCCATTTGGGTCTTCCCACAGGTTCTCAGCTGTTCGCTCAGCAACCAACCTGTAGAAAGCTGCCTGGTGACAGGGGTATAGTTTAAAAGGAAGCACGCAGCCGGTATATACAATACAATTCCCTTCCACAACACGTCCTTTATGAAAACTCACAATGCGCTGTGGTTAGAGCTTAAAACAATGCGAGTGCTATAATAAGAAGAGAGGAGGAGGAGGAGGAGGAAGGGAGAGCGAAGACAGCCAGGGCAGGAGGGCTGGTCACAGCAGCATCTTGCCATCGGGATGAGCCTTAAAAAAGAGTAGAAACTCTGCAAATCTCACATGGATCCAGATCTCAGCACGACACCGAAGATGCTGCAGACCCCAAAGCCTCTGGAACCCCCAGAGCTGGGTGCACCCCACTGGCATAAAAACAGCACCCTGTTTTTACAGCTGCGGAGTGGGAAGGTTTCGGCAGGGATGGGATGCTCACAGCCCTCCTGGGGACATCCCAAGCAGAAAGTTAAGATGATAAAGAAACCTTAAGCTGTGGGTAATGCCTTGCAATTTCAAGGCCGGGTTTTAAGGTCAGGGGCTCAACAGAAGCACAAAGCGCTTAATTAAGTTTTTCAGAAACACCAATTAACTTAAGGGACTTTCCTACTCCCAGCAACTCACAACCAGGCATGTTTGAAGGGGAAGTGGGTGCAGAGAGGCGAACGCTCCTTTAACAAACCTGACATTGGGTACCAAAACGGGAAAAAATCTCATCCAAGCAACTTCTTGGCGCGGTGCATCACTCCGCTGGCTCCAGCCGAGCCACGGCTCACCTACAAACGAGCAAAGCTGGTGCCAGCGCGGCTTTGCGAAGCGAGGAGGCAGCTTGCCAGCCGACAAAGTTGCTCCTTTGCTCCCACCGAGGAGAGAAACGGTCCTGGGGGTAGAGCTGGAAACAGCACCGAGAGCAGGGCTGAGCCCAAACCATCGCGTCCCCACCGCTTGGAGGGAAGGGAAGAAATCTGACAGCGTGCGGCCTTCCTCTGGTCTAGCAAACAACAAAATAACAGCCCCTTCGAGCTGGATTCTGGCAAGGGGATTCCCTCTCCTCCTTCCCCACTGCTGCCATATCAATGATGGACCCTGTCGGCTCAATCAACACCCATCTTCAACCTCCACTGCTTCACCCAACACCCAGGGCATGATTGCAAACGTAAAGGTGCTAAAAAGGTGGATTAATTGTTCAGAGCACAATTTGAGCATCAGCAGCAAAAGCCACTGAGAGGCAAAGCTCGTCCGGAGCTGTGCGGACCGGGGTGCAGGAGGACTCGCTCTTTAGCTTCCTGAGCTTGAAGCCTCAAATAGTTCAGGCCCTTTCTCTCCCTTGTGCTGGTGGAAGTGACTAATTGTATTTTGAGAGAGAAGCAAATCATCACTCGCATCATCTGCACCGACTCCAATAATAGCTGATCTTCCCGCAACAATCTGCCAGGCAGCTCTAAGCCTCATTAGGCAGCAAGTGTTGTGCAAAGATGCTATAAGGTCAGAGTCCAAGGTTGCGCCCTGCCAAGCCACAGCTCCCTCCTCAAGCCACGTAAGCATCCCCCAAAACCACCCCGAGCTGCCAGCGAACGGCATCTATTTGCGGCAAGAAAAGCGCTTACGCAGAGAAGGCATTAGACAAACATCTCGGCAGCTCAAATGCCATTTGGTGCACACAGGAGCAGGCAGATAACAGCTCTCCAAAACAATACTCCTTGCTGCTGAAGAGGCTAGAAATGAAGTTTTTCACCATGGCTCTAAGGACACGGCATCAGCTGCCAGACATTCCCCCCGTGTGCTTTCTGCTCCGGGATTTTGGGAGAGCCACCGACCAAGCAGCAAGAGCTCCAGCAAAACAACCAGCGCCCAACCAGCATCACCAGCACCTCGAGGACAGCAATTCCCAACCCTCAGGTTCTGTTTCTTTTCCAAGCCTTTATCCCCACACTTGGAGACACTCAGGTGCCAGCTTGAGAAGCAGGCAGGGCTTTCCTGAGGAAACCAAAGGGTCAGCAGCGACGGACGCAGCCCCAGGGCTGCAGCTCCAGCCCGAGGCACCGCTCCAACAACAGCACGGGAATAACCTTCAGCTATTAGACTGCTAACTGGCACCCAAGGCGTTTGGCAGGTGTCATCGTCCTCCCCCCCGCTTCCCCGACACACAACCCAGCCTCGGGAGGGACCGCAGACCCGTTTTCAAGCCTGCGTCGCTCCCCCTTTGCGAGAGCAGCCGGGGGTTTTTAAACATTCAACACCACCTGGCCAGACTGGGCTGCACTACAGAGCTGCTCAGATCAAAAGATCCTTAGCTCAGAAGATTAAAAGGCTCTGGGGATGGGTAATAGGATGCAGAGCTTTTTCACCTCTAGGTGTCTGGCCTGATTTTTTAGGTCAGGAACAAGCAAAAACCCCATTTGTGCCACAGCGGAGGAAGCTGTCGGCTTCGCTTCAGCTCCCGGCTGTCAGCTGTCCCCTTCTCAGGGAGAAACAGCCAAATCCTGGCCAGGCGGGATTAATGGGACCATTTTAATGGGATCTGAGATGGGCTGAGGCCACGGGTTCTACCGCATGGCCAACGAGAAGAGGGTATTTGCAAAACAGGGGATGTTTAGGAGGGGAAGCACACACTGGGGGCAAAAAGTGGCGTCCTCTGCATGGTGCAGGAGGATTTGCTCATCAAGGGACGCTCCAACCCTCTCCATGCAGCCAGGAGGGCCCTGCACAGACGCCTCTTGGGGAGGGGGAAAAAAAAGCTGAATTCACACCTCGGTTCGTGAGCCCGAAATTCCTGGCCGGGCTGGCAATCTGGCACTTTCTGACGGTGCCGACTGCACGTCGGGGGGGGACGGTGTACAAAAATACCCCGCGTGCCCGCGCCCTCGCCGTCAGAGACTCCCACGGGCGCGCTTTCGGCTGCGCCCCCTCGGCGGGGAGCGGTGCCGCAATGCAGGCGGTCGCCCCCCCGCCTCATTTGCAAGGAGAGGTGGGCAACAGATGGAAGGAGCTCTTCGCCTCTTTCTCCGTTTTTAACCCCGCTGCACGCGGCTGGGAAGATGGTGCTGAGCGCGAAGGCGGCGCTTGCAAGGAACCCACCTTCAAAGCATCATTGCGGTGCCTGGGGATGCCTCTAACACGCAGAACAGAGGGGAAAAGACTGTGTCCGTAGGCTGGATCTAACAGGCTGGGCTCAACGGTGTGGATGAGAGAAGGCTTTTAAGAATTACGGGGAGTCTCTCGTCACCTTGGGGACGAGCCAGCTGTTGTCGCAAGGGTGATATCGTAGTTACTATNATCACCTTGGGGATGCTCACAGGGTGATGCTCACAGGGTGATATCACAAGGGTGATATCGTAGTTACTATCTCCTGTAGCAAATGTTTGTCTCGCACTGAGGTTAAGCCATCATCTCCACTCCCTAGAGTTCACCAAGGATGGGACAATTCCTCAGGAGCTGATTAAAAGCCAGCAGCAAAGTTGAAGAATAGAAGCCCCATGAGAGCTCTTAGTTGTTCCCTCCATTCAGATTACGCTCAAATACGAAGAAGATCCCCTCATGTTTTCCCACCAAGGTTGCACCAGTGCAACCCAGCTTTTGCCTTCTAAATGTTAAGTGTTCAGTCAAGCAAATCCTCCAGGTTCCCTCTAGAGATGCAAAAAGTGAGCAGTGACTCCTGGGTCACCCATGTCTCTCTAGTGACTATGGAGGAACCCGGGCACCTACCCCGGACTGGCTAAAACAAGGTGCCACCAAGCCAACCCAAAGGCCCTAGAGGACCCACGTTTGCAAAGAGGGCCTCAAAAACGATGCGTTTATAACCAATACGATGACATCAGCCTGAATTTGCAAGTAACGATTTACGAGGCGGGGGGAAAATAAATAGTTTGACTGGGCTAAAGCCTGCTGAGCTGCAGCAGATGGCTTGCTGCAAGAGTGGGGAAGGAGGAGAGAGATCTCTACGCAGTTACGAAAGGTTGCCTCCTCTTCTTAGTCTGCTCCTTCCCCACCTCCTTCCCCACACTCCTCCTCTCCAAGACGGAGAGAAATATGCAGGAAAGATGCCGGTGAAATCCCACACAAGGCGCTACTTGACTGACTTCTCCAAGTTACTTCACTCCCATCCAATTTATCCAAACTTTGCAAGCAAACCGTGGCCCACCGAGAGCAAACTTGGCCGGCTCGTCAGCGTTGAAATCACGTTAATTCTTGCCCTGTTGCTTCTCGGCAAGAGCTCACTGAGTTCTTCAAGGAGACCTCGGCAGCGCAAGGTGAAACCAAGTGCCTACAAAGCAGCATGGATCAAACCCAACCGACATATTTGTGCCGAGCTCCGCGAAGTGCAACCGCCAAGCTTCTCACGGCTTTAATTACCACTGGCAACCTTCCACGGCGTTAACAAAACGCGTGTTTCTATGGCACCTTTCATCCCGCGGGTCCCTGAAGTCAAAGCCCTTTGCAGATGTGGCGGGATGCAGGAACCTGCAGGGCATGGGGCTGTAGGACAGGATTTGGCTGGTTTCAAGAAAACCCCCAGCACGGACCAGTTGATAAAGGAGGACGTGTTGGAACTTGTCGGCCGCAGACCTTGGGAGGGGTTAGATAAGAGCTTTGTTTAGGAGGAACAGAGAATACTGGCTACGTGCAAATGGTCATGGGTGCTACCTTGATAAGAGGAATTGTTTCTGTCCCTGAGGGAAGTAAGTGTTTAAAAAGGGCTTCTTTGCATTAGCCAATCTGTGATTGCCAAGTTTAGTGTGAAAACTAATCAGCTTGAAATGCGTTGTTTGTAACTAGTATAAATATATGTTAGGAACACAATAAAATCAACATCTTGCTTGCATCAAGCTGCGTCCTGTCTCTCAATCGCGGCACGGGGCTCCATGCTCTATGTCAGAAAGCATCACCAGATGGGGTCCATCCTCCTCCCTCATCGCAGGGGCACACGACAGGATCGGCTCCGCTATCGCCGGCCCCACACACACAGCATCAAACCTCTTTTATCTGGCTCGAGGCAGAAGGTAGCGCCTGAAACTGGAATAAGAGCGGCAGGCTCCAAATCTGATCTCCTGACTTGGGTCTTCCTACTGACTTATTTCTCGTGCGGTTTATCTTCTCATTTTAAATACATAGCGCTTTTCAATTTTTCTTTTTTCAAGCTTCATCCTCTTTTGGGGAGAAACGCGCCCCCGCTGCCCTGCCTGCTAATGGGAAGCAAAATATACGGAGGGCAACAAATTCGGGGTTGGATAACCCACACATCTGCCTTCTCCCCCCTGCTCTGAAGCTCTTCCCAGTCACAAAAAGCTGCAAAAGGTGATCACGAAAAAACAAAAGGAAGCCATCACCCAGCACACCCATCCGTGCCTTTTCTCAAGGTCACCTGCAGTCATTTGACATATTTTCTCCAGTTGACTAACTGGCAGCCAAAGCCTCGTTTAAGCAACAGAGCGGCCCTTCCAGGAAGGAAACAATTTCCTCGACGGCGAAGGAACAGAATTTATCCATTTGGAAAAACGGCGCCTCGTCAAGCTTGACACATACAACAAAGGCAGCCGTCCTCCGAGACTGACGGAGGCGCAGCCGGCGAGACGAGCGGAATCCCACAAAACATCGTTTGGAGGTATAAAATATTCACCATAAATTGCAACGCCGCTCGGGACTCGGAATTCAAAGAGCGGAGAAGAAAGCGGAGCCTCGGCAATGACATTCGGCTCCCGAGCTCAACTTTCTCCCAAAGCCCCGAGGAGGGACAGGAGGCTGGACGCAACGCTCCAGCAGCAATGATCTGCCTCCCATCCCCAGCTTTTAATCAGCGTCTCCATCAGTGTTTCGCCGAGAATACTAATATCTTTAACCCCGTTTTACTAGGCAGAGAGAAAGAGAAATAAAAGATGTTTCAGAGAACAGCTGCCTCTCAGACATCCAGGTCTCTACCCATTAGGCAACGCTTCCAAGGGATGAGGATAAAGCATTGGATGAGGAGGCAGAATTCCACAAAGTCCCAAAGGAAAGAAGCAAGGAAACATCTTCTCATAGGTGGGGAAATCGCCACGTATTTAACTCAAGATGAAGTCGCTTTAACGGGGAGATCAGATATCAGAGGTGGAACCAGCGACTTGCATCCCTTGAGCTTAAGGTCAAGAGCAGATATTCCCCAGCACGGGTTGAATGACCAACCACCCTGTTACCCCCCAGTTACCCTTCCAGTCTGTATTTACCCTGCACTAGCAACACGGGGAGACTTCACCCACCACTCAGCATTTAAATTCCTCAGCTGCTTTCTGACTTTATTTTTTTTTGCTTTTTTACCTCTTTGTCTCCTACCAGATGCCCAAATTTCCCGCAGAAGGTGAACGCTTCCCATGGAAATTTCACTTTTTATGAAAACACCATCAAGCTGCTGTCAAAAAAACCTCTCCCCCTGTAAAATTTTCCACCAACTCTAATAAGTAACAATAACACTTGGATCTGAACCGCCCCTGGCTTGGTTTTGTTGTTTGCAAACCCTGCTGGAGGCTTTGCCCACCTGTAGTTATTATTTCATTGCTTTGTTCCTGGCTGTCAAACTTCATCTCTTGTGGTTTTTTTTTTTCTTTAACCTTAATGCCATATGTTTCCTAATGAAAAACGTCTCCATATTCACACCTGAAATGAGAGTCTTGTGCGAGTGCTCTTTCACAGAGCCCTTACGGAATTTCATTGCAAGGCTCAAGGAAAAAGAAAAGGCGAGAGAGAGGCCTTAAAGAAGAGAGAAGAAACCTTTTTCTTCTCATCTCCCTGTGACTGTTCAGCAGAAGCTCCACCAGCAGTCCAGGGTTAACTTTATGGAAGATGCAAATTTTAAAAAGGGGAGAAGAAAAGGGCTTGGGCATCACTCATTGCAGCCACCTTGGCTTTTCCCCTCCGAGAGCGGGTGGAGAAGGTCGGCAAGGCTGCCTGTTCTAAGCCAAGGAACTCTTTAGTTGTTAAAAGGTGCCCAAGAGCCTCTTCATCTTGCTTCTTTCCAGAGGTGACCTTGCTCTTTGAGAAGATCCCCCTACAATATTTGATTTACTGACTCCCCTCCGGTCCTTCCGAAGGGCTGAAAGGCAGATATCATCACACAGCCCAGGAAAACCTGTTGCCGTGGGGATGACGCCCCAGGACATCTTGGTGGTGGGTACCACGCACACAGCATCTCTACAACAAGCCCCGAAAGCCTCTCTGAGCAACACAATACAGACAGGGCAACACCACAGCTTGCTGGCAATGTCATGCACACCACAGGATTCGCACCAAGGATGGGAAGTTTCAGAAGTTTCCAAGGAAATCTAGCACACCTTTGCAGGAGAACTTTGCAAAGCAGCCAGCACACTGCTTGCAACCAGGGTTTAAAGACCCTGCGTGTATGCGTGGGGGTGTAAAATGGATGTTTATTTTATTTCTTGTCTGCAGGATGTGACAGCCGAGGGGCTGCAGATGCCTCTGCATCCCTGCTCAGCATCACCACGCTGTGCTCACCCATGAGGCATCTCCTCGGCCGCTGCTCCCACCAGCGACACTGATGGGGCTGTCAGCAAGGCTTTCACTTTACTCCGAGCAACCACTTAATGAGCCAGCACATTGTGTGTTTAATTAAATCGTGCTTTGCATATTTGTCAACTCTTGAGCCTCGGGAAACTGAGCAGAGCTGGAAAGGGCCAGCGTGACACCTGCGGGCATCCGGAGATCCCCAATGGATCCCGAGCACCCAAGTTGTTTGCAGCACCTCATTGTGGCCCCAAAAATACTTTGCAAAGGGCAAGGGGGACTCCCTTGTCCTACGCCAGCAGTGGGACCAGTTACTGGAAGATGCAATCCCAGTGTTTGACAGAAAACACCATCAGGGCAATCAGGATTGCGTCCTCCCATTGCCTCAAAACCAGCGGGTAGTAATGAGAAAGAGATGCCGAGAAGGATGAAAAAGCAGCTTGACAGCAGAGCTTCTGATGTAAAACAGAAAAGCGAGTTGCTGCGGAGGAATTTCGGGAGGTATTTTAAGTCCTGCAAGAAAGCGTTTCTGTTTTGACAAGGAGGATGTGCGAGGTGGGAGGCTATTATGTTTTTATCACACGGATTTCAAAGCCTGGAGCACAGGCCAGCGAGCGGCGCCCGGAGCGATTCCCACAGCCCCCGTGGGGCACAGGGACCCTTCGCTCCCCACCATCACATTTCCACCACCAGCCCACGAGGACTTCTCGCAAAAACTGCCGCTGCGACACCAAGGATAGAGAAAGAACAGGTTGAAAATGCATTTTGTTTATGTGTGGGCAGCAAGACTAGGGAAGAGATTTATTTAAGACGCTAGGAGACGTTTGGAGCCCCCTTTCCCCTCCTCCATCCACTTAGCAGCAACCAGGCGTTTTCCTTCGCAGATTATCCTTTGACAAGAAGTCAGATTGCTATTTTGCCTCCCCCTCAACACGTAAAAAGTTGAAAGCCAGGGTGGGGAGACCCAGGTGAAAGACCAGGGCACCCTAAGTTTGGGTGCAGGGCTTTCCAGCCCTGCTGAGGCTGCACCAGCCCCAGCTGCTCTCCTTGTCACACCGGCAAAAGAAAAAAAACAAGGACAGAGCAAGAAAAAAGGACCGAAAATTGGATCCATTTATTTTACTTCAACCTTCACCAATAGCTGCTGGTTATTTACCATTATCTCTCCTCGCAGCGCCGGTGTTGAGCCGGACTACCCTCCGCAGGCTGCTAACAGCCCGTGATTACCAAGTAGCGCAGCACTTGCTGCAAAAGCAGCCGTGCAACGTGCTGAGATCACACCGGGTGCACAGGGGGATGAATTCTCCTCCCAGGGACCAGAGTTGGCCAGCAAGGATACGCGTATGTCAGCCAGCTCCTGTGTTTTATTTGCCCTCAGTAGTACTTGTTTGGCCGGGGCAGGAGGAAGGACACGCGGCATCTTCTGTTTTATAAGAATATATTGCCCTTTGGGAAGAGCTTTAACTAGTTTGTACCATCAACCGTGGATGAGGGAGCACTGCAAACGACCCGCTGCACTGCGTTTCACAATTAATCTACAATCTCCTAGTCGGCTTTCAACAGCAGGGCGATGCACTTTGCTATTAACCCCAAGCTCCCAGAGACAGGTAGGATGTTCGCAAACCCACTCCCATGAAAACACCCCTCCTGTCAAGAAATGGAAAGAAATGAGAGCAAGCTTGGACAGGTCCCCCTACAGAAATGTGCCCATTGCTTCCACCCGTCTACACCAAAGGCAAGGCGATGCTGTTCACAAATAAATTAGACCCGGAGTAACGCGTCTGCTGCAAGCTGAGGCGCTGCAAAAGCAAATGTGAGCAGATGAGCGAAGCGGGAGCAAGGACAAGGGGCTGATGTCCATGTCTGCCTCGGCTTGGGCTCATTTCTCGAGCAATCCCTGGCCTCTGCCTCCAAATCGGCACAATGCTCCTAAAGCCAAGCTCTGCCCCTGCTGAGCAGCCAGCTGGGGACGTCCTATATCTTAAACCAGATGCAAAACACACGTGCTGCGCCCCTTCGTCGGTGCAAACCCTCGAGCCCCATTTGTGCGGCCTCACGTCGGCTGCCCAAGCACCGACCCATGGTCCTCCCATCTGTCCCCATCAGGTCCGTGCTCTGCCATCCTTCCTACCCATCCCCACAAAGCAGGGGGCTCTGGAGGGAGCTGCGGGTGTCTGCCTAGATTTATGGCCTCTTCATTTATTTATATTGATTTTTAAAGAACTCTTTCTAAAGAAAAAAACAAAAAAAACCCCATAAAGCACAATGACTCTCCAGATCCCTGGAGGCCTGGCAGTGATTAGTGCTGAACGCATCCGCTATTTTTCCGGCCACCTGGGGACCTCCAAGCATCGTGCTGACATCCAAACTGGGGTGAACCCCCCACCCCAATCAAACTCCATCTTTCTGAAGGCGAACACCATCCCCATCCCCATGGATGCCACGTCCTGCGGCCAGCAGGTCCTGCTCAAGCTCCTGACTTTCCTGGTAGCTCCCAAAAGCCCCTCAGAAACCTTAAGCGTAAAGCGTAGCGGTTACGGCAGCCCTGCTGTGGTTCAGAGTAAGTCGTCGCAATGATTAATTACCTTCCCTTCAAAAATTGGATGCCGTTTCTATTGTAAATGAGTCCAGCTTCACCTTCCAACACCAGATCCCAATACGCTCTTTGCTGCTGGATTATAGACCTGTTTTCAGCAACTTCTCCCCCACGGAGAAATACATAAACCACAACCAAATCACTTCGTAACCTCCCTTTGATAAACCAACCAGGCAGAGACACTTCGCTCACACTCCAAGGCAAGACTTACATGCCTCAGTTTACCCACACAGTCTGTTTTAAATTGTGTTTTGTTGTTTTTTCTTTTTCATCCCATCCTCCTTTGAAAAACGGTCTCTATAAAGAACCTGCTCATATACATAACATCAACTCCAAACGTTCATTATTCCTCACGTGTTCCCAGAGACACCTCTTGCCCAAAGCAGTTCATCTTTATATTGAAAGAGCGACGCAGGCTGAGAGAAAATAAGGATTATTATTCCTGCGGTCTAGATGAAGAAACGAAGCTCAGAGATGAAGCAACTTGCCTAAGGTGATGCGGAGTTTGAGGAGCTGCCTCTGCTCATCCATGCCAATAGTCCCTTAGCAATAAGAGTATTGATAGATGGCAAAGAAGAACAGGGTTCAGCTCTTGCATCTTGCCGCTCTGGTGTTACCAGAGGCAGGGGTACCTTTGCAGACCAAAACCCTTTGAAAAGCAGCTTCTGATTCCTCCTGCGCTCTTCAAAGTCGAGACAGCCCTATCTCCCTCCCTGGGTTTGCAAAGCTCGTGACATGACTTTGGATGGAGAGTCCTCCCTTTACCCAACAGAAACGCCCGTGTTTTCTTTTGCCACCTTCCTGGTGGCACCGGGAAGCTTGAAAAAGGCTTTTTGAATTCCTACCCCAACATCTGGCTCCTCCCCAAAGCTTCCAGTGGCCAAACCAGACGACGGCAGCATCCCCCGGCTGGCTGCTGACTCGGCAGTTCTACCTTCATCTCTTAGGAGGCTCCCGATAGCCTCGGAGATTAACACAGCCATCCTAAGCGATATTTTTTTCATGCTGCCAAGTACCCATGGCCAATACGGTTCTCCTCACTTCCTTTGACACAGTCCCACTTCATTCTCCTAAGCTGCCGATTGGGCAGGCAAAGGAGATGAAGAGAGATCCCAAGAAGCGGCATCGCTTTGCTTTGCTAACTGCTCTCTGGCAGGCTGACATGAAGAGATCCCGCTTGCTAAACAGTTAAAAAGAAAACGGTCCAGCACAGCACATCAAAATTGCACTTTAATTAACTTTGGATTGTTTCTTTTCTTTCCCTTGTCTTTTTTTTTTTTCCCTTCTCTTTCTTCTCTCCTGGCATCAAGAACCGAATTGAGATGCAGGTGAATTCATTTTCATAAACTATCAGTTCCCATCAAATCTATCTGATCCATCTCTCTCTACAAAATCCCTTAAGCAGAAGATCTCGCTCCCACTCTGCCTTCCCCAGCTGTGTGCGCCTTGCAGAGCTAGCAGAAATACCGAGCGTGGGTGGCACTCCGAGTTCCCAGCTCTCTCTAGATGTGAATATCACTGAGCTTACACGTCCCCGCCGTTCCATCTAAAACATATGGCTTTAATGTATCATCAGTCACTTCCCATCAAGATCAAAGTTTAAATATATCTGCGGACTAGGACAGGAACAGCAGGTGCTGCTCGTGGGTCTGGACCGAGGGACCCGGCTCAGCAGCGCGAGGGGGTTGAGCTGCGATGGAGAGATGCTCCACAGCTGGAGCACAGCTGCAGGGAGAAGAGATGGACAGAAGGACTGGGGTTTGGGAGAGGGGGTGAGCCAGCACCCCTCATCCCTCCTCAGATACAGCACAACACCCCAAAGATGTTGTACATCCAACTGGGAGCATCCAAACCAGCACAGAAAGCTGATGTAGGCAACACCCCACCGCTCTGCACCCCAGCGAAAAACTCCAGACCACGCTGCTGAGCAGGGCACAAAGTCCTCCAGACAAGCCTGGCTTTTCTACAAGCCCCAGTTTGCACCAGTCCAACCAGGCGAGGTGTTGGCAGCGAGCAGGATTTGGGCTGGGGAAGGACGTGAGGAGGCAGAAAGCATCATGTCCGTTATGTAAGCACCATCCAAATTTATTTATGAGGACCACACACAAAGGTATTGGCTTCAGATTGAACGCGTTTCATGGCAAGTGTTTCCCAAGGCCGCCGGGAGCTGGAGGGCTCATCAGACAATCTTAATTGGTTTCCTCTTAAAAAACCCCAAATGCATAAATTACGGCAAAATAATAAACTCCTGCCTGATGTTTTTCATTATTAATAGTATTAACACAGCGAGACAACACTGCAAAGCGACTTTCTGCAAATCCTCTCCCCCAGGATGGAGCAGCCAGGAATGGGGGAGCCGTGGGAGCTCCCACATGCCAGGCCTGGGACCAGTGGAGCAAAGAGGGACCCAGAGCAAGGCTGGACATGCAGGAGGATAAAACTGGGTCTGCTACAACCTCCACGTTGTCAGCGTTCACGGTTTGCTCCTCCCAGACCGGTCTCCTTCCGCTCATCTTTCATCTCCCCTTTCTCCTTTGATTATCTCCTCCCCAGGACAGGCGCACGCTTGCTGTCGGTAACTTGGTTTCTCTCCACTTTGTGGAGCTCTGCCCTTTCATCACGGCCTCCAGAGGCTCCAGCAAACATCAGAGCCTTGTCCATGGCTACCCCGGACCAGGCGATGCCGGCAAGGCAAACATCAAAGCAAGGAGATGATGCTCTGATGCCCGTCTCAAACCACAGCCAGAGATATCCCCTCGGTGGGTGATGACCCTCGGTGGGATCAACCAGGACGAAGGTGGCCAATGGACCTCTCACTCTTGGCATCCAACTGACACCAAATCCACAACAGCAAGCCCAGTTTCCCGACTGCAAATGAAGTTTCCCCAGCTCCGCGAAGCATTAAAGTTTCGGCTCGACAATCTTACCAAAGTCTCCAGTGAATTAAATCTCTTTTTAAGAGCTCAGTGACACTATTTTCTAAGTTACACAGCAAGAATCCAACGGGTGAACTGAGAATAGGAGCCAGTGCCGGTGTCTGCCCGTATAGCGAGATTTAATAAAGAAAACACAAACCAAAACAGACCTCACTCCTTTGGCTCTTGCTTTTTCTTTTCCCTTTCCAAAGCTAGATTATTTATATTTTAATTAAAGTGAGCACAATGTAACTCCGCAAGCAAGTTTGGCCATGCAGCGTTGTCTCAGCTTGGGTTGGAAGATAAACAAGCTCAAATACTCTCCGTGTGGCCCTTCTCCGAGAAACGCCGGGATCACGCTCACAATTCATCTTAAACTGTCGCAAGATGATGCCCATTAGAGGGGAGAGAACTGGTGTTAATGAGATGAAGTGTGAGAATGGGGGGAAAATGAATAAAAGCAACAGCATGAATAGCACAAGAGAGGCAAATGAAATAATTACTCTGCTCACCATTGTTACAACAACGCAATAAATTTAATGTAATTCCTAAAGGCCAACCAGTTTTCCTTCTTACTTGCTGTTTCTTTCTTTCTCCCTTTTTTTAAGTTCCTTCTTACAGTTTCAGAATTATGCTTTAATTAGCATAACATTTAAATTAGCGAATGGAATCTTAATTAGCTGAGGAAATAGACTTTTGTTGGAGTGGTTGCTAAAACAAATAAATCCTCTTCCTCTTTCAAGAGCCATTTGCTTATGGCACATTTAATAGCCTAGTGTACCATAAACAATTTGAGACAAGGATAAGTAATTAAATTAGAAAACATGCCGGCAGAAGTACCCCAGTCTGGCCTTCTCGGAGCTACAAGAGGATAACACAAACCTTCCCTCATTGGGGAAAAGGGTCCACTCCGGGCCTGTTCAATTACGGTGTGCAGAATTTCTGTTGCTCAACGTTTTGGTTTCAACATTGGAGCCCCAGGAGTGGTTGATCCCTGACCCAACGCCCTCAGGCTTGAAGGACCCCAAGGAAAAGGTTGCAGAAAGTTCAGCCAAAAAAAACCCAGAAAAAATCCAGGAAGGGTGTTTTCTCTTGTAGAAGTGCCTTGCTGGAGAGAAAATCCACGTTGATGAAGGTTGTGGGGAAGAGTGGGACCGGAGCCACAGGTTGCAATGCCAAGACAAATTCCTACCAGAAACCACGTTGGAGAGACAGTAGGCAAGACACAAGAGACCCAGGTCAGGGGCCACCTCGGTTTAGCTGAGCTCTGCACCCAGCTTTGTCCCTCTCTCCTGAGGAGGAAACACCTAACCTCAGCACCACTGGAGAGGGACCAGCACCTGACCAAGGCACTCCTCTCACCTATCCTAAAAACCTGCTTTTTGATGAGAAAAACACCCTCACCGGGAGGCACGAGCCAAGAGAACGTCAAGTCAGGTAGCTCAGCATCCATGTTTTTGCCTTCCCCGCACTATAAAACGCAATAAACTTTTCCCACCCTTCAAAAGGTTGGCTCCTTTTGTTCATATTTAAGCACGAGGGTTGCGGATGAAGCAGATAAGACAGATGGCACCGTGCAACAGCCCCACATGAACCCCCAGCACTGGTTCTGGGCATCCTTTGGAGGACACACTCCAAGGTCCTCACTGGCATGGGCAGGACATGTAGCACGAGTCAGCTACTTCATAATCTAGAGCACCCAGGGATGCGACAAAAATAATACTCCTAAATCTCCTGCATTCCCAGCTTTTAGAGATCAGCGGTGATATACTCAATCAACAGAGGTGGAAACAGCAAGAGCTCAGAGAGGATGCATTGCTACATCTTCCTCGGCCTTGCAGAGGACTGGACGACCACCCAAAGCATCTAAACTGGTGAGCAAAGCCCTAGGTGGCCCTGAACATGGGATTGCGTCTCCCCGATGTCCCTCTTCTCCAACACAACTCCGGCAGCTGAAGACGGAGCGTTTCCAGCAGCAGGGCTGCTCCATCCCGCTCCGGCCAGGCAACTGCAGAGAGCAATAAAAGTTTAATGGCTCCCAGTGGGTCGATTCAGAAAGAATGAAAATGCTATAAATCCAGCACAGTGCTTATGTGGAGCTTAAAAACAAACTGCTCCAATCACACTTAGCGAAGTCGTCCAGTCTTCACAGAAGACAGGGATGAAAAGGAAAGATTTAACCTCAGCCGTGCCTTGGGCAGTATTCAGGTTGGGCAGAAAAAATAAGAGTTTGGGCTCTCTGGGAAGATTTTATTGGCTTTGCTTTTATTTGCTGAGATGTAAACCCGTGTATGTGCATCCCTCACACAAGCGCATCACCAGGACTCACCAAACAAGTACGCTGCATGAAAGACAGAAAATCACCAGGGATCAGGCAAAACACACCCCCTTGCTTTCTAGGCACATTAGCCATGCTCGGAAGCCCCTATTAAAAGGTTTCCTACATGAAATTTTCCCCATGCAAACCTACGCCATGCCCACTGCCTCATTTCTCCTCGTGGCGCATTACAATAGCCAAGGATTTTCAGTAACAGCCTCTTTCAAGGAAGATGCTCTATTACAGGTCTAACTCATTCCCGGACACCGCTTTCTGTCCATCTTATCTCTCTTTCTTCCCTGCTTCACTACACAGCTGCAGACTACGGCGTGAGCTTCCAGGGAGGAAGGAAAAAGCAAAACTCCGTGTATAATTACCATCTCTCACAGCAAAACCACCTTCAGAGCCTCCAAACGAGGCGATGGTGCACCGCAGCCCTATCCATCTTGTGTCCGCTTGCTCTTTTGTGCTAATAAAGCAAGGGATGTAGACGGTTACAAATAACAATTAGCCTCTGCTCTCTGGTGGGGTATCTTCACCGCACCTCAACCAGGTCCTCCAAAACAAACCATGCCCCAGGCCACACAACCCGCCACCCATCCCGAGTCGATGGAATCCTTCCCCCAGCATCTCCCATCCACAGCTTCTCTTCGGGGATCCTAAGACCCGCAGACCAATAACGCTTCATTTTCAATAGAAAACCCTGATTGATACCTTGACTCGCCACTTCTATAGCCCAAAAAGCTCCTGAGATACATGGCTGCAACCTCGCACCGCACAAATATCCCCCCTCTGCCGGAAAGCAGCACTCTTGCCCCAGAGATTAATGGTTCATACATGGCAGTGACTCTAATTACCAAAATTGTGTCTACGCTGCAGTCACAGAAGCTGAGCTGGCTTAAAACAAGCTATGCCCTCATCCCAAATAACACATTTCATAGATGCATACGCAGAAAAAAAGCTCCAACAAAAGCAAGCAAACAACGAGAAAACCATACTCCCTTCTGGTTTAAATACCAGATTACACATTGCAACCACTAAATATTTCTCCTTGGGATACTCCCAGCCCTCCCCTGCTTTGTTGGGGGCAAGGGACGCTCAGGACGCAAGAAGACAAGATGCAGAAGAAAGAACAAAACCCTCCCCAGCACCTTCACTCCTTTCACAGCATTGAACCAACTCAGTTATTTATTAATTTTTTTTTTTTAATTAGGTTTCAGCCCCCCTGGAACCCAGACACCCCAAAAACGGCCCAGCTTCATGCTCTAAGCCATTACTTCAGCAGTATTTATAGCTTACCACGAACAAACAAACCCATCACGCCGAAGCCTGAGCGTTAATGGCACAGCCTCGGGATAGATGACTTTGGGGAAATCACTGCGGCAAGCGCTGAATGATGATGGATGGCGGAGGAAAAGGGGGAAAAGGCAAGAAAAACCAGCCATCTGCAGAAACAGGGGGACAATTTGCCAACTTGAGTAGAGTCACACCTCCTTGCTCCAGTGACAAATTTGCTCCATTAGGCCCATAAACCAGACTTTGCCACCACCACGCCGCAAAGTGTGGGCTCGCGCTCAGTAATGGGCCTCTCAAGGCAAATGCATGCCTAAAACAAACACTTTCCAAAATGCCTAATAACCTTTTTTTTTTTCCCCCCCACAGCTTGCATAAAACACCCGACTGCAGTAAAACCTGAACTAAGACCTTGGTGTTTCTTCTACCCACTGCAAACACCCAGAAAAAAAAAATTTAAAAAGCCTGATAAAAATGCTGTCAGGACGTCTCCCTGACCACCCATCTTCAGATAAGTGATTTTTTCCCTTTCTGCCTAATTTCCCCCAGCTGCAGCCCGAGGGTGCAAACCCCGCTGTGCACTGATGGGAAGATGCTGCGGGCGAGGGAAAAACGCGATTCCCTCGGACACAAACCCTTGATGTTCCTATCTTAATCCTCAGCTGCAACAGGAGCGTTACCTTAGGATCTCACCCCGTGTTATTAAAGCACTACAGATGGTTTTGATGGGGAAGAGACACTCATTGCGGCACCCCAGACACCGAGCTGACATCTCAGCGGCTGCGGGAACATCACAGAGAAAATCAGTTCCCCACCAGAGTGTTTGTGCAGCAAGGGGGAACTCGTGAACTGAAGCAGAAAATCCTCCACGACTGCTCTAGACTAATAATTGCCCAAACACCGGGTGGTAGCCAAAAAAAAAAAATAAAAAACACAAAGCGATGCCTGGCTTTGAAACCCTCCCTACTCCGAGCTACGGGATGTGGTGTCCAGCAACAAATTAAATGCCAACAGAGGCGTCTCGCTCAGCCCCGGCACCCCACGGGCAAGCGAGATGAGCTCGCTCTGGCTCTCCGTGCTTGCTCCTCTCCAGTCCCCCCCCCCGTGCATCCATTCTCACCGTCTCTCCTCCCACCCTACCACCCTTTCCTTCGCCTCCAGGCTTTTCAATCTCCCTCTTCCCACCGGCTCTGCCTCCCTCTCCTCCCCTTGCAGCAGCTGCACAGAAGGACAGTCCATACTTATTTCTACGTGCTTCTCCCTCTCTCTGCAGCTCGGTATCAGCGCATGGGAGGGAGCGAAGCCATCCCGAGCCTGCCTCGGAGTAGAAAGCCAAGCAGGTTGCTCAAGTCACCTTCGCACCGGTCAGAGGCAAACAGAGCAGGGTGAGAAAAGCAAAACGTGCAGCCTCCAAGGAGATGCTGCGGGATGCTCCTACCCCGAGCCTCGGCTGGATTGCTGGGCAACATCCCACTTCAGATGGGAAAGAGGGGCTGCCACCCCAAATCCACACTCCCTGCAGCCCCGGGAAAAGGGATGTCACCACAGTGGCCCTGGTGACATCGCACCACGAGCAGAGAGCCCGGCAGTGAGGAAGGGACACAGGGGAAGCTCCCGGCGGGGACCAGACGAAGGGGAAAGCCAAGCAGCGGCGCGGTCACAGCATCCTAACCTTCAATCACTGCAAGGCAGCGGCGCTTGGCTGCGAGCAAAATAAAAAAGCGATCGCTGCAGCCTTTTAAAGAGCAATATAATCTCCCGTTATTACCATACAGAGCAGCACGCGGAGAGGCTCGGCACAGCGGGAGGGTTATGAGGAGTTTGGCTGCTGCGGAAAGCGGAGGCCGGTGCTTTCTGAACCGTGCTGGCAGAGCATCCGTCCGTGGCATCGCCACCCGGTGCCCGCGCCCTCGCCCACCACCCACCCTCGTCAGGCATGGGCAGCCCCTGGGTTTTCCATAGGTGAAGCTAATGAGGCAGATCATCTACTGATGCTCCTTGGCAAAATGCTGCGGAGCTTCTGCTGATTTCCACCACCAGAGAGTCTTACCCTGGACATCAATTACCATTCTGGGTTTTGGGCATGCTCGATGACTTTAGTTTTCCCTTCTCCGCGCACTGGACAGTTTCCCCCTCCGCATCAGCCAGGCTGGAGCTGGTCCCTCCTGCCAGCTCCTGCCAGCACAGATGATGCCACAAACGCCGTGAAGGGAGGAAAATAATAACCGGGACAGAACAACTTGGCAGAGCAGTGCCAAAGCCACATTCTCTCTCTCTCCCTCACACGGGAGATGAACAAGGACTTTCTAAGGGATCATTAGAATGTGGGACAGATAGATGCTTTACTAGCTAAGAAAACCTGCGTGTAGTGCTGCAGATGGAGCTGGGAAGCAAGGACATCGCTTGAAAAGGCATTTAAGGGTCACAAGGCAGTGTTTGGGTTAAGCAAAGCTCATCTGCTGCCAACAGCTCCTGTTCGAGCCAAGCTCTCCTGAGGTGTCCACCTGCTGTGAAACCTTCTCAGTCACTTGTTTCTGCCACACCGAAGGCCATCAGAGACAACGCTAACTCGTGATGCGTTTCCCAACTACAATAACGCCAAGTCACAATGCTCCTGGAAAATTTTTGCCCTCGTTCCCACAAGACGCTTTCCCCTTCAAGAAGACCTTGGAGGACTCCATGCTCCAACGTACAGCTCTGAACAGCACAGTCCCTTTGGGCGATGGACCATCCCACCGCCTGGCAGTCGGGTAACCAGCATCAAGGAGGCCAAATCTTCATTTTTGGGGTTCTCTACATTCCGCTGCAGCACAAATGAAGACTAATGATGATGGTCCCACCCCTCCTGAGCATCCAAGAGCATCTTCTCCTTGAGAGGACAACAGAGGGCAATACCATTTAAAACTCAGCTTCCTCTGCAAGTCAAGGCCACGTCTGACCCAGCGGAGAGAAAACAGCTCAACCCATGATAAGGAAAACAGCAGACGAGGCAAATTTAGTCAGACTGGATTATGGGAGACCTGCACTCCCCAGGTTCCTCGTACAAGAAGTATAGTCAGGAGTCTGCGGTGAGCTGTTCCAATGAGAGGCAATAATTGAATTTGTTTTCATTTAATTTGAAGGGCCTTTAATTAAAAGCCAAGCCTGTGTGTGCAGAGAGATAAAGCTGAGCACGTGGAGACCGGGGGTAATTTGGGTGCTGAATGCAATAATTAATTGTAAACGTGCAGGTCAGGAGCTGGGCTCTATCTCCCTGCAATCAGCACGCCGGGCTGGCCGGCCGAACGGAATGGGCTCGCGAGCGCCGGAAACGCTTAAGTGATTTTTGAAGCCTTAATAGCAATTATAGAGCAGCGTGGAGGTTAATTTGCAGAGTTCATTAATCAGAGGAATAAACACGTCAGCGATCGCCACGGAGAGGGGAAGCGGAGGAGCCTGCCTCTGAGATGGAGACGGCCAACCCCGGCACCGGTGACAATGGTTTGTGTCCCCAGTTCCGGGTGACCCCCGGCTTTTCACACCCAGCCACTGGCTGTAAAACCCTCGGCCGCTCGCCCTGGGGCTCCTGTCAGCCACAGCTAAATATTCCCCAACTCCACGAGGTTGTTAACTGGATAGCAAAACCACATCGCTCTCCAGCTGCTAACCCTGGTCCTCTCGGTCCTCCTATTGCCCTGCAATCTCAGCTTCTCATTTCTTATATCATATGATTATTATTTATTATTATTATTGTTAGTAAGAAGGTGCTCAGCTTCTCAATAATGCTGGCCACCAGACCTGAACATACACAGCTATCACCCCCAAATTGAGAACTCACCCCACAGCCGGTGACACAGGAGTCCTCAAGCCCAGCCATCCCAGGAGCATTCCCTCCCCAAAGCTCGAAAGAAAAGAGATTGAGCTTTAACACGGCGCCTTCTATGATAAAATATGCGAGGACACAGTGTCTATTAAGGGACAACACTTAGAAATCAAGAAAATGGTTGAATCCTATTAGGTATTAATGAAGTTAACGGACATGGGGCCTCCCGGCCACGCATGGTGAGGAAGAGCGGTGCTTCATGGTGGAGATATCTCGAGCCCCAACCCACAGCAGGACAGAAAGGGGCAGAGGGATATTGCTGCTGCTTCATGCGGCTTCGACCCCATGGAGTTCTGCAGCAGAAGGAGAAACACTGCGAGGTGTCCCCAGGCTGGCGGCTCCTCCTGTCCCTGCTGCTGGGGACGGGGACGCACACACATAGAAAGGCGTTTAAGGGAGAGGAGCACTAATAGCTTTTTCTCAGGCTGGTAATTGCTCCCTGGAGAAAGGCTGTACATTGCACTGATTTTTATTATTTTTTTTTTAATCCCCTTCCTTCCTTCCTTCCTTCCTTCCTTCCCCACAGTCTATTTCAGGAACTGGTTTCTGATGCTTTTTTTAAAGTCGTGGATGTACTTGCGTGGAAGACCTGTGCTTCTAAAGGCAATAGACAAAAAGAGTCCAAACCCAGCACAGACAGGTCTTGTCTTGCTGATCTTCTCTTTGTCCTAGTACAATTAACAGTAGCTAATTAGTCCAGCCATTGCCTTGGCTCTTCTGCAACTTTGGGCACTGTTGTCCCTGGGATTTCTACAAAGAGTTTTACAAACCTCAACACACTTCAGGGTTTGGTTTTCACGGGAGCAGCTGCGTTCTTCAAAATATTGAAGAGCATCTATGACATTAAGCAAGGAAAAGTGCCAAAAGGGACAGAACAATCCCAGGTTCTAGGAAGGGATTAGCTGAGCAGAAGGACCTGGGGGTTGCAATGCACCTCAGGCTGAAGAAGACGAGCCACCGCGATGAAAAAGGCAAAGGGCCAGCCTACAAGGGCAGAAGATGCAAGGAAACCACCATTCCCCTCTAAGTGGCACCGGAGAGGAATCAATAACCAGCACACGCACGTGTCACCGTGACCGCGGTCGTCTCCTGCCCTTCCTGCTCCAGAGCTCTCTAACGATAACACACTGCTATCGTCATCCTCCCTGCCCACCTCCTCCTCCTCCTCCACCAACTCCGAGTCTGGAGACTCGGCCAGGATCGGCGTTAACTTTTCCGCCTGCAAGAACTGTGCTTAATTAAACATTTTAATTAAAATCCACAAGAGTGATTGCCCCTGTCATCCTCGGAAGGGAAGGCTAATAGCGTCCCTTTTCTCCAGCCCAAGGACGTGCCGCTGGGCAGCAGCCGTGGGTGGAAGCTGGAGAAACCATCTGTGAGGAACCAGGTCCTGACCTGCACCCGAGCAGCAAAAGCCAGAGCAGAGACACAAAACCTGGGCACTTGGAAGCTTGGGCGTGGAGACAAGAAGATGCAAAACCACCCAGTAAGGTGGCATCACATTTCTTTGAGGGATTTTAGACCTCAGAGCTTTGAGAAAGACCTTCAAGAAACTGCTTCCTCACCACAAGCATCCTCAGGGCTGGTGGTCCATGTCAAGCCCACCTTGCACCAGTTCCATCCATCACCCCTGTCCCTGCTCCCCATCCAAATGCCAGAGGTGGCTCAGAGCATCCCTGGAGCGCTCACCCCGATCGCAAGTGAAGTGTTTGAGCACGATTTCAAAAGTTCTCTCCCTCGGTGCCCGTCAAAGAACAAACAAAGTGCTTGTTGTTGGCGGAGTGAAAAATTCATCAAAAAAAATAAAATAAAATAAAATCAGGAGCAGAAATGCACACATCTACATTTGAGTAAGCGGGGAGAGAACATACTTGGAAACTTTTTGATCAGACCACAGAGTCTCAAATCCTGACAGAGAAAATGTATTCATAATTTATTAAAAAATAATTTATAATTTATTTTCAAATTCAGCAGGCTCCTTTTTTTTTTTTTCCCCCTTTTCCTCCCTTCTGACAAACAAGATCCTCTGTAATTCCTGAGAAGGGCAACCGACGGAACAATATTGCTGAAGGCTCCTCTCTGCTTTCAGAGGTTGGGAACATGAAAAGACGCAGCAGCGGTGCCAGAGACACCCCCTGCTGCCCTAAACCCTCCCAGGGATGCTCCTGCATCCCAGAGCCCCAATGCCCTCCATGGGGTGGGTACCACCATCCAGCACCAAACCCCGCTTCTGAGAGGCAAAAAAATTAAGAATTCAGGGCAAAAAGCTGCAGCTCTGAACCCTCCCGCTGTACTCTTTATCTGGGAAGATTATGAGGTTTACTGCTGCTGCTCCATTATCCTAAATAAAGCAGCCTTTTCAAAATTGCTTCAGACATATTAGATCATGTACTTTTTACACTTCCAGAGACACTGGTTATAATATCTTTTTAACAACACTGGGCAGAATCTATTTTCTTCTTCCACTGAGCTGAAAAATACTGTTTTCTCAAGGAAGAAGAAAAAGGAGGAGGAGGAAAAAAAAAACCACAACTATTGATTTTGTTTAGGGTCAGAATAAAATATCATTGGAGTGGGTGTTGAAATCCTCAGCCACGAATTATTTCCAAAGTGACAGTTTGGGCTGTGAAGATTTTTCTTGTGAAATAAAACAAAACAAAATGAAACGCTGTGTTCTTCTTCTATAGGTAGAAGGTTGGAGGTTACCACTGGCTCCAGCTGGTTCCTGCTGGGTATATTTAGCATTTCGATCTATTCCCTTCCCATCCCCATCACTGCTGGCCGGGACTGAACCCCGATGCCTACCCAGCAAAGCAAAATGCTATGGGTGGGATCCAGAGGTACAAATCTCAAAAAACCCCCACAAATATAACAAAAGTTGGCCCCTCCGATGCTCAAGGGATGCTGTCAGCTCTCCACTTCTGCAAAGAGTCAGACAATTAACTCCTATTTATATGCACAACCCACTTCCCTCTAATCTATCCACCTATCTCTGCTCTTCTGCTGGTACAAGAGATGAGTATTGGCTTTAAATACAATCATTTCTTTATAAATAAAGAACAGGCAACACTTTTGAAAGGGAAACCAGATGTCTACCTCCCTCTTCTGTGCTTTCCGCTCCTCAGCATTGTGTGCGGGAGATGGAAACACGCCACTAGAATGAGGAGAGCCGCAGGTCCATGCCGTCCTCTCTCCGTTTTATTTTATTTATTTAGATTTATGCAAATGCCAAAAGAGGTCGCCTACCCACCTGCTCTCGAATGCCCTTGACGTAACTTCAAAACGCATCATAAAAATGTCCTGCGCGCCGCAATGCAATTCAGTATCGCACATCACCGGGTAACAGAAAAGCCAAAATCCTCCCCTGGCAAGCACCCACACACACACATTTTAGCTTCCATCAGCTCCTTCCCTTCCCCATCACCTTCTGTTCGGGGAAGCCGCGGCCTTTTTCCCCGCACATCTGCTGCTCCGCTCAACATCTGTCCCCTCCCGGTCACCCCGTGTCCCCCGCCTGTGGCTTCGGGCAAAGCACCGTGCAGGAGCTGCTCCTGCCACCACCTGCCAGAGGGACAGTCCCAACCCAACCATCGCATGGGCATCCTTGCCTCTTCCCCCGCCTCTGAGCATGGACATGGGGGGCTTACAAACCTCTTGGCTTCGCGGAGCCAGCACCAGGGGGAAATAACAAAAGTGCTGCAAAAGCATCAAAGATTTCATCCCAAAGTCTGACCTCAGGGGGCTGCCAAAATGCTCTCATGGGGTGACCACGCTCAAGGCATTTCCAGGTGTCCCCGAGCATGCGGAGGCTGTTGTGACACCAGGGGATGGTCTGGACCAAGCTTGGGACACCGCACCCACCGACCCGGCCACACTTGGGCCCCGAATCCAGCAGGAAAGCCCTGTCCGTGATTCAAGCCACCATGACAACGTGAATTTAAAGTCCCGAACCTCATGGAGCCAAGGAGCAGAGCTCCCCGCTTCAAGATGCCACAGGATTTCTCCGCAGCAACTCTTCACGGTTCCCGGCCATCGCTCCCGTGGGAACGGCGCGCAAAGAGTGAACTAATGAGTCTATTAGGCTTAATTAAGCTAATGTGAAATTATTTACTTAATCTGAGATCTTATGACGGCAAGAAATCCCCGCGGGAAAAAATAAAGGCTTATGGCTGCCTCCCGAAAAGCTCGCGAGCAACCGGTTGCCGAGATGCTCGATTGCACGGGGGCGCGGACCAGGGGGTTCAGCTGAGCCCCTCCTGCCGTGGCTTTGGACCACACCACCGGCTCCAGGCATCTGGCTCCTCCAAACACGCCGACACCGCCAGGAAAACCGGCCAGGAAGCTCGGGCCGCGTTTTGCCTTCGTTTTCCAAATCTATGCCTGGCCAGCAAATCCATCCAAGGCTGGCACCTGGGTAGGGAAAGTTTTGGGTAGGGAAAGTTTTGGGAAGTGGTTGGTCGCTCTAATTCCCGCGGATGATGAGCATCCCTCAACCCCCTGCACACAGAGAGCACACAGAGCAAAGAGGGGTTTGCCTTGTGCATTTTGCTCGCCTTTTTTTTTTTTTTGCGTGAAGTAAAAAAGCTTAACGCTTGGCTTTGAATCCTTAATACGACGGAGTTCTTTTTGCCACTTATTTTGTTTTGTCACGCACTACACACAATTACACATCTCTAATCCGCAAATCCTCCCCCGACGCCAGAACACGTGCCAAGCCTTCGCTTTCTGCAGCCGTCGCATTAAAGGCCTTGCGAGATTAGCTCGCATCATGGGATGCCCTCGCATCGCCCACAGCCGCGATGCTGGAAGCTCCTCATCCCCATGGACCAGCACTCACAAGGGTGATGCTCCAGTCCTGGAGAAGGAGCATCCCGCTCCATCCGGGCTGCAATAGCTCAGCTCAGCATCTCTCAGACGGAAATCGCAATTTCGCAAATCCCCCACAGTGAATCAACTCGCTAGTCAGATATTAGCTCAGCAAAAAACTGGCAGGCAAATGATCTAATTAATAATCAGCACTATCAGGAGTTTCTGCTTCTCGCAGGCAGCCAAATAGGCGAGAGATTCTCTGCAAAAGGGAGGGAACAAAGCGCAATTATAGCCCCAAGAGGCAGCACCAGACCAAGGTCCTTCTTGGACCCCACGGCTGCTGTCCCCATGGCAATGGGGACAAAAGAGCATTTTTTACAGAAATATACATGGCCAGGGAGGGTGCAAGCAAAGGGAAGAGTTTCCCCCGATGGAAAAGGCTTCACCGCAGCCTCGGAGCCGACCCCGCTCAGGAAAATCAGAAGGAAATAAGAGAGACATCAATTTCCAGAGCTCAGTGCCCAAATCCGGCCTTCGCCTTTTGAAAGTGTAATTTATTCAAGCTGCTTTATTATTGCAGAGCCCGGCGTAGACGGGGGATTATGGAGAGGTCACAGCTGGAGCAATAACAATAATAATAAAAAATAGTTAAGTCGGGAGAGTATCTCGAGCGAGTTTTAGAGCAAGCGAAGAAGAGCATCCGGCCCCGCCACCAATTTAACACTAAAGTGGCATCAAACCAACTTTTGGGGGAGCGATGGGGATGGGGCCTTGACACCCAACTCGTTTGTGAACCCAATTAGGCATATGCTGAGGAAAGGGTGTATGTATATTAGATTTTAATTAAGCAGTGTTAATTATAATCTATGAGATGTGCTTACTGCTTATCTGATAATTATGAGAAAGCCAATTTGGCTGCTGGCTTGTGACTAATTAAGTGGAATTAGTAATGATAATTATAGATTTAATTTTTGTTTGCCTTTATTGGCATTGGAGGGAAAAGCGGCTCCGAGGGCTGGGTGGGGTGGCCAGGGAAGGAACAGGAAAAATCATTGGAAAAGTTCATTGTGCGAGGGATTTGGCCCAAAGGCCGAGGGAATTCCCAGCAAAAGTGGTAAAAATAACTATTTAGGGTTAAAAAAAGAAAGTTCTGCGGAAAGGAGTTGATGCAAACAAACGTCTGCTAAAAGGCAGCAGTTTCGGGGAGAGACTGGGCTGTTTTTTTGCCAGCCCATCGCGCGGGTTCCTGGTATCTTGAAAAAAGATGGAAAATTTGGGCAATTCGGGGAGTTTGGCTTTTCCAGTCCAGAAAGGAAAATTCCCTGGGGATGCCTCCCCTTCCCATTCCCACCACAACCCCAGCTCCTGCTCACAACCTGCCAGGGGAAATTCAAAAAGTGATTTTTTTGGAACACTTCAGGCTTATTTTTTTCCCAGTGTTAACTGATAGGCTACACACATCAAATACTGCAAAAACTGCCCAAGCCCTGGGAATGGGGCTTGAATATTTTTCAACATGTCCACCGGTTGCTACCGCTGCAAATCTCCTTGAAATATGCATCTTTGTCCCTTTTCGAACATGCACCATGGTCACCAGCTGGTGAAGAGGCTTTTGTAAGAGACAAAGAATAAAACCACAAGTGTGTGTGGGGGAAATAATAAATTATATTGCAGCTGGATTTTTAAAAGGCCAAGATAAACTTGCAGCTGCACGATGCCACGTGGAGCTCTGCAAGCTCAGCTAATGATAATTAAATCTCCTGCTGCAGAGGTGAACGGCAATTTCGCGCTAGGTCTCCTGCCCGGGATGACGGTTATCTGGGGGAAAATATAGGGAAAAAGTGCAGGGAGGGTCGGACCGTGCAGCTGCTCCATGTAAAACCAGGTGAGCATCAGGGTTGGGGATGCTCTGCCCATCTCCTTCCCAAAAACTGCTTTTCTCATCTCCAGCACCGAGCTAAATAATACACGGCAATCTCTGGTATAAATTCCCAGTGGCGATAATAATCTCAGGTATAAATCACCCCGTTGTAATGTTGGGGTGCCCTTCACAGACCAAAACAGACATTTCACCGAGCTCCTGTAAAGCTAAATTCTGTCCCCGGACCCCAAAATATTAACAAATTAACACAGTGCAAGGGCAGATCTCTTGTATCGCATCAGAAAACCTTCACCACAACATGCAGGGACGCCTGCCCTCTCCCGAGGAAGAGGATGGTACAGAGGTGATGCTGCTGGAGGAAGCAAACGTGAGATAAAACCCAAGTCTGGGCCACTTACAAGCATTAAAGATTATTTGTCAGACCGCCCAGCGCATCGAGCTCTGGTTATTAGGAGCAGTACGAGAGATTAAATGACAGCAAACTCATTATTTTTTTTTTAATTTCTTTTTTTCATTTCAGCACTAACTTGAAAACAGGCCTGCTTATCTAGGGAAAAATTCCCCATTAGTCACACCGTTTTCAGACAAAACATAGCCAGGATCAGCCTAAAGTGACCAAAACACATGCTCGGATGGACAAAATTTGACTTTGTTCCTAATGATGCTCGGGGTTTGTGCAGCCACATGCGCCCCTACAAACTCCTACAAACCTGGAGCTGCGATCGGCAGCGATCAGGATCCATCAGAACAGAGCATCACATTCCGGTGCATTTGCTGAATCATTCATTCCGGCTCCCGCACTTAATTTCTCCCCGATATATTTAATACCTTCGCCTCCTGCCCTAAAGAGCTGTGGGATTCACTGGGAGGGGAGCGCAAATGGCTTCGGCTCTGACCTGATGCTCAGCTTTGCAAGGAAATAGTTAATTTAGATTTCCCTGATGAGCATCAAGGTAAGAGAGGTCAGTGTTCAGCCATAGAGATAAATAGTAGTTTAGAGATGAGCCAGCTCCGCACTCTTGTTGAACACTTTTACCTATGGCTGCCAAAGGATGAGTTGCTGTGTGCTCACCTACCCCTCTGAAAAGAGGAGAAACGGGGTTTTAAGAGAATAATGCTTCATAATACTAGGTTTGCTGTTGGATAAGAAAAAAGACAAGGCAGAAGCCAGCAGCTGGTAAAAGCTACAGCTTGTAATTTCATCGCACCTTCTCCACTCAATAAATGGGTTTCGGCCAGAGCATCTCCTCCATCCAACCCAAAAAAGACCTGACGGGGAGGCTGATTGCATCGATCGCGCATGCATTTTCCCAGCAGGGAGACCAGTCCGCTCCCTCGCTGCTCCCGTCCAAAGAACTTCACTGATTTACTATGGGAATATCGCCAGGGAGCGGGATGCAGGCAAGAAACTCCTTCTCCGTCCTACCTAGAGCCCTACACCCAGCTCAGGCATCCAGACCCTGAGCCAAATCACCTCCTTTGCTGCTCCAAGGGCTCCTGTCGCTGCAGAGTCTCCTGGTACCCGTCTTTGTCCCTAAAAACCTGCCTCTCCGCCTCAAAGGGTCAGGGAAGATTATAAATCACTGCGGGAAGCACTGCTGGACTTGGTATGAAACACAAACTGATCTGGGTAAGGCCAGCACTGCCATGCCCAGCCTAAAGCAGCCACGGCACGGGGTTGGCTGCAAAAACGACGGTTCTGAGCCCAAATCCAAGACAAGACACCCCAAAACGCGAGCAAAAGGTCTGTACCCAGCTGTCTGCCTTTCGCCTTCAGCCTCCCAGCCGTGTCCCCTCCCCAGGGATGGCACACGTGGGAAGGGATGGGGACATCCTGGACCAGCCTCGCTGCTCCGGGGCATCCCCGGAGGCTGCAATGACAGGCAGGGCTGCCCGGGGAGCCAGGGTTGGGGTACCAGGCTCTGCTAATTGACCCCCGAGGAAATCACCCGCCGACACAGCCGCGTTTTCCTTTAAACGAGTCGCCTCCGCCTCTCCCCGCAAGAGCCTGAGCCTTGCCGTAGCATCTTCGAAGGAGAAGGCTATCAGCTCAAAACAGCCGAGACCTTTAGCTCAAATCCATTAATCCTCTTTATTAAACCCGGGTCACCTCCGAGTCCTGGCAAATTAACCAGCATCTCCCCACTGCAAGTACATCAAGAGGAAACGCGCTGTACAGCGCCTGTAATTTTCATGGACCAGGGCTCCGGGGTCAGAGGGCTTCCCGGGCTCCATTCTCTGCCTTTGTCAATTTAAAAGAGAACATCGCCTTGCTCTTGTATAAATTACGAGAGAGGCAGAGCAAGGGCCCGGGGCGGTCGCAGGGCGCTCTGCCAGATGCAGCCGCACCGGTGGCTCCTCTCCTGCCCGAGGGTGGGAGCAGGGGACGGCAAGACCACAAGCACCAAGTGTCCCCAGGGGGACGAAACGAGGTTGGGGACACCCTCTGAGACCCTCCGAACAGCTGGGGTACCCGCGCTTGGCATCCTCCAAGGGCTACCTTGGCCACGTGCCTTCTCGCCGCTTCTAATAAATGGCACATCCCCGGTGCCAGCCCAGCTGGGGAGCGAGAGAAAGAAGAGACCGGGAGGGCTTCGCTCCAGCTCAGAAGTGCGTGGAAAATTGTTCCCTTGTTGCCTGAAATTTCACCTATTCGAAACGCCTCCCCTGCATTTCTGCGCTCTCCTGTTGGAGCCACTCTACGCCGAATGCTCCCCAAGCCAGCGCGGCTCTATTTCTGAAGAGTCAAGGACATTTTGCCGGGCTGGGGAAGACCTGGGGCCAAATCCTTTAAAAACACTAATTATACACCCAGAAAAAAGAGCTTCCGAAGAGAAAGGCAGCCCAGCCTGGCCTGGGGAAGCGAGATGCTGTGCGGGCTGAGGGATGAGGGCAGAGCAGGGATTGGAGGTCACAGCACTCCCGTCCTGGAACGGGTCCCCTCCTGCTCCTCGAAACAGCATCCTCGAGCCAAGCAAACTTTCCAGAGCCAAGCAAAGAGCGCTCGTACATTCTGCAAGTGAAGAAATAGTCATTTTTCAAGAGAAAAAAAAAAAAAAAGTGGGAACATTTCCAAGCAGCTCTGTCAGAGTCATAAGCATCGCATCTATTCCCCTAAGACAACTTCACACCGCGGCACTTCCCAGCACACTCTCCAGCCACAGCTCCACCACAAGGCTATAAATCCACTGGCTTTGGCTGAAATTGCTCCGGTTTTACACCAACTTAAGCCAGCAGAGACCGTGACCCAGACGCCGGGATGCTCGCCCTTAACTCAGGCCGACAGCTCTAGGGTTTTTCCGCCTGTGTTTGAGTTACCGGTAGGATTAAGCGCACGGCACCTTGAATCTAGCCATCAGCTTGCATCGCAGCTTTAGGCTTTTTATTAAAAACATCGTTTCTTGCTGTATTTAATCACCGCAAGGTCATTTCGGTGACAGTTGTCAGCATCCTAGCCAAGGAACCCGAGGCGCAGAGCCCTGTCCCGCTGCCCGGATAAAAGGAGGAGACGCTGGGTTTCATTTCCCTGTTTTCAATCGAGAAGTGCCCACCTCGGTGTGCGGATTGAGGTGTGGGTGGGCCGGTGTCAGCCCCCCACGGGCTGAGATGGGAACCTGCCACTCGCTCTGCTCATCAGGAGCCCCGAGGAGAGAAATTGCATAGTTCTCCCCACGGCCCTCTGCCCACCTCAAACCAATTTCTGCTCCTTTTAATTCAATTCAGCTCCTCCTGACCTTGGCTGGCTGGAGTTGCGGAGTTTCTCTCAACAGATAGCACCAATTACAGAGGTGCGAAAATGGAAGGCTTTCAATTCGGAGAACAAACCCAAGAAGCTGGGACTTTATTGAACCGAGAAGCAGGGGGTGGGAAAGGGGGAGCAGACCTCGGGCTCAGAAATATTGCCTGTGCTCGCTCTAGACACCAAATGCTTTGGTTGTTCCCCCCATGAGGGAAGGGGAAGGTTTTGCCGGGATGGTGAACGCCGTGAGCTGCAGGTTCAGGTGCATGGAGACCTGAGGACCAGGGAGATGCAAAACCCATCCTCGGCATCACGCCTCGCTCGTTAGCGTCTGCAAGCCGGCGCTTTCGCATCCATTCCCCGACGGGCTGATTTCAGAGCCCCGAAATCAGATCTGACACAAACCGAGTTTGCTTCCCCGCGGTGGATTCCGGTGGGATGGGAACTGCAGCATCTGCAGCCTGATCTGTGCCACCAGGCACGGCGGCACCTCCATCCCCACCACGTCTTTAGGGTAATGCCGCTTTTTGTCCACCCACGAAGCTACCGCCAGCCAAACCTCTGGGAACTCGCGCCCCGAGAGCCTTTGTGAGCCCGGTTAGATCCGGGTAGGAGGGCTCTGGCAGCATCACTTAGCTGACTGCCTCGGCAGAGAGATCAGCGCACCGAGAGTCTATAAAAACTGCCTTCCTACCGCACAGTACAACCTGTGATGATCAGAGAGCCCCCAGACAAAAGCAGGAGATGTTCAGTTCACGGGAAGGAGGCAGAGACGAGCACCTCGCCGGGGTGAGCTCACTGAAGCTCTTTGCTTAACACGTCCTGGATGTCTGGGATAGAAAACCAAAAAGCAGTAGTGACTCGTTTGGGCTTCTCTCTCAAGAGTTGCCACGGCTCGGCAGGACTCTCAGCAGCTCAGATATGTGGGTTTAAAGCCGGAGCACAGCACCTCCTGTATCTCCGGCCAAGCTGCGACCGCGGCTGCCCCCAACGCCTGCCCATAAATCCTCCAGCCTGGTAAACACTGGAATTACGGCTCCTCGCCATTGCTTAGCTGCTTTTGACACTAATTGCTCTGCGGAGTGTGTGCAACTGGCAACACCTTATTAAAAGTGAAATATATTGCACTGTCCACTTATTGCTACTTTATAAAGATAAAGCATCCCGAGGATACGGAAAGGCTGGCGAAGGCATCGGAGCAGCGCACAGAGCAGAGGCATCGCGGGGACAAACGCGCGCTCTCCGTTAAACCGCAAAGAGCGTTTCCATTTTGAGCCCAAGAGTTGAGTGAAGAGCGTGCTTGAGAATTCCTTCTCTGCTCTCCTCTGGGTTTCACCCCGGAGATCACCACTCTCAGACCTTGGGAGACGAGACACAAAAGGGTGGGGGGATCAAGCACGCGCTGCCCTCCCACCAATTCAAGAGGAGCGGAAAGTGCTCCTTCACTCACTAAGTCTCTTGTTAATCCTGAATTTGTTTGTCTACCTGCAGACAGCGCTGCCTGAAGTGTGGCACAGTCCCTCCTGCCAATGACACTAACCAGGACATCACTTGCTCTGACGGTCACATAAGTGCAAGCCCAGGAGCCCCGTGATGCTCCAGCTCCGTGTCAGCCCAGCACAAGGATTTTATGACCCAACGTCTTAATCTCACGGTTTTTCTCCCCCGTTTCCCAAAGGAGGAAACCAAAACTCACTGTTTCACAAGGAAAAACGTGCAGAAACCTCCACTTCAGATTTGGAGCTGCAGCAAGGACACGTCTTTCAACACGTGTCTCTGCACATGCCTCAGGCAAGTTATTTCCCCTCTTTATTCCTTGGCTTCTCTGTCTGCAAAAACAGGGACAACACAATTTCTCCTCTCCGTGAAGTGTTTTAACATCTACTAGAAACAACCACTACGCAAGAGCGAGACCTGATACCACCGAGTTTCAGCAATAAACGTTTCGATCCAGTCCCTCAGGCCCCATCGCGCCAGGTAATTTGGGGAGAATTTTTGTTTTCATTTTCAATTGACAGGCTATTTCTGATCGGGAACACGACACGCAGCAGAAGACAGAAGCACAGAAAACCACCCGCGTCGGGGAAAATATCAGCTTCTGGGGACTCATTTTGAGTAAAATGGAGATATTCCTCACGTACATCACAAAAGTCATTACATGTACATCCCTCTTGTAGTGTGGAGGGTACAGATGCTATTATTTATCACTTACTGGTCATTTCCCATGTGGCAGAGACAACAGAGCCACCTCTCATCAGCCCCGAGGACCAGGGCGAGCAGAAACACGGCTTTGATTCCTAAAGGAAATGGCATGTCCTGAGCTACAGATTTGAAATATCCAGACTCTTTGGTTCAACAAGTTCAAATCCAAATAGGATCAATACCTTCTCACTCCTGAGGTATCAGCAGGTAATTGGGTATCATGCGGTGATGAGCAACCTAGTTTGCTCAGAAGCTGCAAACTTTAATCTTCATCCATTCCTGGTACATAGAATGGAGAGGGAGGGAGAGATCAAAGGAGAACAGATCAAATTCAGCTGCATTTGGACCCAGATTGCAGAAAAAAGGCCTCATTCTTAAGCAAAGCGGCGAGGGCTTCTAAGGTTCAACATCCCTGAGAGGACTTGAGTACAACACAACGCAGAGGAGTCACCATATAGGAGATCGGCACGGCAAGGAGAGGTGGCAAAGGTAGAGGGATGGGTAGAGAGGGACGGGAAAGCGCGGTGGGCAGCGCCACGACCTGTTTGACAGATTTCCCTGCCGACCGCAGCTAACTTTGCTCAGGGGGTTTTGCCATCTGATTAATTATGTCACGCCGGCTCGCCTTGAAACGCTGCGCATCCGGCAGCCCTCGCCTTTCGCCCTCGCAGCGTTTGGCAGCCGGTGCCGGCAGAGGAAGGGACAGGGGGACGGTGGCTTTGCCAAGCATCCCGCTCCATCCCTGGAAGGCAGGAGATAAGGAGGGGACAGAGCCCCTTTGTCTGCGGCGCCTTTTGTCACGGGCAGATAGGAGGTGGCCGCCTCGCGCTGACATTTCGGTGACCAGATTAAAATGTGCCGCCGCGGAGACTAAATGTCATTAGCCTCATTAGAAGCGATTGCATTAAAATAAACCAAAAAAAAAAAAAAAAAAAGAAGTGGAAATTAGCCAGCGCTATTAAATAGAATAAATAAACGGGGACCGTGCAGCCGATGCCAACGGCGATAGTCTGGACCGCTGGGTCGGGAAGGGGCACGGTGGGAGCAGCCAAAGTCTCCATGGGCTCACGCCAAGACAGGTCCTCGTGTGATGTGACCCCAAACGCAGCTGCCTGTTTGAGATAAGTCTACGGGGACTTTAGGGCTTCGTTTCCAGGCAGTTTCAGGATGCTCTGCACAAAGCTGGCTTTAAGGACCCTAATGCTGGTGTCCCCTGGGGCTGGCAGTCTCTGCCAGCAGCCGCACCACCAAGGATGCACCCGTGTGTGCTGCTCTAACAGGGATTGGGGTTTTTTAGCACCATCCATGTTTCTCTCGGATGCTTCCCATTCAATTACTGGCCAACACCACCCGTGTCTCCCTTATGCACTGTGACAGGACCGCCACACGAGGTGGAAGGCTTGGGGAGAGAAGTGTTGGTTTGTCCTTGTAAAGAGAGGAATTTTTCCTCTAACCCCTCTTGCTATGCAAACGCCATTTCCTTTGGGGGCGGGAGAAGTCATCAGAAAGGCCCTTGCAAGATCCTGCTTATGACAGAGCAGATTTGAAAGCCCAGAGATCTCCTTCCCGCCCCCCCCCACCACCGCCTTCCCTTCTGTCAAAAATTATAATCATCATTTTCCAGCCTGCTGAACAATCAAAGTGTGGCCTATATTCGCTGGAGCTCCTTCCACACGCCGCATGCATAGCAACAAGTCCAGGAAACAAAAGGCAGAAGTAAACAGTTGGGCGAGAGGAGGCGACGGGCTGGCGGGTGGGCAGCGGAGGAACGCTGCTCGGAGGGGACACGGTGGGGACGGGCAGGTTTCCCCCAGTCTCACCAGTTCAGAGCTGCTCTGAGGGCAGGTGAAAACCTTTTCTTCCACGCTCTGCAAGGAGCACGGGAAGAAATGCGCCTGGGCAATTTGCTTAGTGGAAACGGCAATGGTCCTGCTGCAGCAGAAGGAAGCCCAGCTCCTCCTGCTGCAGGTTCAGATGGTCCCCACGAAGCTACAGAGCTCAGCACGGGGCGAGCCGTGAAGGATGAAGCCACATCAAGCACAGGTAACCTCAGCTTGTCCCCTGGGAAGCTCATATCCCCCTGCATAAAACCCCAACCTGCACACGGCCCTGGTCAACACAACAAGCACCCCGCAGGATTTTGCTGTCCAGACAGTCTGAGCCGACGAGGTCGGGTCCCAACAGCCCATCCTGAGGCAGGGAGCTCACAGGGGTTCTGCCGGGCCACCCCTTCCCTGCGGCTTGCAGCCCGCATCACTCTCCAGAGCTGTCAATCCAGCACTTTTCGCCTGCGCTGAATTCACAGAAAAGTAAACCTAAAAATAACTCTTCTCTTTTCCACCCTTCCTTGCCTCATATCTCGCACGTGGTCGGTGCGCACATGACTCTGCCGCACACACAACAGGTCCAGCTCTCCCAAAACGGCTCCTCCCAGGAAGGATGCTCTCAGTGCTGACGCACCAATGGGTCCCTGCAGCTTCACGGTGCCCAAGGCTGCTGTGTCCACCTGGGAAACTCAGCCCACGGAGGACATGAGATCCATGAAAAGCACCAAGGCTCCTTTCCAGAAACCCCCTGAAACCACAGGCCCTGCTTGTTGTGACCGTGCAACCACCCCCTGCTTCAGACGATCTCAAAGAGACACTTCTGCAAAACACTCCTCCCTCTTGTCCCTCGTAGGAGTAGCCCAGCACCTCCACACAACTCAAAACACCCCCCCAAACCAGTGCCCTCGGCCACCCCACGCCCTCTGAGCCTAAGCCAGGACTAGAGCGAGAGCCCACGAGCTCCAAGGTCCTGCTCAGCTGGACCCCACAATATCTGGGCTCCACCAGTTCACAAGGGCGATGCATCCCCTGCCATTCCTACCTCCCTAGACCGAGCGAGCCGCTGCGTTTGGTCACCCTTCGAGGGTGATAATGCAGTCCCACAGCTTTTGAGAAGCAAGCAAGAAAATGTTTCTTTCCTCCAAGCGTGAAACGAAGAGGAGTTCCCTGGAAAAACCCACCCACTGAGCAGCAAGTGTCAAAGGCGTCTCTGTATGTGCTGTTGCCGCATTGGTAATTATAAGTACTGTGCCTTCGTTAGGGCGAGATAACTGAGATTTGCAACAGAGCTGTTATTATTTTTGAGTTTAAACAAAAGAAGCAGTGTGACAGCTGAGATCGTTCCCCACGGCGCACATGCCAGGAGGCGAGAGCATCTCAGGGGATGCTCAGGCCAGAAGGTAAGAAGAGACGGTGACCAGCATCCAGCTTTGCCTAACTGGGGATGGGAAAAAGACAGGGCTGCAAAGACTAGGCTGACCACAGGGTTGTGGAGGATGTTATAGAAAAAGAAACAAAACCCCACAGATCTTCCTCTATACCTGCCTCACTGCAGCAACAGGACCCTCCTGGGTACCCTGCTCCTCCCATGAACACGTTGGGTTTCATCACAGCATCTCGCAGTTTCCTTCCCCACTCCTCACCCAGCGACTTTGGTTCCATAACCAAACTGAGCACAAACTACAAATTGCATATTCAAGTGTAAAATACAAAGACAGCTGTTTATGCAGCTCAAAATTCACCATAACCAAATATTCAAGCCTTTGGGGGAGATTTTTTTCAAAGGCAGCGGTTAAGGTACCCAGCTCCCATCCGTGCCTTTGAAACATTTCTCCTTTTCAGTTTCAGTTTCAACATTTCTCCTTTTTTCAGTTTTTCACAGGGATTCTCACTAGCAAAAACTTCTCCACCCGTCTGTCTGTCTGCGACTAGTGAATGCACAAAGGAGACGATGCCAAAGAGAAGTTGCTGGAAAACGCAAGGTTCGCCACTTTGTGGCATCCTACAAGGCAAGAGCCACCAGCCCCAAAACCCACAGCCCCCAGAGCAAATTGTTCTTGAAAACTCATGCCGTGGGGATTTGTACGGAGCAAAATCTGCATGTGCCCGTCCTCCCACCATTTGGAAATGAGAGCAAGCGCTGCTCCTCCCCAGCAGAAAGAAAACACCTTCCAAAAGGATGACACCAGCTTTCTCCCTGTCCCGGGAGCCAGGGGATGGAGGAATCGACCTTTGACAGGGAAACCACAGCCCAAGCATCAGGTAGAGGAAGGGCAGGCAGTGGTTTGGGGCTGATGATGCTGCGACCTCCTTCTTCCCCAGCATCTCCGACTGATGGAGGATTGACGGCTCTGCCGCCTTATCCGCTACTATCCCCAGCCTTTGAGAGAACACAGAAAATCCCTTTAAGTCCCTCTCGCTCATATTGAAATGACACTAAAGCAGAACTAATGTGCTCCAGGTACTTATTCTTTGGGCTCAGTTGCAGGGATCAGGAGTCCTTCGCCAGCCTGGTATCTCCTGCCGGAGAGAGGTGATGGCCACATCACAGGCGGCAATGGCAGCAGGAAAGGTGGTTTTAATTCCTGCAACGCCTGTTTCTTAACTTCAGACTGGATTTACAACCACCACCAAGGTGATGCTGCCCAAGCAAGGATGAGATGGGGGAGGTAAAGGGATGCACAGCCTGAGCCTCGGTTTGGGGACGCAGAAAGCAGCAATGAACACCAGGATTGTCCATCTCACCCTGCACCGCCTCAATTCTGGCCTCTGAAAGGAGCCACTATGACAAGTCGTTTCACCGCCCAGCACAGGCAGCAATACAAATGTCTGAAGAAGCTGATGTGCATTGATTTTTTGCCACCTGTAGAGCCACAATGTCACGTCATAACTGCACACTGGCCAAACGTACTCCTCCGTGCCCCAAATTCATCCTCCTGCGCATCACAGCCCACCCTGGTCCCTCTCAAAACAACAGCACCCAAAATGCCCAGCAGTTCAAAGCGTTTGCCAATGGCTTGACAATTAAATTACCCGCTCCAGCCCCCCATCTTGCAGCGCTGGGCTCATTAAAAATCCTCAGCATCCTTCCCATCAGGAAGAACCCACCTCAGAGAGCAACTGATGGCCAGGAACCCGCCTCCCCCAAGGCAACAGCATTAAGTCTTTGAAATTATTTTGGATGGAAACTTGTCTTACAAAGAAATAAAAAGCTGCAGAGTAAGACGCTATCTATGACCAGAGGGGTCAGGGTTTCATTATTGCATTAACCTTTCGTGTCTTTAGATTCCACAAGAGTAAATTGGTAACGAGACGACGTGAGCCCCGATGGGAAAAACGCATCTTTCCTAACAAAAGTAAGAGGGAGAGGGAAGAACAGGGGTGGGAGCGAGAGAAAGAGGAAAAAACTGGCAAATAAGCTATTACAGCTAATAATAACTTTCGCGATGCTATTTTCTGCAGGAGCCTTCAAGTTGTGATGTTTCCCTTCACTCTAATTACACCTTCTAAAAGCAGGTTCCCTTCTCACTTTAACCACCCCGCGCGAAACTCCTGCAGGATTCGGATAAAAACAGAAAGAGTTCGCGCTTCACAAACAGCCTCTGCGTACCCCAGGGGAGCATCACCTGCACCAAACACGTGGGACTACTCTTGCAAAATCATAAACAGCCCCAAAAAAACCCCGCTCTGGGAAGGTGCAGGGACCACTCGCCATCCCTCTGCACCGGCTGCCATTGAGGGAGACACTGCCAACACGACTTGCGTTAGAACCATCAAAATACAAAGGAGAGGAGATATCGAAATCCTGTGCTTCGAGGCAACGTGGGGGCAAGAAGGCAAAGCACAAGCAGCCCCACCAGTGCACTGGAATACTTCCCATCCTCTAATGCGGGCAGCAGGTTTCAGCCCGATGGATCAAGGGCTGAGCCCAACTGGGCAAAGTCCTGGGCTGGTTTGGCTCAGGGGACGTTCCCAGCCTAAGTAGATATTGTTGCTAAACAGAAATAAAAAGGGAAAGCTACAACCACGGAAGAGCAGATCAAGAAACCTCTCTCAAGTTACTGGGGGCTTAAATGCATGGGTCTTTTCTTTCTTTGGCACAAAGAGATATCAGAGCTAGCCCAGGCCAAAAAGCCACGTCCTGAGGAAACTGCAGCAGGGCACCAGTGAACCACAAATGCTCCATCAAGTCTCTGCCAGCTGCCACAGCTTAAGGACACCTTGATGACAGCCCATCGAGTGTCACACGTCCTCCCCCTCGACCTGCACAGCTGCCTTGCATCCATTTCTTTGCAGTTTTGACAGAGAGGAACCCCATCTAGCAAGAGGGTGAAAGAGCCAACATCCTGCTCAGCACAGCTGCCCTCACACCAGGCTCAAGAGAATATTTTCAATTAAAAAAACCCCTTGCATTCAGCAAAGTCTCACGCAGCCGTATCATCCTTCTCACGCTCACGTGCTAAATTACCGGCGCACCATTTTGGTTCGAGGCTTTGCTGAACTGGAGGCATTGCCATCAGAGAGCCTCCCCAACCAGACAACACACCCCAGGGGACACTGGGCACGTCCCCGGGAGGCCAACGCACATCACCTCCCCCTGCGATCCCACAGAGCATCACTGGTACCCAGGCTCTGGTACCTGCTGCAGGCTCCACTTTGCCACAGGACACCAAGATCTGGATGGTTCCAAACGCAAGTTCCAGCCCGAGTCCCCTCGTGCCGGTCGCAGCTGTGGAATGAGCTGTTTTCCAGCTGTGACACAGCTAACCTCTCCCCCACCAGCCTCATCCTCTTCCCACACACGCCAGCCCCGCACAGCAAAGCGCTGCAACTAAACCACGGAAAGAAAGCTGCTGAAATTATAGCTGTGCCTCTCCCCTGCCTTCCCGGGTCCAACATAATCCTCGCTGACAGTCATGAAAAGCACACGTTGGGGTTAAGACCGCATCCGAGCCTCAACACCCAGTCCCCATCTGCTTGCACAGGGACCGTAATCTTTACAGCTGCTAAAAGTGCACATCATCGTCCAAAAAAAACCCCAAAAAGCCAGCGAGTTCTTGCCCCCTGCAACGCGCAGCTCCGCTGTCCGCCCCCACCGCCCCCTCCGCGCGATGCAGCGCAGGCTGCGCCCGCTGCCCCGCCGAGCATCAGCACGGAGCCAGCATCACATCCAAGCCCCAGCATCTCCCCGCTCGTGGCAAGCCACGGGGACAAGGCCAACCCACGTTTTGGGAACCACCTGCTCGGCTTACAGCGGTTGCGGCACCTTCCCCGCAGCCCCACGCGGTCTCCCCGCGGTGTTTGGATCGGGGGGGGGGTTCGTTTGCACTTTGCAAAAGGGAGCGAGGGGCAGGCACCGGGTTTGCCTGGTGTGGAATCAGGGGTGAGGGGGAGCGTGGGGGACAGCACAGCAGCTTGGGAGAGAGGGAGGGCAGAGGAGGTGCCCAACTTTGAAGGTGAAAAAGCTCCGTGACCCCATCATTTACACCAGAGGTTGCTGGAGGGGACAGACTCCGGCCGGCCCCCGCCGCACATGCCAGCACTGTTCGGGTGCTTGTGGTTCGGCGCTCGCCCGGGGGGGCCAGCCCTGCCCCGGGGGACCGGGATGGCTGTTTGAACCCCGTTTCACTGGAAGCACTTGGCCATTCCCTGCTGCAGAGCGACTCGCTGCCTGCCTGCATGTGTGCGTTCGTGCGCAATGTGCACGAAGTCCGCGTCCCCCGCGCCGCCCGGCTTTCCCGATTCCCCTCCCCAGCCCCTGGAGAAAAAGCGTTTTGCCCTACCTGGGATGAAGAGCAGGGCAGTTGTGGCCGTGAAGACGATCCAGCAGGCAGGATGGTACATCTTGGAGCTGCGGTAGACTAGCGGCTGATTTGCTTGCTGCTTGCTGCTGCCGCCGCTGCTTTCGTCTGCGCTGAATTCTGAGCAGGTTTAAATCCAATGTTTGCAGAGGGAGGGAGACTGAGTTAGCGAGCTGGAGAGAGAGAGAGAGAGACGGGAGCAGGCAGTCAGTGTCTCTGATTTTCCCTTGCACACGCACACAAGTCGCAGAAGGAGCCCCGGGCTGGGTGCACCGGGGAAAGCAGACCTCCTACCAGGCACCCATTGGTTCGAGACGCTGACTGACACACGCACACTCGCTCCTTCTGCGGGTCTCACTCCGCAACCGGGGAGATAAACGCGGGCACCGACCCCCCGAGCATCCCTCCCAGTGGTACCCGGGGTGGCGGAGCAGCCCGGCACAGGGACGGGCACCGTCCCACCGACTCCTCCTGCACCGGCTGCTTGCAACGGGGCTCAGAAACGTTTTGCAGCCCCTCTGCGTGCTCTGCTCCCCTCCCGAGGAAGCTGCCAAGAGAGGCAAACCGGCGAGCAATTCGAGCTTTTTAGCATGAGTAGGTGTTTTTGGGTTGGTTTTTGTTTTTTTGTTTTTTTTTTTTTTGCACAAAATCACAGAAACCGAGAAGCAATCTTCTCCGTGCATCCCAAGCAGAGCCGGATCTTTTCCCTTCAGCACCAAAAAGACACCGAGCCCGGGGCGGCTGCTCCTGCAGCCCCCCCTACCCAACCCCATCCCCTTCCCAGACAGCCCAGGGAGTGTTTCCTCAGGCTCTCTAATGCAAATCCTCTCCTTCCAGGTCACCACAGCTTTCCCCAAGAGCCCCCAGCACACTCTCACACCTTTGCCAAGCTCCGAGCATCCCCAGCACCGGGCATCAGACCTGGCTGCCCCTAAAGCCTAAAGCACTTGCCAGATCGCAGGTGTGCTACAAATAAAAGGCAAGCATTTTTTTAAACGCTTAAAGGCAAGCTAAAACGTTTAGTTTTGCTCAGAACAATTTCTTTCCTCACTAGCTCAGGGCTATAGGTCTCTTTTTGTGTTCCAGGCCAGCCCAAGCGTACTATTAGGCCAAGCCTTTGGTTCTCTCCAGCTCGCTCTTTGGCACCAGAGATCACAAACTCGTGCAGCCCCAAATCTCCTGTCCCGGGGTTTCATCCTTCTCGTCTGCCTGGGCATCCCCTGGTCCCCCCGGACACATCAGTTCCCTGAACCTCTTGCCCTCAAGACTCATCTTTTTTTGCATGAAACTCATTATCTCAGGGAGTTGCTGGAAAAAAGACCCTCCACATCACGATTCCCGGAAGGACCAGGCATCCGCAAACACCCAGCTGCAAATATTAATTCCCCCAAGCTGCCACAGACCTGCTGGAGCTCCTTCTGTCACCATCACCAAACCCAGACGCAGAACCCCAATCATTTGCCCCCCTTGCTGTCTTTCTTCCCCAGGTTTATCCCACCCACTTGTCGCAGCTCGATGCAGAATAATCGCAGAGACGGCCACCGCATCCCCCTCCACGCACACACGTCTTATCTCACATCATTCTCATATAAAGCAGCACCAGGAGGAGCAGAAATGGTGCTTTCGGTGCTCAAAGCCGCGTCCATCACGCTCTCAGAACGGTTCCCTCACTCGGCGAGGGATGGGAGCCGAGCACGCACCGCCGGGACAAACTTTCTCTGCTTTTAGCCATTAATCTCTATTCATTTTCCACTCCGCATGAATAAACCACAAGTTTTTAAAAGCTTTTAACTCAACCGTACTCCCACATCATCTGCTGAAGGCATCCCGTCTCCCGCATCTTCAGGAGCATGCCGAAGGAAACGTGCCCAGGGGCTTTTTTCTTTAAATAAGAGTAAAATTATGTTGTTCGTGATAACCTTGACCTCTTGTCCTACACGGACAGCCCAGGACAGGGACATCTCTCCCCAAACGGGACCATGCTGAGCCCTCCAGCTGCGATTTGCTCTCCAAAACCCTCATCCCGAGCTCTGAAGCCGCCCAAGGCGAAAAGAAATATTGTTATCCTCCAGGAACTAAAGAAAACGAACAAAGAAATCATTTCTAATTAACAGAAATGTTTGATGGGCTCACAACAAACACGCTGCTCTGCTTTCAAAACTGGAGTTTGAAAAGCTATATTTGGGCAAATTTCAAAACAACACATTCTTACTTTTTTTCCTCCCACCACCTTTCTCCCGCATGTTTTGGTTTATTTTTCTCCTGGCAATGACTATTACCCAAATCCAACACACGTAGCTGCTCTCCTTGCATCTATTTTGGCCAATTAGGCACAGCTCTGAGCGTGACTTTGGACCAGACCTTTAGCACATCCACACCTTTGCTTTCCCATCTGCAAAATGGGAACAAACAGGCTCTGGTCAGGCAACCAAATCCATCGCTGTCCAGGACCGAACAGGGCACCGGCCTGTTTCATTTGTCTGATTTCCAAGACACAAGATAAAGATGTATAAATATGTATTTAGCTGGTGGAGCATTTCTGGGATATTTGGGGTTGTTTGTCTTTTTGATATCAAGCCGAGAATCTAAAATGCATATTTAAATTTGACAGGCAGCACCCAATCTGAGGAAAGACATTATGGTCCGCTGGGCACATTTAAACATGATTTTTGTGCATATTTTCAGGTTTGTGTTTTTTTTCCCCCCCAAGCCGTCTCAATGCATATTCACATCTGGGACCACGCTGGTCTCTGGGGTAAATAACGCTTAAGTTTTCAATAAAGCAGAGATTCCCGCACCCTCTCCTTGCACAGCGGGGAAGGGGGAGCAGAGGATGCTACTCAACAGAGAACCCTGCATCCCAACCCCAGCATCCCAACCGCCCTTCCCAGTCCCATCCCAGGGAATTCCCAGTTCCTCCCATCTCCCCCTCTTCCTTCCTGTGCCCTCCCCGCCTGTGTTTGTGGCTCTGCCTGAATGAAAGGCTACCCTTTTCTCCTTGACATCTTGTTAGAATGTGAATACAACATCTATTGATTTGCATTTCATGCAAGGAAAGGAAAAAAAAAAAAAAGTAGAGCTGCTTCTTTTTTTTCTTTTAAAAAAAAAAAAAAAAGCCTCTCTGCCCTCAGAGCTACTATAGGAATAAACAGAAAAGACGCAGGCAAACGCAGGCTGAGCTCTTCAAGCCTCAGCCACCCCGACCATGGGGAGCACAAGGACCTGCCCCATCATCCTGCAGACCACAGGAACTTCATTTGTCCCTGGGGGACATGTCCACATCAGGAGATGGGTCCCAAACCCTGCAGCCATTGCAAACACAGCGAGTTACCCCAGACCCCGTGGTGAAGGCAAACGGGGAGCAATTAGGGTGGGCGAGGAGGTTAAATTAGCAGCAAAAGCCAAGGGAGGCGCAGGTTGGTGCTCGGGAGACGTATCAAGCAGCACCGCTCACCTCCTGAAGCTCCAAACCGGGACAAGCAAACCCAGCAAACAGGGATGCTCTGGGGAGCACAGGACTGGGGTACCAGTGTGAGCAGCTCTGCCTCACCTACCAACGGGGCGCTGGGAGGATTAACCAGTGTTTGCAAAGCGCTTTGAAGATAAAGGGAGAGCTCACAACCGGGAGCGAGATGGAGATGGGGACTAAGGAACCCAGGTTTCTTATCCGCTGTGCAAGCGACAGCCCCGGCTGGGCGAACGCTGGGTGGGTTCGGATGAAAGCTAGAATGGGAAAATTTCCACAGCGTGAAAAAAAACCCAGAAAAATCAAGCACGTGCTGCTCAGGAAAAAATGAGTGAGAGATAAAAAAAAATAAGGGATCCAAGTCTCTAAAAGCTGGAGAGACCTGCTATTGATTCTGGTTTGCGAAGACGGGGTCTGAACGAGAGCTGGTGTGTTGTTAAGTGCACTTATCTCCTCTTGTGAGGTGGCAGAATGGGGCCAGATGGACACGCTACTAATTCCCATCAGGAATCATTACCAGCCGTGTGCTGGACGAGGTACCTCCAATGATGTGCTACCAGCAGCGGCACCATGGGGCCGGGAACCCCACAACATCCCCAGGCAACACTCCCCAACGCTTGGCCATCCTCACCATAGCAAAGCTTTTTCTTACGTTTAACTATAATTTCTTGTACTTCCATTTGTGCCTGTTGCCTCTCCCCCGCTCTGGGCACCTGTGTTTTCCCATCCGCCCCCCAAAAACACCCAGAGCACCCCATTTTCTGGGAGAAACCCTCCTGGGAAAAGCCAGCGATGGAGTTTGCTCCCCTCCTCAGCTCTCAGGAGGATGGGCCCGCTCCGGAGAGTGATGAAACACAAGATACCCTCACACAGATCTTTGATCATAGTAATTATCCCTTGTTGTCATGTACAAAACATTATCTTCACGCAGACACGAAGCTCCTGCTGTACCGCCCCCCTTTCTCCGCACGCCCCACCATCCCATCAGCTCCGAACGCACGCGGACGGGATTCCCTTCTCCCACCGACGGGTCGAGAAAGGAGGCTTCTGTTTGCCTGGCTTTGATCAAAATGACTGAACGTCAGGGAAAGAGCAGGGGGAAAGAAAAGAAAACAGGGCAGAAACGATGCATCCTGATCCATAAGCAGGAGAAGGGTTCAAGGATAATTCAGGCATCGCTCACTGGCTGTGTGCTTCTGGGGGTTGGGTTTTCTATTCCTTTTTTTTTTTTTTTTTCCTAAAGAATGAGAGAGAAAGAAAACATTTTTTTTTTTAAGCTTTGCTCCCTTTCATTTTCCTCCGAGTTCAGTGGCTTTCCTCGTCAAGCCTCTGTAGCTCAGGTAAGAACAGAGGGCTGCAGATTAAAGAGAAACACGGCAGCAAGCAGAAAGCCGTCGAGATAACAGAGAGGACAAAGTCGGGAAAGACAAAGAAGAGCAGTCTGCTTTCTGCAAGATTCCCACTTTCTGGCTTCTATGTGGATCATTCCAGAAATGGGGACCAGGCTGCACATTTCAGCCTCCGATCCCAACTCTCTCAGCATGGACGTGGAGATACAGGAGAACAAACTGCACCAGGAACCCTCATCTCAGCGTGTCCAGGGCTCTCACAGACATTTAATACACCCCGGATTTTTATAGATATCTAGGTGGGTGGACAGACAGACAGCACGCTAGACTGACAGCTCTAAATACCTCTCTGCACAAGCGTGGGTAGCAACCAAGCATCGTGCCTCCTGCCAGAGCATCTCGCGTGCCGGCGAAAAACCCAGCCGCGCAGCTCGCCCCAGCGCTCGCTCCTCCACCGAGGCACGCAGCGAGACACGCTTTGGGCAGGAGGACGCGGTTCCATCGCTCCCCATCCCAGCAAGGGCCCCCCAGCTGCTTCCCGCAGCATCCCCCACTGCCAGGGGGTTCCTGCAGCCGCTGCGAGACGCAGAACGAGGCCGCGAGGTATCACAGCATCACAGCATCACAGAATGTCAGGGGTGGGAAGGGACCTCGGAAGCTCATCCAGTGCAATCCCCCGGAGCAGGAACACCCAGATGAGGTTACACAGAAGGGGTCCAGGCGGGTTTGAATGGCTGCACAGAAGGAGACTCCACAACCTCCCTGGGCAGCCTGGGCCAGGCTCTGGCACCCTCACCAGGAAGAAGTTTCTTCTCCTCTTTCAGTGGAACCTCCTGTGTTCCAGTTTGCACCCATTGCCCCTTGTCCTNCACTCCCTTCATCATCTTTGTTGCCCAACCCCAACGCTTCTGCAACCCCAACCTGCAAATGAGGAGGGGATTTGCCTGGAGCCGACCCCCCCTTGGCAAAGCCCGGCACCCCGCAGACCGAGGGCTCAGCAGGGTCCGCGTCTCCTTCGCAAACGACTTCGGCAATGACAAACTCCCGGGGTCCCGCCAGGCTCTCTGTTAGGAAACCTTCCCCGCTGTCTTGTTTATAGATCTATTCTTAGCTCAACTTTTTGACTCATTGCAGAAACAGCGAGGAGCCTTTCATCCCCTGACCCCGAAGCACCTCAAAGAATATGAGCTGAGCCTCGCGGAGAGGAAATATTGTCCTCTCTGCTAGACAGAAGGGTCAACCAATGTATGAGGCCAGGAAGACAGGCAGCGGGCCAGCGAGCAGAGCAGGGAACAGGCTTTAGATGTGCACGAGGCGAAAAGGCAGACCGTGGAGAGCAAGGCGAGCGCATGAGAAATTGGATGAACCGGGGGGCTCAAAGGGCACAAAGTCCAGCTGGAAACCCAGTGCTTGTGCTGCAGCCCAGGGGATGAGGGAGGAGGTCCTTGTTCCCAACAGGGAACCTTCTCTGGGAGCATTCGGGTGGTCTGTCTGCTCCAGGGAGCACCCACTGCCCTCTGCTGAAGGCACTGGAGGGTGAGAAATAAGTGATCGAGACCCCATTTTCAACCAGGAGCAGCAGAGAGGAGGCTGGGTGCTCCTTCCCTTTCTGCAAACAGCCCCATCCTTGGGATGCTCGCAGCAAAAGGACCTCCTGGAAGATGTGAAGCAGCCACCAAACCATCATGTTCTCGCTGCTCCTGTTTGAAAACCACTTTGTTTCCTTTTTTATTTATTTTTATTCTTTTTTTTAAGTAAAAATCATGCTGAAACGGCGCTGGCCAGTGTGGCACAAAGGCTCAGCTGCACCCTGCCCCGGGGCGACGACAAGGACGTCTCCATTAACAAGAGATGCTCATCACCACATCGCACCCCAAACTGGGGAGGGAGAGCAGGTGCCGGGAGAGGGGGCACCGCACCCTCGTGCAGCACAGAAAGTATTTTCCATATGCTGCCTGATCAGTTATACGTTTCTTAAAATGCTATTGCACAGATATTTCAGAGGCATCATGTAGTACCATCTGTTATGTTATATATTGCACCGAGCCCGGCCAATTTTGAGATACTGTAATTTTATCTCCTCCATTTCATATGCGGCATAGGCATTTTGCAAGGCGACTTGACGGCGAACAGGAATTTGCAGAGGGATGGGGCGCACGTAAAGCAAAAGGCAAGGCCCAAAAAGAAGCGGCCACGGCAGCTCCCACCCGTCCCGGACACCAGAGAGGAGTTTTGGGGCTGGACCTGGACATTTTGGGTCAACCACCTCGAGCTAACGCCTTCAGAGCTGCTCTCCATCTCTCTCCCACTGCATCCTCGCCTCCGACAGCATCTCTGCGGGGTGGAGAGACGCCTCCGGCATCTCGCAGATGGCCTTTTTCTGCCTCCCCCAGCTTTTCCAGGCAGCACCGTGGTCTCCCCCTTCCCCACGGCACCGATGAGCCACGTTGCGGCACAACATCCCGTGCAAACCCAACGTTCCCTCGGGAAGAGATGCTGCAAGAGGGCGGCTCCGCGCCAGGGTTATCCCCTCCGTTATCAGCTTTTTCCAGGGAGCGGCGGGAGCGAGAGGAGCTGTCGGTGGAGCAAATTATTCCGCACCTCAGCCCCATCCAAGAACCCATCAGCAAAACTCACCTCTGCCTCACTGCCTTGCCCTGACAAGCATCATTAAGGCGAAACTCTCCGCCCGGGTTATCCACATGGATAACTCGGTGCTGCGAGAGCAGGGGAAAGACCGGAGGCAAAAAGAAAAACCAGCTGAGGTTATTGCAAAAAATCGACTGGAGCACATGGGCAGAGCAGAGGTAGAGCCCTGTCCTCTAAGATAAAAGACTGCGAACTTCTTATTTTTAAAGTGAGTGCTCCCGGACACCAACTCCGCTTCTACCAACTCCTTCTGAAGTGCCAGCAAAGTTTGGTGCCACTTGGCTCGTTTATTCTGATTTCATTCGGAAAAGAGACACTAAAAAAGTGGAAACCTTCAGATTTCCTGTGTTTTGCTGGCTCCCTCCTCTGGCACTCGGAAATATTTTTATTTTGTAATGGGTTTAGCCATGAAGTAAACGGAAAGACATCCGGCACCTCCTTGGACCTGCTCCTCAAGACAAGGAAGCCTTGCTCTGAGTCACCATGCGCTGTCAGTGAATCTGTTTGTAAAAGCTTTTTTATATATCCTTGCCACAATAATTAAAAGAAAAGGGACAATTCACCAAAAATATCACCCTTGCTACTGTTTAATATTAAAAAAGCAGCCAAGTACACTTTAAGGAAGGCAATAGCAAGCAGAATTAGCAGCAGCTGAGCACATCCACGGCATGTTGCTCACAAAAAGCCAAAGAGGACGATGCAAGAACCCTACACCCAACTCCTGGGGTGTCTCCTACCCAGACAGAGTTTCTCCCTGAGCATCAGTAAAAACACATCACCTTAGGGCTTATTTTTCCCAAAACCCACCAAGCGCAGGAGGCTGCGGTGCCGCTTCCCCCATCCCTCCAGCAGCAAACGGAGTTTGGACCTGGATAAGATTCTGTGACTTTTTTTGTTGTTTTTAAACAAATACATGGCCATCTCCTGTGGAGATCTGGCACTGTCTTCACAAAGGTTTTGGAGCCAGGCTTAAATTTCTGCTTTCAATTGCATTTTGGTTTTTTGGTTTTTTTTTCTTAGTTCATTAATAAGCATTAATACCTCAGGTTTGCACGCATTTAATATTCTTCCCAGCACTTCAGTTTTTCATTTGAAAAGGACACTTCAAGGGCTTTTCAAACATTATTTCGTTATTGTTCACGAAACACTTCTGATGGAAAACAGCATTTCCATTCTGTTTTAAAACTTGTAAACAACCTTTCCCCTTTATAAAGAAATAAAGTATGTTTATCCATCTACCGAATACTAGCAAGCAGAGAGCTACAGGGAGCCTGTTAACTCCGGGAGCTTGGGGTGGTAGGTGTTCAAAAATAATTAATAATAATGCTTGCTTCTCCATCTTTCCTCTAAAGTTCCAAGGACTCTTGGCGCCACCACCCAACTCGAGCACGCAAAAACCAGCCAGCCAGCCTCAAAAGGCCGTGCTGCCAAGCCTGCTGGGTTTATCCTGCAGCCAGCTAAGCCCAAAAAGCCTTTAGACCTGGCTTGCTTCACCCCGGCTTTCCTGCTTACACCAGAAAAAGCTGCTCAGGTGAAGCAGCACCAGTAGCTCTCAGCTGGGAGCACTGGGAAGGACCCTATTTCCATAAATTTCCATGCAACACCAGGGGAAAGATGCAGACTTTGCAAGAGAGAGCTGGAAAATCTGAGGCAACCACATAAAACCAGGTTCTTTATCAGAGAAGGAGGTGCATCCCCGTTGCGTGAGCGTGCAGCACGCTGTGCTCAAACCACCCCACCGAGGGCTCTCTTGATGGAAGCCGATCCCGTACTAAGAGCAAAAGCAAGCTCTGGTCTCATTGCACGCATTTTCTCCCCCTTCCCCAGAGGAAAATCCATGCCAGCCCTCCAGAATGGGGCTGGATGGGGGAAAGGAGGAGTTCCAAGCCAGCGGAGGGATGGGAAGGGGAGGGAAACCATCACTCCGAGGCACCACAAAATCACTTGACCCCCCTCAAGTGCCGCTCCGTCCTCCCCCAGACGCACAGCACTTTAAATCTGGAGAGTTACTTCTGCACGTCAGTCATCAACCACGCTCATCTGGAACACCCGGCCAGCCACGAGCTACATAAATATTGACAGGGCACGTTATTGAATAAATAGATCTGCTCAAGCGTTCAATATTGACCACTTCAAGTAAGGCAAAACAACAAGGCCTGGGGGACAGGGGGTTTCATGCAGCCCTAAATTGGACGAGCACGGATGAAACGGATGCGCTGGATGCGGCCCTTTGCTGCCCTGAACACCAGCTGGGAGATGAGGAAGGAAAGGAAAGCCCTGGAGAGACAAGGAGGCAAAACCCTTGCGCGGGAACGATGCCTCGACAAGACATTTGTTTTTCTGGTTCTGTTCCCTTCTGGTCAAGTAACTTGAAAATTCAATAGCGCGCATGGAGAACTGGGGCAAGAGAGGAGCGGGAAGGCGATGTATTCCCCTGGGGACGATCAATCAGAGAAGGCAGGCTGCCAAATCACCCTCGAGCGGCGCAAACGCGTTAATGGAGGAGATTAGAGAGCTCCTTGTGGGGATCAAAGGAAAGCTCTCCCCCAGGAGCACGCTGCCCTCGACTCCCCAAGTCCCGCAGGACCCCTTCGGCAGCAGCTCCTGCCAATGTTTTCTTTTTTGGGAGGGGTCACTATCCCCTGAATCTTTTAAGGATCTTGAAAGAAAACAAACCTTAATTTGAGGGAACCACACTTGGTCCCGTTCCGAGCCAAAATCACGCACAGATGGCAACGCCGCGTTATTTCGATGCAAGCCCTGGGTCTCAATTTCTAACCCCCCCCTCTCCCCAGAAGTTCTACACTGGTGCATCTCCACCACCCTTACGCTGTAATTAAGCTGGAAATTATCATCCAGGGTTTCAGTTTTGTGCAGCCGACAGCATTCATTTCTCTGACATCAACCCATAAAAAAATAATAACTACAACTGGAGCTTTACAAGTCGTCTGGTTTGGATCACAAGGATCAAAACCAAGAGTGGCAGCAGCCTTGCAGCTCATGGCCCCCGGTAATAGGATCTTGCCTATTTCTTGAACTCGGGAAGCAATCCAAAGGAGAATCATTCTTTATAATTGTTTTTCAACTTCTCCTCCAGCTGGAGGAATAATGACTGCACAATTCTCCTAACAACATGATCATAATCTATCAGTTCTATGAACTATAGAATGAACCCAAAGAGATAATTGGTGCAGGCACTGAATGATAAACATGTCAAGATTATGATTTCTTTGCTTAAAAACGAAACGAAGATATGATTGGAAATGCCATGCTTGGGGAGTATGAGCAATATTCCCATGCTCCATCATCTAAATTAGTTTATAATTTGCATGCACTTGTATTTTTAGGCATTGTTCGAAGGCAGGGGAGCTGTAAAACACTAAGATCCAAGCACCATCAGACTTTGTCCTTCAGCAGCACCTTCCCAGTAAAGATCTCGACGTGCATCATAACGTCCCGTTAGCCCCACCATGCAGATGTGGAGGTGCAGCTCTGCCGGAGCACCCCAGGAGGGTTTTTTACCTCCTTTCCATGGGTTTTACAGCCCCAGAGATCTGCTGTAAGTGTGCGGTTTGTACACACGCTCAGCAGGCAATGAATTTTAGCGCTGCACCTTTCCGCCCGCCGTTTCCCGACGCTCCCAAAAGGACGACAAACCCGGGCTGACATGCGACTCACGACAACAAAACCCAAACCGCAGCAAAATTCACCTCATTTCCAGTTTTGTTACAAGCGCTGTATTTCGCAGCCCTCTGAGCTTAGCAGACCGCGGTGCTTCGCTGGGTTAAACATGAGACAAAAATACCAACCAACCCAAACTCTATCCAAATGCTTCTTCGGTTGCACCCTCCTTCATTTTCCAGCAGCAATACAAATGAAAAAGGGAGGCGGCGGGGGGGGGAAGAAAAGGCAGAAATAACCCACTGCCCAAAACCTGCTGCAAAAACTCGGTGCGTGTTTTTTCTCCTGGTATTTGGGGGGAATATTTGGGAAGATCCGAGGGCTCCAGGATGCACTTGGGTGCAACGCTTCACCCAGGCAGCTCGTGCTAAAGGCAGAGCAAAGAGGAGATGCAAACCACCACCAGCATCACTTTTATGGGTGACATGGACAATTGCAGTGCAGGGGAAAGGAGCTCCAGAGCATCCCAGGCACCACGGGATGCTTGCTGAGCCTCATCCTGCATCCCCCCTGCCCTCGCTCCTCCTGCTCTTTTCAGTTCACACTGGGAGCAGGCGAGGAGCAAATCCAGACCGACACTCCTCTGGGTCTGCAGATCCCACCAAGCCGAGCCCCCATAAACCCCGAGCAGAAGGGACAACCCTTGGGCAGGTGAAACCAAACCGATCTGATCGCATCCCTCCCTCCCCAGGGCATCATCACTCAAGCCGCAGGAGTGGAATTAAAGGCTCCGTGATTTTTACCACCTTTTAATGCCTGTTGGGCAGGCAGGTAACACAGCCCTGCCCCAGTGCTCGGGAGCCAGCACTGAAGAGTGCTAGAAACTCAAGCCAATTGAATTACGTGCTGCAAGTAATTTGTTCGAGAAACACTGACATTCTTGTCAAACTATTCACAATTCCTTTCTTTTCTCCTTTTTTTAAAAATTTCTGACTAGCTCTCTAGATCATTGGATAACGTTCAGGCAACGATCGGGATGATTTTCTTTTCTTTTCCCATCATCGCCATCAGATGAAGTTATTTGTGAATACATCTGTTGGATACCAAACCAAACCAAACATGACAAGTCTATTTTCACCGTCGGCGAGGCGAGGTTGGAGGCGCCGAGGTATGCGCAGCTCTGTACATCGTGCCTGCGTGCAACACCAGCAAAGCGCTTGCAAGGGGCAACTGCAAGAGGAGCTGGGGTGGGTTTTCACATGGTAATAATCTAAAACAGAACGCTAAGCTTTCCCATTGCAGGGAAAGCTGTCATACACAGGGAAAAGGCTGCTTGGATAAGATATGGGGGGGGGTGGACTTGCGTTATCCCAGTGCAACCTATTGCTAAGTCATTAGCAGCCAAGTAATATTCCGGTGGCGAACAATTTGACTAATACTCCTCTGTGGCAAAGGCAAAAGGCACCACGCGAGCCGGCAATTTGTCCTGATGATGAACTCCTGAATCAGAGACGACTGTGGGAAGCATCTCCTTCCCGGGAACCACAGGAGCTCCTGCGATCCACCTGCTCCTTGGCAGCGAGCATTTATATCTGCATTGCAAACCTCCACGGGTTACGGAAGATGGAATTCCTCGATAAGCACATCCCCAGAGCCCACGAGCAGCCTCGACTGCCGTATCCCAGCCCAGAAGCAACAGCCCTTCCCTCTCCCGGCCGTGGCTGCAGAGCTGGTCCAAGAGGCTCCTGGATTTCAAACTTCTCAACCAAAGCCTGTTTTGCAGGGGAAAATGCAAAGCCAGAGCAAAGTACACAGGCTAGGACGGGAAATGGGAGCCAAAAGCTCCAGCTCGTGCAGCCAGCGTGCTCATCACGGCCCTTTCTGGATTTAAAATCTTGATGCTTATGAAATCTCTTCCCAAGACGACGCCTGGAATAAATTGTCATCTGATAATAGCTACCAGGTGGCGAGGGAAGAAAAAAGCAGACATGCACAGAATGTTTTGACTTCAAACTCATGTGGATTGTCAGAGCGGGAGTGTATTTTGTGTCCCTGCCTCCCCCTCACCATTTTCACCCCTTCGTGGATTTAAAAAAAAAAATATATATATTTTTTTCTTTCTTCAAGTGGAAGGCAAACTGCTTGGGATAGTGGCTGAGGGCCAGAGACAGAGTCCAGAGCAAATCCCCACCACTCTTCAAAGGGCCAGGGGTGGATAATTAGGGGTCAGCTCCTCATCTCTCTAATTAAGCGAGCAGATGAAGAAACCTCCGCAGCCATCCCTGCTCCTCTTGCCTCCTCCCATCGCAACCACCCCGTCTTGTTCTGCTGCCTCTTCTCGCCCCAGTCCTCACTCCCCACCAGACCTGTAACCTTTCCCATTAACACCAATCCAGGCAGGGAAAACCCTTCCTGAGCTCAAAGCATCTGCTTTTAATCAATCTGCCGCGGAGCCTGGGGCGAGGAGCAGGCACGGAACTCCCTCCTGGTCCAGGACGACATTTCCAGGGCAGGGTAGCAAAGGGCATCCTTCTCAGGAGCTTCAGAGCATGGTAAAAGGCAACACCATTCCCCCCCGTCTGCATTTGGGGAATGCACAGCCCTTTCTTCCTATGCCAGGAGCTCTACACTTGCTCTGCGCAAGCCTGTGAACACACACACAGATTACATCTTGTTCTTCGCAGGAAGGGATATTGACTTGGAAAATATCAAAACCGCCTCTGAGCTCAAAGCACCTCTTCTCCCAAAATCGAAAAAAGAAAAAAAATAAATAAAGACAGAGGGTGAAGCAAAGAAGAGAAGACATTTTACTACAGAGACGACCTGAGGAAATCAGCTCCTGGAATAAGGAGGCCAGCACGGAGAGCGAGGAGGAGTTTTTAAATGGCATTTTGAAATTTCAGAGGACTTTGTTGCAGTGTATGTGTCCCAGGAGGGACAGTGGCAGAGAAGCAGAGCAGAGGGGACTTGCAGCTGAAGGTCCATTTCTGGTGGGTGCTGCTGGACGAGGTCAGGACGGCTTTTTTGAGTGCCCAAAAGTGCGTGTTGCACTCCATTCCTGCTCCCATTGCCCCGGGTATGTTATTAATGCTGGGCAAATGCAGCATCCTAAAGCCAGCCCTGCCTCCATCCTTCAATTCCTGCTCCAGACACCACTCCAGCAAAAAGAAACTGGCCACAGGCAAGTACTAATGATGACTGCCAATATAATGACACACATAATACAGTCAGCTCCATTGCAAGTGTAATTGCAATCATAATGTAATCAATACCGATGGAAACACCATATTTATACAGGGCCTTTCATCACTCACATGTAATGCAGTCAGTGCCAGTGCAAATATGCCAGCATCTGAAATAAAATATTTGCCGTACATCTCATGTACGTGCAGACCAAACACTGCATTTGGGAGAATCCTGCGACGCTGAGGGCTTTGGGAGGTTTCTGGGCATCCTACAAACTCATTTAAAAAAAAAATAAAAAAATAATCCCAAGTCTGGCTATGATCTGGAAAATAATAAATCTACATTCACATTGAATTCTCCTTAGCTAAGTCACAATTTCCACATTGCTTTCCCTGTCAGTTCTGTGCCCCGGCATATTGCGGTGGTCAGGCAGTCATTAACCTCCTGACGGGCAGAAAATGGGGAGAAACGCTCCCGTCTGCCGGCTGGGGAGGCCTCCAAGTTCTTCACCCAAGACTTGCAGTCCTGCTTCTTCCAGCAACGGGACTGAGCATCCCCATTGACACCAGCTGACTGGTCCCATTAAGGTGACAATGGCCATGTGGCAGTGGCCGCGGCGCTGAAGGACTTTGCCCTTACGTTTAGGATAACACAGCGTTCCCAAGGCTCGTACGCTGGGAAGAAAACCTTCCTGCCCTCGCTCGCCATCCCATCTGCCCTCTGAATCTGATCCAGACAGTCCATCACGGGTCTTGACACATTTAATGTCTCAGTAAAGAAAAACACGATGTGTTGATGCTCCTGGAAAGCTCTGACAACTGACAGCCTAATGGCTCCTTATTTTTTCCCAGCTGCAGTTTAGAAAATGAAATAAATTTAGCTCCTTAAGCAGGCTGGCTGCTCCGCGAGTAACGCGTTTGCTGGGCTGTGGGACCAAGGATTTGCCAAGGGGAAGGGCAGCACGAGGGGTGGCAGTGGACTGAGGAGTTGTTGGGTACCAATTTACCCATCCAAATTCACCTGGTGTGATGCACGCTCTCCTCCTCCTTTGCTGGACCTGAGAGCCAAGACACAAAACTCCGGGTACAGGTGATGCTCCTGCCCTACCCTGGAAGGGGTAGATGGGGAACAGGACCATTCTCCTGTGACATCCACACTGGGAAGACCTCGGCACATCAGACCGGGAGGCACAGGCAAAGCTCCGAAGTTCTCTTCCGCGGGCGGCTGCAGTATATTAAGCAACGCTCCTGTAATTAGGCTAAAGCGCCGTGTGGCCAACGGGGCTGGGAAAACATGATTGAAAGCCTTTTCAGGAGGAACCGGCCGGGTCCTTGTGGAGCACACACCAGCCATTACTCACCGGCGGCTCGGCCAGACGACTTAGCGAGCCTCGAGCCAGCAGACTGGAAACCTTCTCTCCGAAGTATTTCTAAGGCCACGGGTGATGAAGGATGGGCAGGGCTGGAGATAAGGTTCTTATCTCACCATGAAGCCTGCTGCCTCTCGCCCCCGACCCGTGACAGCCAGTGTGGGACACGACATCGTCCCCAAAGCATCACGCCGCTGGTAACCCCAGGGAGCTGGATCCTTTTGGGGACCTCTGCAGCACCCAGCATCATTTAGAGGGCACTGCAGAGGTAAAAGCCTCCTCGATCTTAATAAAGTGGTGCTTTCAGATTCAGCTAAAAGCCTCTTTTCTTTCTTTTTGCCCCCAATAATGAAGTTCCGTTAGGCAGTTTTCCCCCCTGCCCGTGAAGTCTCACCACCATCGCTACTGGGTGGTGGTCGAAGGTGCTGCTGGACCCCACCAGATGATAACAGTGAGCAAAAAGCACCAGTGAACAGCCCGTGGGTTGCAGGGTCATCACCAGACCCCCCTGTCTGGATGCTCAGGAGGCTCTTTCTTAAAACCACAGCTCCCCATGGGAGGGGAAAGCCAAGCAAAGAGACAGGGCAGTTGCGAAGCCAAATTAAGACAGATGGGAGGGTACGGTGACAAAAGCACCACCAGCTCATAAACAAACTCATCTATACGAGCATGGGAACAAACAGCCCCTGAGATAAACAAACAGGATGGGTCCACCCCTGCAAAAACACCCCCTGCATCAGCACCGGTGACCGGAGCATCTCCTGCCACCAGCCGAGCTCCACTGCATCCCCACATGGGGCGGGGGCTGCAGCCCTCTGTACCCCCCCCCCCCCAAATCCTCGCACACCCACAAAATCCTCGTGGTGAGAGGAAAAGCTTGCACATAGCTGCTCCGAGCAGCCTCCCCGTGCTCACACCCCAGCTGGAGCGCGGGGGCCCAGCCCACCCGCACCCCCCCCGGCACACAGACTGTTCCTTTCAGCACTTTTCTCACCCCAAATTCCCCGCTCTCCCCCTCCCTCACTGCCAGAGGCTATTTTTCTCCCAGGCCAGCTTCAAAACCAAGGCTACCACAGCACCTCCTTGCAGGTGGCATCTCCATCTATTCAGAGGAGCTAAATGCATTCCTGTCCCTACTCGGGATGACCCTGTTTCTTTTTGGAACCGTCCAGAAATGGGATGAAAAGGGAAAATATTACGCAGGTCACTCTAAGGCAAAAGACACCGGGATTTTTCACAGAGCACAATGAATGTAGGAAAGAAGAGTGAGCGCTAACTGCAGGAAGACTGGTGATGGGCAAATGGAGCGAAGGGATGGGACGCAGCAGAGCAGAAACGAGAGGAGCATCACGAACATCAGGACAAGGGCACAAGCAACCTCATTTCCCTGGCTCTGCCATAGATGAGCTCATCTCAGCTTGAAAAAGTTGTCTCATCTCACTGCACCTCCCTTTTCCCCCAAAAAATCCCCTATCGCTGCAAAAAAGGCACATTCAGGAAAGCAAGAGGGGAGGGAGAGCAGAGAGGGAAGAGCAAAGCAACGAACTGATGCTCGATAGCTGCCGAGAGCCAGAGACGGGGCTCGTCCCCCTCGGAGCACGGCAAGACACATGGAGTGATGAACCCGCCAAGAAGTTGTAATCAGGACTAATAGTTTGAGGTTCTTAATATTCCTGCAATCCAATAAATCAATGGCGCTAAATACGAGCGCGGGAAGGCGAGCGCCGGATTGACAGGAGAAATGAGGCTGGGCTGCGGGGGAGAGATTTCTCAAGCGGTTCGTTCCGTCTGAGCTCACCGCGAGCTCGTAAGCAAGGCGTATGGTGAGGGTGCAGCAAAAGACGCCCCTTGGGTGAGCCCTATCTCCTCGCTGGGCATCATCCAGGTTGCTGGATGGGTCCCCGGGTCCCTTCCATGCTCTGGGAGGCAATAGCAGCCCCATCACCCCCCCTTGGCACTCCAGATGTTGCACTAATATTAACTAGTTGTTCACTTTGCTGCCCCCAGGGTTCCGGGAGGATTAGCTGGGTGTTTATGCTATTGCATTTAAACCACCAGGCAAGCGCCGGGAATTGTTACTAGAAATATCAAAGCGCTGGGGTTTACAATAGGATTTGTACCCTAAAACAGAGCTGCTGCTACCCAGAGTGAAGGCATTGACTCCCCCTCTGATTCTCCTGAGTATCTTGAGAAATACTATCGTATTCTGGGGGAAAATGCGGATGCGTAATATTCAGACTAGGAGAAAAAGAAAAAGGCAGCCTGTCTCTTCCAAATCCTCTGGAAAATGCCTTGCAATTACAGGAGATCTAGACCAGATCTTAAACAAATGCCACGGGAAGTTATGAATCATGCTTATGGAGTAAATAACCCACACATGTTCAGCATCCACATCTGTGTTCAGGACCCACAATGCCATACAGACAGCTCCTTCCAAATTTATCTTATTCCATACTTAACGCAGCCCAGGAATGTGTCAGCAGCATAAAAAATGGGGTGGACAGATGTCCATCCACATGTCCCTGTGTTAGCCAGCGGGACATCTGCAGAGAAACTGGCTTATTCTGTCCACTCATCCCCATCTTCTGCTCTATCCTTCAGGTAATTAGATGACCAGACTAAATATACCAGTGTCTATATCCCTTGTCATATGGCACATTTCCAGCTCCCTTAAATCATTCTTGTCTGCGTATGACAAGGGATTGGAAGGGCTGAGATTATTTGTCTTAAAAAGGAGACAAATAGGAAGCTTTATGATAAATGTACATGAATTAATGAATGAGAGAGACAAAGTACATCTGGTATTTCTATCCTCACTGCCTTGCAACACAAGAAGTCCCCTTTGATTCCACTGAAATAGTGACAAATTCAGAACTGATGAAAAGAAACACTTTCCCCAACAAGCCTATGAAATCCGTTGAAGCCAAGAGCTCGGAAGGTTTCAGAGACATTTATATCAATAACACAGCTATCCGGAGTTAATGGTTAACACTAATGAAAAGGAGATAATGAGTTTAAGCCCCTCTCTAATGACTGTATTGGGCTGAACGTAAGTCGTGGAGTTTAGCCAGCAATCCCAACCTGAAAAAGCTCTAATTCACACGATAGTTGCAGGTTAGGCTCGGCATGGATTTATTGGGGGAGATGTGGTTCTCTCTGTAAACCCACGGCTGTGATTCAGGGCCCATCTGACAACCTAAGCCAAGCCTAGGCTGAGCTCTGCTGTAGGCACCGTCCCTGAGAATTCATGCGCATCTTCCTAGGAAACATTTGCATTTCCCTTCCTCCCAAGAAAAAGAGCACAGGGAGGTCTGGAAAGCTTGTTTCATCATATAACACCGACTAGTCCACACCAAGACTGCGCTTTGAAGCTCTGTAGTTCTTACTGTTCCTTGTTAAAACTTATCTATATTCCTTACCCCTGAATTACCAATACAAAATTACCAATATGCTCTGTTTTTCCTGGGAATCATTCCTTAGCTTTCGGTCTCTCGCTACCACGATTGCTACTGATATCAAAAGCAGCGCCCAGAAACTACAAATGAGAGGCAAATCTCGATTAAGGGCGTGTTGTAAGAGAAAACCGTGCCCTAGAAAGCACAATCTAAGCAGACTGCACAAACAGAAGAGGAAAAGAGAGATTTTGAAACATCCCCAAGGTCACTGAAGGAGCCTGCGGCACAACCAGAGGAAAAAAACCAACAGTGCTGAGACATCCCCGTCCATCAGCCTCGCCTGAAAGCCACCCCTCTCCTTTGTTTTCATGCCACCCACAGCTGAAAATGCAGTGTCCTGGTTCTGCATGTGCTGTGAGAGCAACTAAGCCTGGCCCACATCTCCCTTAAAACTCAGTGTCTGGCCGTGCATGTTGCAAGGACCTCAGCTCCTACTTTACTGCATCACCGCAACATCCTCCTCCCTTTATTTTCCAGCACGGTCTTCATGGCTGGCAAGGACCTTTGCATGTGACAGCATCTCTAAAACTCTAAATCACAACCCAAAACCTACTTGAGCGGAATTGGGTTTCCCTACACAAACACGTTGCAAAACTCTCTGCGCATCTGTCCCGAACATCAAGAGTCGCAACAATCACCTTAAAAGCTTTGAACATAGCAGAATGTTCTTTACTCAGGAGTGTAACCTGCTTGTTACTAAGTGCTACATAATGCCAAGCTCCTGCTGTAAAAGGCTCTTCAGAAATGACAACATAAAGAAAAATGGTCTCCAAAGCAGGACTCGGGTGAAACTTGACAGTTAAAGCCAGGACAATTTTATATCGAAATCCTGCAAGTTTCACAGAACACAACACAAAGCCATAAATCACATTGGCTTTGCTTACAAGGTTGGAGGAACTCAGGAAATATAAAACCCCAAAACTTTCGATGAGCATCCCAAGTCCTGAGCTTGTTCCGTGGTTCTATGTAACTGTTTTTCAAACTCTGTTTACCAACACGTACTCAAATAATTCACTGACCCCTGCTGGGTACAAGGTTAAATATTACTCAAATTAATAAAGATAGGCACACAGAATACATGCGTTTTGATGGCACAAAGGGGATATGATGCCAAAGGAATGAGTTCTCTGACTGTTGTACGAGTCCAACATTGCAGCATCTGAGCTCAGGTGAGACAATTCCCACCCTCAACCCCTGTGCCCCAAATCTCTCTGCCCAAAGCAGGGGCAGAACCATTCCTCACAACCACCTTGCGGGCTTCAGCATGGAAACGATGAGCAAGTGTTCAACTACTCAATAAAGGCCATTAAAAAAATCCAAAAAACAAACAGGATCACTGCAAGCACTCAGAGAAGACGAACAAACAAATAGAGATTGTCCAACAAACCACCAGCACTTCCCACGTTCTCCAGCTAATGGATCTGGAGTACTTGGCACTTCATGGCCAACCCTTGCTAGATGTGTTATGGGAACACGTACATTAGCAAACAAAACCTAACGCAAAAATAAAGTCGGAGAGGAGTTGTAGTGGTTTCATTTAGGCTGTGTTGCTTCCATTGGCCATGGGTTATCGATCTCTGCGGAGAAGAGTCAGCAGCCATAGCTGACGTGCCATCCCTCAGCCAGGGGTAATATACGACCCTGTTGGGAACCGCGGTTAACTGATGAACCCATCCAGCAGGGCAGCCGGAGAAGTGATTGATTCACTCTCCATCCCGGTACTTAGACTTTTCACCCTCAACAGGCCACAAAGCCTCGTTCATCATCTTCATCAATCAAATGGGTAAATATCATTAAATCTGTGGGCTACAGGCAGCATCATTTATAGTTGGTGGTTTTTTTGCTTTTTCTTCTTTTGTTTCAAAAGTTTGCAACCTCCTCTTCCCATATCACTTACTTGGGGAAAAAAAAGTGCTTCTACCTGCCAGGGATTCAGTGATAACCCTGATAAGATGGGATGGTGCTGGGCTTTGGGCTCCTCACCTCTCCCAGGTCATTGGGATTCCCAAAGACTCCAGAGACGCTCGTGCTGTTCACCTGGCCCATAACTCCCTAAGGACAACACTCTACTGTATGGGAACATCCAGTTTATCACAGCTATTTATTTAAGCACTGACTTGTCCCTTAATGCACTTCTTCAAAGCACGGGGCCCATTTAACACCATGCACCGACACCACCAGTCAGGAAGGGGCCACGAAACCCATCAAAAAGCACGGGTGGGTTTGAGGCTGACATTTCATCCCGACAGGCTCCCTCACATCCCAGAGCCGTGCAAGCCCACCCTCTGCTTCGCTGAGCGCTCTGACAAGACCGCCGTCAAGGATGGATGGATGGACGGACAACTGCCAACGAGTTCACCGCCTCCCCTCCCAGCAAGACGCTCCATTAGAAAAGTTCAAAATAAAAACAAAAGTGGAAAATGCAAGGCAAAATCGTCTGACTCAGGGAAACTTCAGGCGAGCTCAGAAAAGCCTGGAGTGAAAATCCCTCTCTTAACACGACTGAAAGAGCCACGTGAAGGAACAGATGCAGCAGCCAGCCCGCAAATTAAATCACCGAAGAAAGGTTGGAACAGCCAAATGAAATCTCCACCTGCCATTACTTCCGAGGCAGAGAAAGGGCCGGGCATGCCGAAGGAGGGCGATGGATAGGCAGCCGAACCGCTTTATTAGCCTTAATTGCCATCTCAATACCGTCCCCATGTCTCCACATAAGCCTTCATTTTGTGCAAAGTTGTCAGTTCATGTCCTGAATGGGCCAGGCTTGTTATCAGCAAGCCGTTTACAGCCCCTGGGCTGCGCATTAATTAAAAAGGCTTTGTGCTGAGGCTCATTCATTAGCACACTGCTCCTTTAATCACTGCCTCTTCAGCCACCAGGACAATCTATAAATCTCCTCAAATATGAAATAATGAAGTGGAATGGTTCAATTTATTACAATGTAATAAGTCAGGATAATGTGGGGGTGGACAGGGTGGCACTGGAGCTGTCTCCTTGCCCAGTCTTCCCATCTCATTACTGACAACGACCATGAATGAGAGGAGCAGAAGGGATGCAGGCGCGGAGGTGAACGCACGGGACAGGGATCTTCCCATCTCCTGACATCCCACCCACCCAAAACCCAGCTCACCAGGGGTGACTGAGGATGACACTGAAATCCCCATTTTCTTATCTGCATCCCCATTTCCCCACTTGTCCTCCCTCAGACCTTTTTCCGTCATTCCTGGAAAGATGCAGGTTGAGATGCGCGGGCAGGCGCCAAGGAGCAGATGCTCCCGGGGAACATCGACAAGCTACAAAATCCACATATTAACTCAACACAAAGCTTCTGTTTCCCCTCTCATGGCTCATCTCCCAGCAGCTGGGCTTTCAAGTCGAGCTGCCAAATAAAATATGACTGTGCATATTGGGTTAATTAACAAAGGGAGAAGGGCAAAGACTGGCCTGGCTTTGCATTTCCTAAATGAATGCATCAGGGTTGGCTAACTAGTGAGGCGAGGCCAAACATGAGCTTTGTGCTTCGCGAAAATTTGAGACTAAAGATGCTGAGGGAAGAAACAAAACTTCCAGCTATTTCAGAAAAGCAGCCACAGCTCCAAAGAAAGTGCAAAACGTAAACTGCCCATACAAAAGTTAACAAAAGCTAATTACACTCTTGCATAAAAGAGAAGCATTCAGAGAAAAGCAAGATTTGTGAAGAACATTGTGGCATTCCTTGAAAAAAGACATTTTTTTCCTGTCAAAAGATACCTACGAAGAAATAACCAGTCCATGCTATAACAGCTTTACAATTTGCTACTTTATTTTCAATGTTCTCCCTATTCAGCCTTAGAAAGTCTTAAATTATTATGCACTGTCACAAAATTAATGTGTCTATTAATATAATTAATACTATATGTTGATTTATCCAAGTCGAAAAATATTCACAGGAAAGTCAGTTGTGAGAAATTGACTATATGAAAAAAGTTAAATCATCAAAATACCCCATTTCAACATTTTATTTAAAACTGAAATCTGTCTTAAAGTCTTTCTTCATTTCCAAATCTAGGTTAGCATCGTTCATTTTTTTTTTTCAGATGGGATATTCAATCTATAAACATGCACTATTTTAACACTCCCAGCCTAACTTTACTGGGAGGGGGTGCCCTGGCCCATGAAAACATCAAGGTTTTGATGTTTTGTTCCCATTCATTATCAGAAGTGCCTTCAAAATCACGTTACAGGATGGTAAAATTATTTCTTCCCCTGTGTTAGAAAGGACTGAACGTACGCACTGCTCAAACCCACAGATCTTTAATACTAGCAATCTGCTAAGTGCTAATTTGTCAACACGCTACCTTTCATCTCCAGGGTTCCCAAAACACTTCATTTGCTCGAGAGTCACTTGTCCCACCACAATGAGGTTTCAGATCTCAAGCAGGAGGTTTGGGTTCCTCTTCCCCCTCAAGAAAGGCTCCTCCGGGAGATGGGCGACTAATTGCTACTCAAATCAACAAATTAACCTTGTCCCCAGACACTCCATGAGTTTCGAGGTGCTTTTTAGAGGGAACGGCGTGCCGGGGTCCTCACCATCAGAAAATTCTATTATGCGGATCTCCAAAAACCTCATTACTACAAAGCTATGAGCATTCAATCCCATTAATAAAACACATCGGTATATAATTATAATATTAGGCACTTAAATTGCAGTTTTCATCTGCAGCTCTCAAAGTGTTTTAGTATAGTAAATTAAGGCCCCTCCTAATTTGGGCTGGTCAGAGTTTTCCATTTGAAGCTTTTTTCTCATGGAGAATTTGATTGTGTTCAAACAGAAAATCACAAAAAGGATCTGTCCTTCCTCAAAATGACCATTTCCTTCTGGGGAGATATGTAGGGGGGAAAACTCACCCAAAATCCATAAAAATGCTATGGGGATGAAGAGTCAGAGAGGAAAAGCCATGAATCTATAAACTTCTTTGTCGCAGCAAAATGGTTTTTACTGCAAGCTGCTCGGGATGTGTTTGCACATCACCCCTTGCCGCACTGGGGGTGTCTGGCTCGCAACGTAATACCAGGGATAAGCAAGACAAAAATGCCACATTCCATGCACAAAACCACCCCGAGACACATTCTTCTTCCCCAAAGGACTCCCCAAACCCTCCTATCACCAGCTTTTCGGGGGGTGTCAGGCTGGCATCTCCTTCCTAAGATCCACACCCCCGTTTTGGACCAACGGGGACAAAGCGATGCTTATTGCAAGATGACAGCGGCATCGGGGCACGACTGCCCTTGACTAGATGGAAGGTGACAGCCGCTCCTCCGGAGCCACGTCCTGGCCCATGCTGGAACAAATATGCTTCCAGCAGGCAACGAAGCTGAGTAAATCAGAGATGACAATAAAAGTATCGAGGAAATTCTCCGTCTGGGAGACGGAGAGCACCCGGCACACAAGGTTCAACTTTAATTTGCGAGGAGATGCCACACGCGCGAGAGGTGACGGCGTGAACGCCGGTGTAAATGATATCACCATGGGCACCAAACAGGCGGCTCGCTCGCAAACCTATCAGCTGGTAAACACCAATCTCCGGTAATTCCAGCTATTAAAAACAGCTTAAAGAGAAATCAGATCTCATTTTGCAGAGAGCGCAGGGGTCTCGATAACTATTTTTAAAGTTTGCCCGCGTTCGAGTTAACAGTCTATGACTTCTATACGTTCAGCTGCTGTGCTGCTTCCAGGTTTATTAAATTTACAACCAGAGAGACAAATGGCTTGTTATTTTTCCCAAAGACCCCCTAGAGGAAGGCAAAGTTTCTTGGGCATCGCTCCAGGATGGGAAACCGCGGGGGTCCAGAAGACCCTTTCCCCAAGACCACAGAGCAAACCAGACATTGCTCCAAGCACATATTAATTCAAATTTCCAGAGATTTATTATATACACGGTACCCCCGCAAGCACGCCCGTCTTTAGACACACACATCTCTCCAGGCGCACTGACAACAGCAAATATCTCTGGCACTTGCACCCTATTCCATGCCCAAATCCCTCTTATTCACCATTTATTCCCATGAAGAAGGGGCTTGGCTTTCACACCTCAGAGGCGCAGGCCGGAAAGATTGCTGAAAACACAACAGAATATACAGATGTATTCTCCCCTATTGATGACCAAAAGCTCTTTTTCCCCGAAACTGCTTTTCAATCACCTCTCATCCAAATTCAAAACTATTTTATTGGACCTGGAGAGTCTTTACAGCCCATTCTCATGCATGTTTGACGACCAGGCGGCTCAGGGGACAAGGGCATCTCCAGGTTTCTCTCTGTGCTTATATGTTATACGTGAAGGGAGAGTCTCCCCCATCACAGGTAAGAGGATTTAACAGTGCTCCCTGCGATGTCTGGGTGAAATCCGCATTAAATCCATCCCTTCTTTTACAAGGCATGAGAAAGGAGAAGAGAGGACACGGCCAGGCACAAACCACCAACATCGAGTGTGCATCACGATAAGAGACTAGGCTACGGGGAGATTTTTCTTTTGGCACTTATTGTCTTCTAAACTCCACAATCTATACAATATCTATGTTTGTAATCACTCGAAAATTTTCAATTAAATGTAAAAAACCAGAAACAAGTAAATCTATTCTCTCTTTTGACTGTTTTATTGATTAAAATGGATGCCTGAGCTGCGACCACTGAACCATGAAAAGCAATCTGTCTTGGGTGGGTAGGAGATCGTTAGGAAATCGTTGTGCTGAGGCAAGAATAACTGTGCATGTACACACGCACACACGTGCACACACGCACATGCTACCGTGGAATAAGCCATCTGCAATGAAAAAATAAAATTTTATCTATATATATATATTTTAATATCAAGTTGGAAGCAATCTGAGGTGTTAGCCTGTCACAAGACCTCATTTTTCTAAGTTTCATCATTTTGCTCAGCGGTAAAACTTCATCATCTCCGTTGCTGTGGAGCGGAAAAAAAAAAAATCACGAGGTGGGAGAAGACAAACCTCAGGGAAGGTCTGTCATTTCTTACAAGCTCCAAGAGCAAGTCAAGCGCTTCTTGGGTCATTAGGAGATTTTCAAGATGATGACAAAGAGCTTCTCCAGGTGATGTTTCACCTTCTCCTTTGGCCCTTTCAGGGAGAAGCAGAGGATGTTAAATGAGTACCAGACACCACCGGGGTTTAGTTTTGCAAAGCCTGGCTGGTTTGGGCATGAGATAACCCCCCAGGAAGGGAAAGGAGAGAAGAAACTTCCCACGTGAAGCTTTTTCCACGAGCACTCACTTAAGGATTCCCAGCCTGCAGTGGAGGTATCTAATATCGGCTCCTAACAGCTACAGGAACAGATGGAGAACGCTTTGGTCTCCTTCGATAATTCTCTCGTTTTTAAGCAAGACTATCCTGATATCAACTCTATTTTATCTGAGCACCTCAAGCTGAAGCTTAAATTAACTGAACATTGTTTTTTTGTTGTAACCCATCACCATCCCACACACTAAAAGCCTCGGGGAGTTCAGCTCTGCGAGTTCTCAGCCTCTGCAAGAAAAAAGATCTTATTTGCTGCAGCCAGCCCGTCTCTAGGTATCCTGGATACACTCGTCCACCCAAGGGAAGGGCTCGAGAGACGGGTCAGGTTTGGCAAGAACTTCTGCAAAGTGCAGCCTTGAGAAAACCGCGGCTAATAACAGCCTGGAAGGCTGGGGATGTTCGTCAGAGCAGCGTTACTAACGAATTTAGCACTGAAACCAGTTGTCATTAAGCAATGAGGGGAAACCCGCCTCCCCACACACCCATGGGTGGTATTTGTCTGCACCAGGTGCCTCTTCTTTTTCCCGATTTCTCCTTAAAAGTGCAAATGCCACGTACGAACGGAGCCAAATGGGAAGGGATGTTTGGGAAATGCCATTTCTATCCTATTCATTTGGATGTGGTGCAAACCATGAGACTATGGCTACATCTAGGGCTGCCTGGGGTCACAGATGCTGGTGCTTTAGCAAGAGCCCCTTAATAATAAAAAACCCCCTATCATCGCTTTGATTTAAACAAACAAATTTGGAAGAGAATAAAGTTTCAAACAGCGAAACGGGCTGAGCCAAGAAAGGCATTGCCAGGTTTTACAGGGCAGAGAAGTTCTGCCATCGCCACGGCCACTGTCACCATGAAGTACCAGATAAAACCAACAGCAAACACAATCAAATTGGAGGTGACTGCTATAGCAGGGAGAAGCATACACATGTGTACCCAAGAGAAGGCACTGAACGGGTTAGCATCTCTCACATCCTTTAATATATTTTCCCTAATTAAGCTGTTCAATTCGCCAGCTTAAATAGCTGCCAATAGCTGCAACAAATTGATTTATCTTTTGATGAAGGTAAAATTTGCTGAAAAAAAAAAAGAGAGGCAAACAACGTATGGGTTTTGGGGGATTAAATTACTTTGTCTTGTGTTAAGATTCAAATATATTCTGGAGGCAGGATGAGCCTTTTACAAGTAAATTGTTTTTATACTATACATCCATTTCTATGTAAACAGAAGTATATTAATTTACACATCCACCTACAATACCTGCTAGATAACAGAAGTATATACTTAAAAGCCAGATGAGGTCCCGAGCTCTCCGTGGGCACACACGCACATAAATAAGAAGCAATCATCCTGCAACCCGCCCAGGGGAGGAAAAAGAGATAAAAAAGCCTTCTGGAAACAGAGGCGATCCATCCATAATAGAGATGGCCTAAAGCGGTCGGTACGTGAAGGGTCACCAACGACTCACGCCGTGCAGGTCAAGCCTCAAAAATCGCATTTCAATTCCCAAACCATCATTGCCTGCGAGCCGCAGTCCCCTTGTACGGCACGAGCTGAGAGTTTACCACCTCCACTTCATTATTTCGCAGGGTTTTTTACTCATCAGTAAGAAATACAAGGTGAAGAGGGATAAATATTAAGTCACCGCCAGCCTGACAAGACTGAGAAACAGTAGCAGCCAGCCCAGGATAATTTGCTTGATCTCAAATGAGAAGTTTCCCCATCGGGACGGGACATTATAACCCCGCTAAGTAAAAGAAGCGAGACAAGGAGCTGGCCTCTGCAGCTCCAATATTGCAACGAATGGGGTTATGAGCACTGATGTCCCTGCAAATACAGATCCTTCTCCTTTTCCCTGCTAAAGCCGCGCTCATCTCACCTCTGCAGAAGAAATGAAATTTATCTTGTGCGCTTGCTCGCTCCAAACCAGCTTCCTCACTTCAGATCATCTCCAACATCGGTTTCTCCAAAGAGGGAGTTCGGAGCGAGGGATGCAGCAATAGCCATGGGGGGTTTGTATTTATCAGCTGTTATTCTCTGCATCCACTTTATCTGCTATTTTGGACACACGCATTTTCTATACAAGCACATGCCAGACATCTGAGAGCGGATAATTTGCCCAGACAGGCAGTAAATACATCCCGTCTCATGCTTCCTCCTAGAATAATGTGCTTTCCCGTGTCACCTGCCATGTAAATCATCACCTCGCAATTTATCCAAAGCTGCATTTCAACCTGTTCTGGACCCACCAGAAAAAAAAAAATAAAATAGATAAACCAGCAGAAGGTCCTTTGCCACAGTTGAACATGGATGCTCCTTCCTTGGCCAATATTTCGACTTTATCGCGGAAAAGACGTACTGAATTTACGGCTTCCCAGCAGAATTTCTGACTCTCAGATTTAGAGGAGTTCTAGATCTTCTCTGAGCCATACAAAAGGCATTTACATAAGTTTACAACATGCGAAGCTCATTCCTTCAGTCTATTTCTCACCATCTGAGTATCCAACAACTACCCACCCCATGGTTACTGCAGCTCAACAACTCATAGGTAGACCAGAAAAACCTCAGAAATTGCATCAGAAATCACATGCCAGCATCTTTCCTCCCCCCCCCCAGCATCTTTTATTTAAATCTTCCCACAAAACCAGAGTCAAGTACATAAATGGGATTGATAGCACTGTCTGGGCTGCAGCCTTCTAAAGGAACAGGAGAAAAAAATCAACATTTTCTTCCCAAAAAGCCAGCGAGGAGTAAACAGAAAAACCTCCATGACAACTTTCCACCGGGAAAACAAGACGTTTTCCCCAGACCTCCTTTGAAAAAAATGCTTATTTCTAACAGAAATTCCTCTAATCAGCTGGGCTTGTCGAAAAAAGTCATATTCAAGCAGATATTTAGGCATCCTGAGCGAGCTGGGGGGGCACGGTTCTAGGGGGACCCCTCTAATCCGCATCCTTTCTGGCTGCAGAGAGAAAAAGCCTCCCGGGCATCTCTGTCATCTCAATTTTGTGTTCCAAACACTTGAGAATCTCTCTTTTGTTCCTTGACTGTCTCCCTTAATCCTTTCCTCAGTCATTATTCAATATTTGGTTTTGTGACTACATTATTTAACTTGGCGGAGCGTTTTGGGACACAGCTTGCATAAAAGGCTCTGTTTTTAAGGATCGGGGGGGACCGTCGCTGACAACAAAGAGGAGACCAAAGCTTCACCCATCAAAAACAAAACTCTCCGGGGAAAGTAGGCTGGCAGTCACAAAGTCATCATCCGAGAGAATAAATCACCAAAGCCAACTCCGATGTCGGCAATTTTGTGACGCAGCAAATTGATTCGTACTTTACAATCAAGGAGCGCCTTCCTCGATAATGTATGCTCGGCATTTTAACGTAATTATTTGCGCGACGGTTTTAACATTCGCAGCCTTCTCCGGCTGTCAACCTGGAAGTAGCAGAAAAAAAAAAAAAAGAAATAAAATTTTAAAATACTCTTTTCCAGAGACAGGATTAAAGGAAAAAAGAAAAAAAAAAAAATCAATCTCCGATCAACCTCCTTTGTATTTTGTTGTGACAAGCCTGAATTTAAACAGCCTGTGAAGTCAAAACAACGGGAGAAATATCAATACACATTAATTTAATCAAGAAACATTATTCTGCCGTGCCAGGCCAAAATCAGCTTTATTTCCGCCGCGGTTTCCGCGGGAGCCGCTGACACCCCGCTGCCTGCCCAAGCCACCCGCGGTGGCCGGGGATCTTCTCAAAGCCTCCGAGCCCCATTTACATGCCTTCCCAGCCCAAATCAAAATTCCTGGTGCTGCAGAACCCCGCTATCACATCTCCATCTCTCCTCTTCCCCCGCTCCGAAAAAACAGGCTCATTTTGCCGGCAAACACGCCTGGCCTGGCCATCCTGCGGCATCCTTATTGTCCACCGGGGAGGTTTCAAAGGACAGGCAGATAAAAGGGTAAACACGTTAAGAAAAAACTATCTCCACCGCACTCGGCTTCCTCAAATCCTGGGCGAGACACTTTGAAACAAGAATCTCATTAAGAAAGGGAGAGTTGAAAGGATAAGCCCCGGCATACCAAACGCAGAAATCAGATGTACTTGACCTTTCAAATGAATGTACATTTTCTGACTGACTGTTCATGTCAGAGTAATTCAAACAGACACCTGATAATCCTCTTAAAAGACTAAAATTTGGATACGGGATCGAGCACAATGCAGCGTGATCCGCGGGTGGTCTCGTCTCTTTGCTCGGTCCTGCCCTTGCCCCCAATTTCCAGAGGCACCTTGAAGTCTTCTCCCCTCCCTGGGCTTTCATGTCCCCCCAAACGCACAGAAGATGTTTCAGTCCCACATTCATTAAAAAGGCACCATTTTCTGTGCTGGCACAGCTGGAAACCAAAGCCTGATGCTCCTTAACACAAATTAAGCACTTTGGAAGGAAAATATATGCCCAAATAGCAAGGTATGAGAGTGAGACCCCTCCAGCTCCGTCCAGACAGGTTCCAGCCACGTTGACCCCATACCAAAGGACCACGAACCCCACTTGTGTTCTGCATCTTGTATATCAACATGTGGCATCTACACAAGCTTCCTGAGAAAGACAAGCCCTACAATTAAGCCATAAGGATCTCCAGAAAGCCCGAAGGCTTCACAGAGAGACATTCACACGGTGAAGGGCTGCAAATGGAGAGGTTCACCACGCTCAAGGGGTACCGATCACTCCCCAGAGGCGATGGTAAGTGAACACAGAGAGCAACTACAGGATTTCTCCACGTTTCTTTTGAAGAACAGTGAAAATCGACAGCTTCCAGTGGAAACCAGTGGTGTTTTCTAACCGGTAAAGAAGCTGGAAATGCACCATCCGCTCGCATCCTCACACACGCTGCTGGCTCCTGCTCACGGCCATTGCCATGCAGGACAGGTACCGCGTGGCTTTGCATCCTCTGGCGAGGCCTCCCCTTTCCTCCTCCCTCCGAGCTCCCCCGGCATGTAATATTAATCAGCTAATATTTGTTTAGATCGTTCTGACACTTTGCCTTCCGATCCCCGCTGCGGCGCACCAGCAGCTCCGGTGCGGGTTGCTGGAGGAGCGTTGCCTTTGCTGGGGGGACAGGGGACACGGCGACCAGCCCAGGGAACAGAGTGGGATCGGGGGTCTGCACTGCTCCCAAGTCAGCCCCCAAACCCGCAGGAGATGCTGCAAAGAAATCCTTTGGAAAAGCCAAATGCAAGGGGATAAACCAGCTCGTTTCACAAGGCGACGGGCACAATCGCACTGCGGTGACTGCTCGGGGCAGCTGGATCTCCCTGTCCCAGCCCTCCTGAGCTCCAGGGAACGGAGCACGTTGTGTTGAAAGCCTCAAAGAACCACAAATTCCTACTCTGAGCCAGTGCCAGGGCCCCCCCAGCAGGCTGAGCACCCATCACCACAGCATCGGGGCTCCATCCCTGCACAGGTTACCCCACGGCTCTCTGATGGTGACCCGAGAAGAGCACGGGGGGCTCTGCAGCCCTTCCAGCTCAGCAAACAGGTCACGATGCGGTCGGTGTCACCGGGGGAGCGAGCATCTCTCCTCTGGTGGGGACCTGAGCCTCCGTCCCCTTGCATAGGGATCTCAGGTGCTCGCCCCATCTCTGAGCCCCACACCATCCCCAGAGCAGGCAGCCCAGCTCAGGTGCGGACCCACACCGGCACGTGCCAGCAGCATCCCCGGTGTGTTGTTCTCACTCCTTCCTCCCCCCGCCGCAACACATCCTAACAGCTCATGAATTTTATAAACCGAACTCATTGTAACCAAACCATGAAATTGCAAATTTAACTCTGTCAACAAACACAGCCCTGGCAGGGAGCTGGCGCTGCCGGAGGCAGGGCTGCCGTGCTGCCCGGCCACCCAGCAATGGGGGGACCCCTTCTGAGGGACACAGCCCCCCGCTTGGGCCCCCTGGCCATGGGGCAGTGACACAGGCTGGGTTGGGAAGGATGCTGGAGCATCACAACCTGCGCAACATCGCAGCGCACACAACCCACACCCAGCGAATTCACCAAGGCCAGCCGTGCCCATCATCCATCCCTCCCCTTTGTGGCCGTACCCAGCAGGGACTCAAGAGGGTGCAAAGCCTCGCCAGACCCAAGCCCCCTGGTGAAGCCCCCTGCCCGGCTCTATCACAGCCCCCCGGTCCAGCCGAGACTCAGCTGGCAGCACTGCACATTGTGTCCATGGCCAGGGCAGCAGGGAGAGCCCTCGTTAAGTTAATGGAGCGCTAATTTGCTGGCAGATCGTGGGGAGGGATGGGAGGCGCTGCCTCATTTGCTCAGTGGAAGTGGGCCATTAAAATAAAGGGTGAGGGGTCTCGGGATGGAGAGGCCACCACACTGTAGGAGGGATGGAGAGGGGTCTCCCTGGGGACAACTGGGGCTACTAGGCAAACCATTTTAACAGCGTGAAGCAGCCTTTGGCGCAGAGAGTGGGAACAAACCGCATCATTGGAACAAACTCCATCATCGGAACAAACTCCATCATCGGAACAAACTGCCTTGTTGCTGCCTGCACCAAGAATGGCAGAGCACCACCAAGAGTGATCTTCTCCCCATCGCCTTCGCCACTTGGCTGTTGCAGCCCTACCAGTGCAGTCGCCCAAGCCAACCCTCCTTCCCGCACACGCGACGCTCGGTGACCAAAACCGCGTTGCAACAGGTCAGAAAAGTGCAGCAACACCTGGTAACTCGTGGCATGTCCACACCGGGCTCCTGCCAACACACAAATGCCACCTCCCTCCAAATAAGCGCATTGCCACAGGGTGTTTCTATGGCAACAAGCATCTCTGATACAGCCGGCGCCGTGGCACCGAGACTCCAGCACCGCTCTGCTGACACGGAGGCCACAGTCCCACCAGTTATCCTTGCCCCACAGCTCCGGCCTGCACTCCCAGGACAGAGTTCAGCCATCAAAAGGCTTCAAAACCAACTTACTGCTCCTCTCCCGGGCTTGTCACACCGGGTATCCTGCAGTCTCCAGACAAGAGCACATGTGGGAAGGTCACAGCATCCCTCCCACCGACATCCTGCAGCATCGCACCCCCAGCTTGCAGCCGGCACCGCCAGCCCTGCAAACTCCCACCCCCGAGAGCAGCAGCAGAGCTGGGGTCATCCGTCACGGAGCCACGCTATAGGCAGCCTTAAATCCCAGGCCTACCTTCCCATCGATCTCCTCAGCTCCGTGAAATTAAGAAAAATGCAAGACAAACACAAGCAAACGTCCCCGAGCAGCCTACGAGGCAACCGAACGGGACCGATTCCCCCGAGCGGGGCTGGGGAAGCTGGCAGGCAGCGCCTAGCTGTAAAAAAAATAAACCCAATTCCAGACAGAATGCCAATTTTAGATTAAACATCGCCCTCGGATCCCCACGTCGGGGGGCCCGCAGCACCCGGCATTGCCGGCATCCACCACCATCCTCAGCTGCTACGGTGGAGGCTGCAGCAAAGGGGATGGGGCTCGCAAAGACCTACACCATTTCCACACGGCGTAAATCTGATCTCAAAGGTGGTAAGAAACAACACAGAAGGCTTGAAAGGTCTCCCTCCCCCACAAAAAATCACTTCCCAGAGCAAACCTGCGCTTTAAGGATTAAATGTGTCCGGACAACTCAACACAACATTATTAATGTCTATTTTTGACAAGTGTCTCCATTGCATCCATCCTTCTGTCTCTCTCTCTGTTTTAACCATCACTTTAAAGTCTTTCCTGTCCAACCGTGCAATATGAAAGAACCTCTTGAAAAAAAAAGGGAAAAAAAATTGAATTTAAAAGCTTTATATCCAGTTCTCCGGTCTCCAACCCCCTGAAGATTCCTGCACAGCAAACAAAGTGCTTAGCTACCCTCCTCAAAAAGATTTAATCTATCATATTTCCCGAGTTTGTATGATTAAACCCTACCTCTAACTCTGTTTTCAGAGCCACAGCTGAATCTCTGCTTAAAGAAAAGCCGCGTGGGTCCCCCTTACGTGCAGGGGAGCGGTGGCACGTTCATGGAAATCTGGGAGGAATCAACTTCGCAATGAGACACAGCACAGGGACCTTCACCCGCTGATAACCCAGAGGGAACTCAAGGCCAGACCTCCAACACACCCGCAAACGTGTCCCAGGGCGAGATGGAGACAAATCTCCAAGGACCAGGACATTGCAGCAGCCCAGGAGATCATTAACGTAGGAGCGTTGTAGCTCTCAGGGAATCTAGGCTTGACTTTGCTGGGAAAACATCCCCTGACACTTGTGTCGGGGAACTTCTGCTGAAATCCCACAGGCAAACTACACCACACCAAGTTTCAAACCTTCCCCATCCCCGTGTTCGACAGAGACTTTTACGCTGCCAAAACCCCTCTATTTCTTGCAAATCTCTATGAGCTACCGCTCATGAATAGAAATGCTTTCATCAAAAACCATCCGCATTTTTCACTGAAACTTCTAAAACAAGCATTTTCAGGAGGGAGGCAGGTTGCTTTCTGTGCGGAAACCACATAGAACGCCCCTTCGGAGTATTTTTGCTCGGAAAAAAAACAAAAGAAAATGTATTTTAGGAACGTCAGGCTATGAGATGGGAACAAAGAGCCAATACCAACGTTTCCCAGCTTGGTTTCAGATGAGTTCACTGCCGACATCCCCCTCGGACCAGCCACCTCTCCCAGGGGACCAGGCAAGAGCCCACAGTGGGGCCCCCAAGCCCCCCACAGCCTTAATGTACATATCACTTTGCTTTGGAAATCACTGCATCTGTTATATTTGGGTTGCTCAGAAAGAAAAACAAAACAATCTACTCCCTAACACAAATCAATTTATTGTCTCCTCACCCCTGGTAAACATTTCCACACAGAAAAGAAAAAGCATCTCCAGTCCCTACCAGCAGAGATCCAAAGGGCAATGATATGTCTGGATAAATGAACAGGTAGATGTACTTTCATTAAAATCACCACATTTAAATTACTCACAGATGAGATTGAAGACATGAGGTTAAAAACTTAATTGACTAAATCAACTGAGACGCCGAGGGCTGATTATATAATTTAAAACAAACGTAATATCGGCCATCAAAAACTGCACAATATATTATTACATATCAAAAGCCATTATTCAAGAAGCACAAACAATATCCTCCCAAAGCCCCAGCAGATTTAAGAGCATCGCCCTCCCCGGTTTTCTTTGATTGTTTTTCTTCTTCTGCAAACTGGGCTACAAGAGAAAAGCAGACTCCTCAAAACCCCACATCTGAATAAAACTCTCTCCGGCCGCTTCCTCACCGTACCCCCACGGGTAAAAAACAGGTTTTAAGGCTCAATGGGGCCAGGTAGTCACCCTGTCTGACCTCGCAAGCGCAATTTGGGCTGTGACCTCTGTATTGAACCACTAACCATGCTCTTCACCTGGATTTTACCCGCTTTGGCACCTTGGGGATGAAATGGCACGTGGTGTCCGCTCGCCACTCGCTAAAACTCATCCCCACCACCCACCTGGAGCTACGTTACCCTCTGCCTTACTCCCTCAGGCTCTGAATACGAGCCGAAAGCCTGAAAACCCTTCCGAGAACAAGCCTGTTCCATGGAAATCCAGACCAGCTTGCAAATGATTTCCTAGCCCAGACTGGGAGCTCATTACAGCCGGGGTGTCATCAATTATGGATAGCTCCGGTGGCCCTCAAACCCAGGCTGTGGTGCCACACGGAGCTGTTTGCTCGGCTGCAAACCTCGTCCCCCTCATCTCCTCCTGCTCCCCAACCCCTGGACCAAACCCCGGCCACCAGCAGCATCGCTACACCCCACACAAACCCAGGCAGGGGGATAACCCCCCGAATCTCAATACAACACGAAGAAAACGCAGATCGGCCCCTGGGCTCTCAATTACACCGATTACGTTACAATTACAAGCAGTGCCATCCAGGGTTTCTCAAAACCCACGTCTGTTCTTAAAGGATCTGCCAGGGAAAGGCTCCTCTACCGCAGGAGGAGTGAATTAGTATGCACCGTGCACATGGAGGAGCCAGCGGGCTCCTGAAGCACGCAGCCCAGCAAAAAGCCGAGCTTTACCAGGGCTGGCAGACAGTTCCCTGTCACCCTTCCCGCACCCCCCTGCCCAAAGAACCGTGCGTGGAATCCCATCAATCGCCCCCATCTGGGGTGGGTGGGTTGCATCAGTTGGGCTCTTGCCCAGAGCCCCTGGGGACCCCGAGGGATCGCTCGTGGTGACACAGGGATGTGTCGTTGCAAGAAAGCTCCTCGCCACACGTGCTCCACAAAAGCAGCATGTAATCTGTGTTAATCAAAGCCAGAACACGTTGCCCCCTTTCCCGGACCCCCGGCAAGGGCCCTGACGTGGGGCTGTGAGCTCTGGCGCAGCCCCTGCACTTCTCCCAACACAGCCAGCAAAGCATCCGACCAGCTTTCAGGATATGAAGTCCATTGCCTTGCCCCACACAGTGTGCCCTGCAGGGGGGCTGCATTACAAAGCCATTTGCTGAAAATAAAAAAGCCAAAAGACCCAACCGAATGCACCATAATAGCAGGGTTTTCAGGCGCGGGGCTGACTCCACCAACGAGCGCTGTGATAAACCAGGCTTCAGGAGCCCTTGCCAAAACCAGCCCTGTGCGCTGCCTCAAACGCCTTCCAAACGCAAGCAACACGGCTTCTGACATCCTGCCTGCTCCTCTCCTTCTCCAAAGGAGGGAGGCTGGTGGCCACAGGCAGCGGGAGGGATGCCAGCCCGACTGGGATGCTGCACATCTGGCAACCTCAGCCCACCAGGACCGGTCCTCTCCCCGTGTCTGGGGGCAAAACGGGCAGGACACGGGGGGTTTGAAGCTGCTGGGTGCTTTGCAAAGAGCAGCCGGGTCTGGGCATGGGCAGGAGAGGTGTTAAGATTCCCAGCACGACCCAGGAGGAGCCATCCCCAGCATCCCGCTGCAGAGCGAGCTAATCCTGCCAGGTTAATTCTCTTCCTCAGTTCATTCCAGCTTATTAAAGCCAGCAGGCATCCTGCAAAGGATTCATTACCTGTGTCACTTGAAGGCAAGGCTGGGCCTTAATGAGCCGAGAAATGGGGGAGCGATGCTCCCACCACCCCCCCAGATGTCTGGGTCCATCCTGGACGTGCAGAAACCCACAGCCAGCCCCATCCCCATGGGCAGTGCTACAACAAACAAGAGGAACACACAGGACTTTTGCAAGGTCCACAGCTTCATCCGGACATAACCTCGCTCCCATTTCCTCGTATACATCTTGCTCTCACCCAACGCCCCAGCCCGGCCGCGCACCGTGTCTTGGCCTCGGCGTTCCCTTTGCTTCTGTTTACTGGGAATTACTGGCAGAGGGCGAAAGGAGATGGATTTTCAGCTAGGTGAGCGAGCACATTACCAGCCAGAGAGATGGCAGCTGCTGCAGTACATCTTCATCCCTTTAAATAGTTCCCAGCCTTCCCCCCGCAGAGCCGGGCTGGCTGCGTAAAAGAGATCTCTCCTAATTAATCTAGTCCTCTCCATAGCTGGTGAAACAGAGCCGGAGCTGGCAGGTAAAATATTGCGGGAGCTAACAGAGGATGGCAGGCTTGGGTTAGCGAGGCAGAAAGCGAGTGCTGGACTTCAGCTGAAAGGGCACAATTATTTCACCACCATGCTATGCCTGCACTCCCAGACCTGTCTGGCATCTTCCAGGGCCAGTCTGCCTTTTACATCTGGATTTTAACCACCCCTCTTTTCCATTTTTCACTCCAATCCCTTTTTTCTCACCGGGTGGCTATTTAATTTGTTGTATTCCATGCTTTCCCTTTCATGAGCAAAAATCCTGCATCTGGGCTTTCTTTTTTTTCTTTTCTCTCTCTCACTTTTCATTTCCAAAAATCTTGCTTTTTATGGAAAAAGAGATTAAAAAAAACACTAAATGGGAGGGAGAATGCTAAAGGAGCCAGGAGATGAAAGCGGCTTTACACACCGTCACGAGAGGAAGGATGCAGAGAGAAGCGGAGAGAGCATCTGATGCCACTCGCACTGTGATTTTGGCCATACAGGAGTGAGATAAGGGGCTGCAGCACAGCAAAACCCTGCCCGAAAGCTCAGTGCCATGGAAAAGGGCTGGGAGAAAACCCCATTGGGGATGCTGAATATAACTCCACCTCCTTCCCTCCCCAAACGGTCCCCGTGAGCCCCCTCTTGCTTTCAGGAGGAGCATTTTGGGCCCCCCACACCTTCATAATGGAGCAGCTCAGCAAACTCTGCCCCCCACAACATTTTGCCTATTTAAGCCCAAGCAGGACCGCTCAAGGAGGAACATTATCTGGAAGAAACAGGATGTTTAAAAAAACCGTCTTTGCTGGCGATGAGAGAACCTGAGACAACAAACAGAGCACAGGAGGGATGCAATCCCTCATTTTAAACCTGAGCGAGGAATCCGGCTGCCGGATCTGGGCTCTGCAGATGAGAGTATTTAAAAACCAGTGCGTAGGTCTGCAACGCACACAGGGCTAAATTTACCCCTGGGCAAGTCCCCTGGCTCCTTGGGGGTCGCACCTCATTTGGCTGTAGCAGAGGAAGGGGCACAGAGAACAGTACCAGGGCTTGACTCAGATAAAGGGATAAAAACCCAACCGTACACGACCAAACGCATCCGAAACACATGCAGCCATCCTCACCAGCGCTGTAGGCAGGGCTTGCTGGCTTCCCCGGCCTCTGAAAGGCTAAAAATGCCATCAGGAAACAGAAGGAGATGACAACTGGGTGTCAGCATCCTCCCACCTCGGAGCACCCCGAGGCTGCATGCCTGTCAGGGTGCCCAAGGCAAAACTGCTCGCTACCGAATGCTACGCTAACCATGCTGGCTGGCCTTCATCCCCGAGCTCTTTTACCTGCTCTCTTCCCCCGTCAGGCTTTAAAGAGCACCCTGCAGCTCCAGTGATAGCTCTCGATTACTGCAGGGCCAGGAGATGTTCGCTTTTAATAAGTTTTGCTAAAGAGCTGAGCGGTCCTGTTTAAAGAGGGATGGATGTCACAGCTCCGCCAGGCTGGGACAACCCGGCATCGGCTCCTACCGTCACACCAGGCTCTGTGCACGGCCCCTCCGCTCCTGCACATCTCCTGGATGCCTTGGACACCTTTCCCTGCTCGCTCCCTTTGCTTTCTAGCCTGGGGCTCCCTCTGCCTGTCACTGCACTGTGCACGCTGTCCCCAGGGCTGATCCTCTCCAAATAGCGTTGGGCTCTTGGTTGCTGTTGGCAAGAGCTGTGTCTCAGCCACACACCATTCACGCCATGGAAGAAGGGGATCAGGAGAAGGCTTTTTCCCCCAGCCAACCTCAGGTGCCTCCTCGTTGCCTGCGCTGTATCTGCAGGCAGCGCGAGCATCAGCAAAGCACCGGGCACAGATCTCCTACTCCAGAGGCTCCCACCGCTACAGGAATTTGTTGCCAGCCTAAGTTTTAAAAATACTGATGGCTGTGTTATACGCACCATATGGAAAAGAATAAAAAAAAAAAATATAACACAACGGTAATAACTATCAGTGCTTAAGTACAAGCTAATTCCAACCACCGAGAGCTTCCAGCAGGAACGACGACACACGCAGACGTGTCAGCGCATCCACATTACCATGGCTCTGGAGGCTTTACAGGCCTCCCCACAGCCATGGTGAAAATGAAACCCCAAACCTTTCTGAGATCAGACTGGCCTTCAGCGTGGCGTTTGTATCGCCAAGCCAGGATATGATGTTTAACGGCATTTTTTCCCAAGGTGAGCACGCACATCTCAGCAATAGGGGCCAGCCAGGCTTCCAAGTTGCGAAGATGAGAGTCCTTGCATTGCAATGCATGTGTTCCCTGGTTGCGTGCTGCCAGAACCCAGCAGAGATGGGGGGACCTGGGAAACCTGCTCTGCTCTACCCTAGGAAAGCCTACAGAGGATGACAGACCCTCTGCTTGCTTCAGGGTGCGATGGCAGCGGCACTGCCCGTGAGCTTTGACTCCGGAGTTACATTAAACATTTGGCAGAGCAGGACGCAACCGTACAGCTGCACAGCACAAAAACGGCACAAAAGCGCCAAAAGTCTGCACGCAAAGCTTTGGCGACGCTACGGGATCCCTGCCACCCCACAGCACCTCCCTTACGCCAAACCATGGGGAAGGCACGTTTCACTTTTCCACAGGTCTTGTGCTTCCCAGATGTGCACCTCGGCTGCACCTGCATCCTTCTTGCTTCGGGGGGAGAGAACCCAAGAGCTGGGCCACGCCACCAGCGCCTGCTTTCCCAGCCCGTGCCTGCAGCAGGAACAGCCATCTGCTCCCGCCGGAGCGGGGCAGGAGCCAGCCCTGCCATCTGCATCCCTCTTTAGCAACACTCAGCTCCACGACAGCTCCACAGCCCCAGAGCAGCTCCGTGCTGCAGGCAGCAAACCGAGGATGCTGCCGTGCCCCTCCACCGGTCCCTGGGCGCTGAAGACCCTGCCGTAATCAGTCATTAGTTGGCAATCGCTGTTCGCCTAGTGCCGTCACCTCCCCGCGCCCGGACGGCTGCAGCGCTCTCTCCGCCACCACCGCGCTGGCAGCTGCCCCTCAGGAGGCGGTTTGGAGGATTTTGTAGCCCCCCACCACCACATTTCAGGTCCTCTCCCTCCTCTGTTTGCAAATAGAGACATTTCAGGTCCCCCCTCTCCCTGCTCAGAATCAGAGCATCCCCAGCCCAGCTCCCTGTTGCACCTCGGCAAGATATAAAGATGGGACGGGAATTTAAAACTGCCTATCAGCGGGATCTGAAGTCCTCTGAAAAGGAGAGCATGATAAATTCACCCGGAGAATCACAGGCACAGAGTGCAGGGTGACAACTTATCCTTCACCATACATACAGATTTATTAAAAATTTAAAATTGCTACATAGATCTAAAGGGCCGGGTTATTTATTTTTGCGAGGGCTGATCAATCACACGCGTCCCCAAAGGATGCCAGACCTTTAACTACTCATCTGATTATGCCTGCTGTACCTGTGCTGCTCCAGCCCCAGCGCTTAATATTTTATCCACACGACTCCCGGGCAAAGCCGGAGTGGAGTCTGATCTCCTGGCGGAGCAGAGACCTGCCTTGGGCTTTTTATCAGCTCCTGCTCAAGAGCAGAGGTGGAAGGAAAGAAATAACTTTTCTTTCACCTTCTGCCCCTCCCCTTCAAAGCAATAAATTTACTTTCAGACATCACCATCCTAAAAATATACTTTTTTTTTTAATCACAAATGCCGAAGCTGCCACGGTGTGGAGGGATGGAAAGGCTGCCATGGTTGGGGATTGGCCACGCTTTGGTCCCAGGACCGGCACGTGTGCTCAGCAATTGGCACCTGCCTCCCCCATAAACCACATTTTAACAGCAGACTCTAAGCTTTTGGCGGCGAAGGGGGGAAAGCGTTAGCAAGGCGGGTTTTTGTAGTCTATAAACTGCAAGGAAAATCTCACGCCGCCTCCCCAAGCCAGCTCCAGGCATGTGTTTTATCTCACCCCCATCTCCAGCAACCCGCCTGCAAATGCCACAAAGGCAGGAGGAAAATGAAGCTCTGGGATTGGGATGGGGTGAGTCTGTGACAGGGCTGGGTCCCTCCCCATACCTGAGCATCCTGCATCCCTCCCCACACTGTGCATCCTGCATCCCTCCCCATACCTGAGCATCCTGCATCCCTCCCCATACCTGAGCATCCTGCATCCCTCTCCACACTGTGCATCCTGCATCCCTCCCCACACTGTGCACCCTCCCCATACCTGAGCATCTGGCATCCCGCTCCTCACTGAGCATCCTGCATCCCTCCCCATACCTGAGCATCCTGCATCCCTCTCCACACTGTGCATCCTGCATCCCTCCCCATACCTGAGCATCCTGCATCCCTCTCCACACTGTGCAACCTGCATCCCTCCCCACACCTGAGCATCCTCCCTGGCACATCCGAAGAGCTGAGGATGCAGCAGCAACTGCCAGGGCTTCTCCAGCCCTGACAGGGCTGCTGCAGGGGGTACGATTTGTCCCCTGGGAGGATGAAGATGCTCAAATCCACCCTGGATTTTGCAGAAGACACATAACCAGGCACTCAGCTAAGCAAAACCAAAGCGCCTGTTTGGGAGCCAGCAGCAATAAACACCCAAATCCCCCCTGTTGCATCTCTCGCCGTGCTTAAACCAGACCCAACCTCCTGGACCTGGTTCCCATCGCTATCCCAACGGATCCGGGCAGAGGAAAAGCTTCGAGGACCGGCACGTGCCGTGCGGCTGGGAAAGCACCAGGGCTCCCCACGGGACCGAGCCCCTTTTCATCTAAAGGCCGTGTTATTCCAGCACATCTCTTTTGCGCGCCGGGGCTAATTGAACGGCGATGGCGGTACTAAGCAGCCCTCGCGATCCGAGACCAGAGCCAGCTGAATGTCTGAAATCGTGTAATTTTTTGCATGACTGAGTGTGCAGATGTAATAAAATAAAATTAAAAAAAAAAAAAAAAAAAGAAAAAGAAGAAGGGGGGAATCAGGCCCTTAAACGAATCCGTGATTGACGGCGATGAATGGTTGGAGGGAGCTGAGTTACAAAGCGGTCAGTGGGGAATTATCCCCCTCCAACCACGCAGGGGACCAGCAGCATCCCCTGATTAAAGCTGTGCCCCCCTCGGAGCAGAGGTTCTCTGCTGGATCCGCTCTGCCAAGGAGCAATAGGCTCATTAGCAGAGCCAGAGCTCATTAACGAAACGCAGAGATGGCAATTACCCCTCCAGCCATGCTATGCCAAGCGTGGCCGTGGTCTGGCCAGGGGAGCGAAACGATAGGAAAGCAACGGAGAGAGAGGAAAGCTGAAGCTGGGTGAGATCCTCCTCTATCCACACTTCAAGAAAAACCTTCCTGAGCTGTTACAGACCAAGACGCCTCTTCTGCCGGCCAGAGGAATACGCACGAGCCCTGCTCCCCCTCTCCTGTGCCACTGACCATTTCTCCTTGCAACTCCTTCCCAGGGCTCCCAGTATGGCCACGGCCACCGCTCTCAGCCCCGAGATGCCCAGCGATGTCCCTTTGTCCCTCTGCATCTCAATCCGAGCAGAGGTGACAGTTCCCCCAACCTAGGAGAAGGACGGATTCCGGCATCCCCTGCTCTATTTCTGCATCTAAACGAACAACCCGAGCAGAAATTCGCCCTCACGGCGCAGGTCACCCAGCCAAAACCCAATGCTTAAATCTGCTGCCCAGGCTTTATCTGACTGTGGGCGCAAAGCAAAGCACGCAGGCGTCGCAAGGGCAGGTCTAGGTGAGATTAATAAAGCCCGCGTAGGACTGACAAGGAAGAGGGCGAAGGGGAATAGCTGGCCATTATTATTCCAGGCACACCAGGTGCCCACATTGCCCGCATCAGGAGGAACAAAAAGAGTTTTCAGAAGAATCACGGCCAGTTAGCTAAAGATTTATGAATTTTATTCTTAGCGCGCTTTAATCGCACCTATAAATTAAAAACGAACTTCTTATGTGCTGCGTAAAGTGACTGCATCTGCAGGAAAAAAAAAATAAAAAATTAGCACTTCAGCTTCTAATTCCACTTGAATTGCGCACACACGCCAAGGTAGAGCCTGGAAATCGCCGTCGCGATTCCATTCCACCTCGGCCGCGCACATACATTTTTTAAAAGTTACTGCTGTGCTGTACAGAGCGACATTAATTGAGTGTTAACGAGCTGTCTGATCAGCTTCCCACTGTCCCCATTACTGGACGTCAGGGTCTCTGCAATGTCCCAATTAAACAGAATCAAAGAATACTTAATGCACGGTAAACTGGTTCCCAGCCACTTGAACTGATTAAGCAGCTGTTCCCTTTATCTGGGTCCCTGTTAAGCGATGGTGCATAGTCTATATTGCCCAAACGGCTCCTATATTCTGGGAAGGAGCAGGGTTTAAATGCAGATTTCCAGGAGAGGCCGAGGGAAGCGCATCGGTTTAGGACAGCAGACTTAGCACCTCAACATTTCATCCCGAAACGGGACGGTGCAGGGACAGAACCAGGCATAATTCAAACTGAGCACCCAGAGTCGTTTTGCACATCCTGTTTCATTCAACCAGCTCCAGTGATAAAGACAGAAACGGAGGAAATCACTTGGATCACTGAAGAAGAAATCCTCCCGTCTTAACACCAACATCTTAATAGCTCCCATCTGAGCACCGACAGAAATAAAAGTCCTGCAAAAACCCATCGGCAAAGACATCAGCTCAAAACGTGAGGAAGGACCAGCAAAACCTCCCTGGGGGTTTACTCGGAGTTGGCAAGCTGCTTTGGCATAAAATAAAACGCTTTCTGGTTGTGCATTCACCTTAGCTCGGGTGGAAAGCACACATGCCAGAGACTCCCAAAGCACAAGCACCCCAGGACCTGGCCTCACGCTTTCTGTTCCACACATGGAAAAAAAAACAGGGATGCACCAGGTCTCCTGCTTTCAAGAGCAACTCCTGGACACCAACACTAACCCAGCCGGGCCGAGAAACAGCCCCACGTCCCATGGAAAAGCCAGGGATGGGGACAGAGCAGGGAGTCCCCATACGCATCTTAGGAACGATGCTGCATCTGTCTGCAGGCTCGGCGGCGACACCGCTTGAGATAAAGAAGAATTTAAGGTGCAAAGGAGAACTAAGCAGATCCTTGTAGATTGGAGCCGAACAAGATAAGGGAGCAATGATGAATACAGACGCATTACGCCAGGACAATTCAAAGCACACGCAATTTCGGCGGATGCGAAAAAGCGATAGCGCAATGTACTCACCGTCCGACCGCGATTCGCGAAGCCGGCGGCCGAGGTTTCCTCAGGCAGCCACGTCCTAGGGGGCAAAGAAAACAGACTTTTAAAAATCACCAGCACCTAACGATGGGAGAGAAAGCCTACGCTTTACCAACGAGGGCATTCCTCAAAGCCCGGGCAATAACAGTTTTACTCGCTGCTTATTTTACAAGACATTGATGGAGCGCACAGCGCAATTATCAAAGTCTCCAGCTCCCCCCGCTCCCAAATGGAACAGTCAAGGAAAATAGTCTAATTTGACAATTTTCAGTCAGTTGAAATGATACGTGGAAGAGACACGGAAGAAGCAAAGCATATTATTCACTCTTTGATAAATTATCCCCATTATACGGAAGGCAAATCTGAGCCCAGGGGACGTGCAGGGCTGTTTTCAGCAGCCACCAAAGGGCATCACCACCACAGCACCAAGCGGAGAAACCCTCCGTCTCTGCTCAGCATTTTGCCACGAAGCCACAAGATAAAACCAAAGGAGCGGGGGGGCAAACGGTTGGGCAGAGTCAGGTCCAAAATTCGCCACCCTCCCCGCCACCTCTGGGTACCCCACTGCTGCTGGGAGCAGCCTCATCTCCACCCCACTTTTCCCTGTTTTCCTCCTATTTCCCCACTCGCCCGCCAATTCTCATCCCGGTTGTCACCACACACACACTGGTCCAGGTAGGGTCCCCCAGCCCCAAGTGATGCTGCAGATGGGCAGGGGGTGGCACGAGGGGATGCCTGTGCCACCATCCTCCCAGAGAAGGGGTCCAGGAGCCACATGAACACAGACACCCCCTCATTGCAGCCCTGCACCCCGGAACTGCCACCCCCATCACTCCCCATCCACACAAATGTATTCACAAATTCATTCCGAAAGTTCTCCCTGTGCTCGAGCGGGTGCTGCTTGTAATTGCTGGCGGCCAAAATCTGTTCTGTTTTTTCTGGCTGAGGTACCAGGCAATCATCAGCTGTAATTATTTCGAGTCTTGTTACAGATGGATCTCCAAGCTTTCAGTCTTAAACAGAATTCATTATTCAAATGCCGGCTCCCAGCCTTCTGCGGTGGGGTGGGCACGGGCGCTGCCGGCCCCCCGCAGCCCCCACCAGCGACAAATGGCTGCGGGGAAGGCGAGGATGGTTGTGGGATCTGCTTGTCAAAGCCGCCCCGCTGCGGTTTCCCCACCATTCCCACCCCGCATGAGTTTTGGCTCAGGTTCGGCCCTGGGGGAGACATAAGAACCCGAGGGGATTTGGGTTGGGGGATGCAGGGAGCCTGGGTGCTGGTTGGGGATGCGATCAGCATCATCTGTGCCAGAGACAGAAAAACCTCCAAACCTATTTTCAAGCTCACTTTGGATACAAAACAGCACAAGAGAGGAGCCCCGGGGGCTCAGGAGCGACTCAAAGCACCAGGACAAGACGTTACCCAACCAAACCGAAGTTGAAAAGCAAACCCGTCTAAGCTTTATCTTAGCCAAACCACCCATTGCTTTCAGCAACAAAACCCTCCAGCTTACTTTACAATGACTTTCTGCTTTCAAAACAGGAGTCATTTATTATTTTTAAATGTAATAAACCACAGCTCCCCGCAAGCAATGCTCAGGTACAAGCTACCAGGGGGACCTGGCATCAAAAAGCCCCGTGGTGGGGAACCACAATTTACAGCCCTGTTTGGTGTGATTTCAGCCCAGCACGCAGACCCTCCCCTGCCCCCAAGTGCAAATGTATAAAAACTTGCAAATCTGTGATTGCACGAGTATTTTCGTGCGTGCAAGCAAAAGGTGCCATGCCCTGGGTTTGTTTGCAAGGCACCGAGCCCCGGCTGCTGCAGGAACTGCTCAGCAAAACTGCTGCAAGAAAGAGGAAAGCCTTGCAGGGGAGAAGAACAAATCCCAACACAGGGATCATGCAAAGGAAAGGTCTGCAGTTCCCCTGCACCCCTCATGCATGCAATTCCCTTTTTCCTCCCTCCCTGGGCATGAGGTTCATGGAAACTTCAAGATTTGCACAGAAAGCACCTAATTTCCTTTCGATTTTTCAATTTTTTGTGGGGGAAAAGTACACCGGGTTGTTTCCTGACTGCCTTCCAGACTAAAGCTGGGGTAGTTTCCAGTTTAAAAAGTCCATATTTTCTGCAGGAAATTCACATTGGTTTTATTCCCCCCCCCAAAAAGACCGGTTTTTGTCGAAGTTTTCCACGAGCAGAGGGAGAAGGACACTCAGAGCAGGCAACAAAGTGCTGCTAATCTTATGCACATACAAAATGGTAACACCGCTTCCTGGTGGGATTTCTGGTATTCTGTTTTTATAAAAACTTTAATCTCTCTACCCCTCCTGCTACTGTTTGTATTTTTCGTCTGTCTATTTGAAAAGCAAACACTATTGCCTGCTCCTGTGGTGCTCTGGGCCTGGTTTTGCTTTACACTTATTTATTTTGCTCAGCAGTTTAAATGATTAGTCCCTGACCCTGCAAATATCTTATTGCACGTGGATCTTTGTGCACGCAAAGCAAGACGTGTCCTGGAGCCCCAAACCCCGGTGCAGCTAAATGCATTGTAACCCAAAAAGAAACCAACCCTGGTGATACCCCCCCCCAGCAAAAAGGTGAATTTCAGCTCTATTTGCACCATCCCTGAAGGTATAAACTCCACTTGACCTGGGTGCACAGGCTGGAAATGGGATGGCAAAGGGTTGGGAGCAGCTTCAACACCTGCGGGTGAAGCCGGGGGGTGGTTTTGTGTTCTGGGGGTGCAGGGATAGGGAAGATGGGGGGATGATGATGCCAGGGAAAGGAAAAATAAATCCCCCCTCCCACCCCAGCGGGCTTTGCTGGCTCAGGGGCCTGACACAGAGAAAATGGGGAAAAGCTGGTTTGCATCAAGCTAAAACACTACCAAAAAAAAAAAAAAAAAA
>VWYH01001028.1:454826-511282 GCA_013399365.1 Pampusana beccarii
TATATTAATAGTTATATTTTTTTTTTACGAGTTTACAACGCAGCCTTGGGATCTCAAAAAAAAAAAAAAAAAAAAGCCCCGAAGAAACGCAATTAAAATATTATAATTATTGGTGGTGGAGTATTTGCCTTTATCGGCTCCTACTTAAAAAGATGCAAATTCAGGGGATTTTAGCATTCCAGTCAGCCCGGCTCCCTCCTACAGGGATGGAAATATTTGGTTTAGTCAACTTTGTTGTGTCGGTTTTCTCGTCTCCCTCTTCTTTTTTTCCCCGCCTCTTTTGTTTTCCATCAACCCACTCACACTCCTTCCCCGACCGAACGCCCTCCGCTTGCTGCATCCTCTCCCCGTGCTCCCCCCGAGCAAAACCTGGACCTGGGGCGTGTTGGGGGGTCCCCAGCGCCCCGGCCGGGGCTGAGCCCCCCACTTACCCTTCCGAGGAGGGGAGCAGCCGAACCCCCCTTGTCCAAAACACCCAGGCTGGAGAGACAGCAGGACCCCGCTGGGGGGGTGCAGGGCTCAAACGGAGGACTGGGGGGCGCTGCCCTGGCCCTGGTAAAGGGGAATGGAGGGGTATGGGGTGGGGGGGAGGTGTTCGGAGTTGAAACAAGGCAAAGTCCGACCGGGGGCAATTCTAAGCCGAGAGCACCCTCCTGTGGCCAAAGCAGCAGGGTGCTCCGCAGCCCCCGCCCGAATCCCTGAGACCCCCCCGCACCAGAGCCCAGCATCCCGCACCCCTCGGGACAGGGCACCCCAGTGCGGGGTGCAATGTGCAATATACAACGTGCAATGTGCAGTATTCAATGTGCAATATAAAACATGCAATGTACAGTATATAATATTCAATGTGCAATATACAACGTGCAACGTGCAAGATACAACGTGCAATGTACAGTATATAATATTCAACGTGCAATATGCAATATTCAATGTGCAATATACAACGTGCAATGCACAGTATATAATATTCAATGTGCAATACACGATGTGCAATGTGCAGTATTCAATGTGCAATATACAACATGCAATGTACAGTATATAATATTCAATGTGCAATACACAATGTGCAATATACTACGTGCAATATACAATGCGCAATGTGCAGTATTCAATGTGCAATATACAACGTGCAATGCACAGTATATAATATTCAATGTGCAATACACAATACAGCCCAACAGCCCCCGCTGTGCCCCCCAAGTGCCCCCTAGCCCCTTTTTCCTGGCTGTCACTCTCCGCATAACCCCAGGGCAGTGCTGACTAAGGCTCTTGTCCCACGTTATTAAGTTTACCTTGACCATAAAACCCACAAGATTATAAAAATGCAAAAAAGGCCATTTGCACTTTACCTCCTTTGTCCTTTATTTTGCACTTTCAATCAGACTCCAAAGCAGCTGATTCATTTTCCCTGTTTCTAACTCATTTTGCTGCCTGGCTTTCATGCCAGAAGGGCTCCCTCAGAAGGGGAATCTCTGCAGGAGCCCACCCAAACCCCACTTTTCTCCTCAAACTCCCCCCTATATTGGGCCAGAAATACCAGGTTGAGTCTATTTTCCCAGCAGAATCAGCCCAGCTCAAGACCTGAACAGTCACCCTAAGCCTCAAAGCAACAGGCTGATATAAATGAATCATACCCGAGCCTTTCTTCTTTTTATTTCTCTATTGTTTGGCCTTGTTGTGGTGAAATCTGTATTTTAACCCTAATTGCCTCCCGGTGGTAATGATTAAGGCATGGCTGGGTGATTTGCATTACAAATGCCAACGGGGTTTTGGTCCAGCCCTGATGGATCGCAGGTGCCGTGTCCAAAACTCGTTAACATGCTCTTGTTTTTGCCACAGTTTTTGAGTCTCCCCCCACTGGTCACCAGTTCACATTCCCCATCAAATCAGCGTCAAAAAGACTCACAGAGTTTTATTTTTCTCTTGGAGCAAGCGAATCAGCCTGGAGCTGCTTTCCTATGTTCTCCTCTCATTGAGGCAGCACAAAACCCTGGTGTTGGAAAAGGTGGTGGCTCAGACCACCCTCACTTGGCTTTGGTCATAGTTTCAAGTATTTGGGGGCCTTGTTTTCCCCGTTATTTTTCTTACTGGTCCCCAAAACTGTCCTCCATCCCGAGAAGGATGCAGGAGGTATGTAAAAACCCTCCTAGCATCATCATCTCTCACCTCCAGCTTCCCACATACAGCTGTGGTTAACACAGCCTCCCCAGGAGGGCAAAACCTGAAATAGATTATTTCTTTGGGGAATTTAAGAGTTATATTTGGGATTAAACTCAATAGAGCTAGGTAATTACATAGGCGAAATACCTACGTATAAAATATTTTCTATGAAATTTGCATGTTAAAAGAATTCCCGTGAGAAAGCAGACAAAGCAGCAAAAATTTGAGAGTGGAAACAAGTTTGTAAATAATGAATATGTATTAGAAAAAATGAAATATATTCACTTAGAAAAGTAGAGTAGTTGCTAGGCTGGTAAATATCAGTCTATAAAGAGCAAATTGCAGTGGAGCCTTAGTTTATTTAGTCTTATATGAGGTTTTGTGAAGGCTCAGTCCAACCCACTCAGCAGCTCCATAAATGGAGTTTTCCATTATTGTTTTGCAGATTAAAAACCATAGGCTGATAGTTAAGGAAGGACATTAACCTTCTTTTTTATTACTTTTTATAAAATGATATAACTGGTTTCATTATATTTTCAAACCTCGACGAAATGAGCAGTTTTTCTGGGATTTACACCTTCCCTTGCAGTATGCGAAACTTCGCAGTGTTGTTACGGGTTATGAGACCCCAGCACCAAAAACAACAGGCAAAGCAACAAGCGTAGCTCAGATCTTTATTCGTATTTGTCAAACACCATAAAAACAGCCACATGAGAAGGGTGGAAAACCAGCACGCACATACAAGAAAACATGTCTCGTAAGTTAGAATAAATTAAAGAGGGGGATGCAAATCCTGCTAGAAACCACCATTTGGAAAAGTAAAGAAAAAAAAGAAATGGTGTCTCTTGACATTAAGAGCTGAAAACACATCCCCACCTCACATTAATTTTGGATCCGCTGCCTTCCCACCATTCAGGGCTGTTTAAAGCCTGTACCCCCGAGCTGCCCCGACACCCCCATCCCACCGCCACCCTCTGCAAACCCAGCTTTCCCCAAAAACACCCAGTCCCACCCCATTCCCAGGAAGAAACACCTCCAGCGTACAACTCAAGCAAACCTTCAGGTTTGCTAAAACCAAGAAGGAAAAACAAATACATTCATGTATTTTCAATTATTTGAGTCTTGGTCTATTTTCTCGCGCCGAGCAGAGCCAGCAGCCCCTCCAGCACAGGACATAGCGCATCCCTCCTGCCCTCCCAGCATCCCAAACTGAGCCCAGCCCTACCAAAAAACTCTTTCTTTGCCCCAAATGAGCCAAAGCACTGCAGATCCAAGCCGATGCACTGCAGCAGCAAGAAACAGAACCCCCACCATGTACAGCTGTAGCTGAGAGCATCCTTCTGAGCATGTCTAATAAAAGCAAGGAGGAATGTCCCCCCGTTTCCCATTCAAGCTCATTAGTGTGAACCACTAACGAGCCTCTGCCAGCAGCTGCACTGGGTCCCTGCCTTCTGCTACAATGGGAATGCCATTGATTCAGGCCCCCCTCAAAATCCTGGTTGGGGAGAGGATGGTAAAAAAACAGAACATCACCCCAAAAGCTGGATTTGGGGAGATTTGCCCCCTTCCGTCTGCTCGCCACACCTCCCACACTGCAAAGTTCGCCCAAGCCCTAATCGCACTCTATTTCGCCCCAAAATACAGAGCCTTTGGGGCCGCAGAAAATAAAAGGCTGTGGTGTGGGACAGCCCTGCATCTGCCAGGAGAAATTTGGTACCAAAAGCTTTCCTGGCTCCAGGGCTTCTAAACGGTCCGGTGCTCAGTTTAATCAAAGCAAAGAGGTCTGAGCATCCAGAGCAACGAAACAGGGAGGGGATGGCGGGGAAAGAGGGCTTAATGAGGCTGGCAGGTGTTTATGGATTGCATTTGAAATAAAATATTACAGCTAGCATGGAAATGAACTTCAGTCCTGTCTGGGCCCACGGAGAGGGGCCGGTTCCTCCTGTTGCCGGCGACGCGGTGCAGAAGTGACGGCTCTGGGTATGAGCAGCTGCACAAACATGGGCACATCTGGAAATTCAGCGTTGCTGGAGAAAGCGGGAGGACGAGCCAAGCCCGTCTCGCACCGCGGCGTTAGCAAACAGCCCATCCTCGCTGCCTCTGCGCTGCTGCTGCTGTTGCTGTTGGTGAACGTAAGGGCAGATCTGATATCCATAAATCAACATATTACTTATTTTCGAGCATTGCAGTCTGACAGCTGTTACATGAGCACATTGTTAGGAACTGTCAGGCAGTGATACATAGTGCCTTTTACAACATATGTTGACTTTTATCTAATGTTGTTCCGTAATTAGCCCCAGGGAGCAGGAATCTGGGCAGCCGGCTGGCTGTGTGATCTCGGCTGCCCTTTCCTGTGGGGGGAAGAAGGGCAGAGCCGGGAGGGCTGAGATCCAAGGATGCTTCGAGGGATGCAGAAGGAGGCAGAGCGAGCGTGGATGTGAGTGGTACCCGCAGCCCAGGGATGGAGAGCGTCCCGTTCCCTTCTCGAGTGCCAGAGCAGTTCAGAACCATCAGAAGAGGCAAAATAAAGCCCCAGGGGACTTGAGAGCTTCCCTCCTGATGGAGCCCTGAATTTCAAGCTCAAAACAGGGCCATGGCCTTGGGGGTCTGGGCTGAGGAGGGGACCCAGGGGAACTTCACCCGTGCATAGAGGGAGGGGGAAGGTGCAGGCACGGGATGATTTACTGATGGGGATAGTAAATAAATGGAGGAGCAGATGGTGGAGTTAATGAGTGGAAAGGGTAGATGGATGGACAAAGAGACAACGGAGAAAGTGCGATAATGGATGGTAGCGCTCCCGCTCGGATGAGGACGCACGTGCTGATGCCTCCTCCCAGCCTGGCTCCTGCTTAGGAGCCCTGAACATCACGGAGCGATGAGCCTGCGTGAGGCTGGAGAACAACTAAGCTCCTCGAACCGTTTGCAGATGCTGCTCCTGCACCCTGGGGTCGAGTTGCTCTCATATACATGAAGAGCCCACAGTCACTATCCCACTCACCCTCCCGTGGTCCAGGACACTCTTCACCCTTTGCTGCCACCGAAAAATGACCACCAGCTCTCTTTGAAACATTCCCAGGCTCCTGCTCCACCAAAACAACCATCAGAGAACTCAGAAGATGTTGGTCTCTATACAGCAGGCTTTGTGGTTTCATCCTGCAAATGGGACTTGGGGGACACAATGACCCACTGCAGCCACCCCCCAGCCGCTCGGCTCAGTTTCCCTTCCTCACTGCAGCTGCCCGAGCTTGAAAAACGGGAGAGGAAAATAAATCAATGAGACACGAAGATAAATATGCTTTTCAGCGCTTGCATGTTGCAGCCGGTTCCTCCGGACGTGCCGCGGTGGCTGCATAATTCATAAACTCGCCAGTAATATGCAAATGGTGCAGCTCCCGCCAGGCTGGTCCAGACAAGCCCGGCTCCCTCCTCACCCGCAGCCGCCACGAACCAACGCAGCAAACGTGGTTGTGCCGAAACGGTGAGCGGCACCAACCCGTGTCGTGCTGGTGGGGACATGTCCAGCGCGATGCTGCCCCAGCTGCAAAAATCTTCCTTTTTGGGTCTGAAAGTGACCCGGGAGCAGCCCAAGGTCTGGAAGATGCTGGAGACCGAGGCACAGCTCGGCCCACAAATGCCCTCAAGTTTTTGCGTTGTCCCCGTCACCCTGGACAAATGGAAGGTTGTTGGATGAGCCAGTAAAAGATCTTAGCGGGCGCTGCATGCTCGTGAAATCAGGGAGATTTGTGCCACCCCACCAGGGACAAGATGATGCCCCCCGTTAGACATCGCACCCATCCCATCTCCTCCCCGTGACCACCACTGATGGGTTTGATCTGACAACTTGTGTTTTTCAAAAACGAGGATTTCAGAGGCATTTCCTTCCAGTCTTTCAGACAAGCACAGCACTGAAGGTGGGTACTGGGCTAAGACCTTGATGCAACAGAAAGGAAAAAAAACCCTAAATGCTTTTATGGGAGATTAGAGCAAACTTAGTTGCATCTTAAGCTACTAAAGACTTATAAAAGCCTCAAAGAATACACTGCATGCCTCAGAAAAACCTCCCAGGGCTTCGCTAAGAAAAGTCAATTTAAAGTTAGAGTGCAGCCTGCCTAGTGAAAGAGCCATGCTCTGCAAACAGCAACCTGATCTGCCCAGAGAGGAGAGGGTTTTTGGGGAAAAAAAGGGCCTGAGTGCCCCACACAGTGCAGCACCAAGCTGTGGTCCAGCTCTGGTCACCTGAGAGAAAATGCCATCCTTGATTAAAGCTGGGAGTGATGGCTGTTAATACAAAGCGACACCAGCTTCTCAGATGGAAAAGTGCTTTATTAGTCATCTCAGCATCATTGAGGACTTGTTTCGGGCAGCATGTGGAAGCCAGGGAGCCAGTCTGGGGTCGGCAGGGATGCTGAGGATGGTACCCAGATAGGGATGCTGAGGATGGTACCCATCAGGGATGCTGAGGATGGTACCCACCTCGCTCAGCCCTGAGGCTGCTCCCAGCCAAGAATTCCCTCCTCCCAGGGGCTGCCACCAGCCTTCCCTCACCCCTGCCTTCCCCACTTTGCTGCCATGCCTGTTCCTCCTTCATCCCGACAGCAGCGCTTGCCACGAGTGGCTGCTTTTCCCAGATAAATAGCTTAATTAGCTTTCTATTGACTCAGGCAAACACACTCCTCAGGCAGCGGCTGGGAGAGGAGAAGCAATAAAGCCTCAGGAGCGGGTCCTGCACCTCAGCATCACCATGGGAAGGGCTGCAAGCTGCCGGAGTGGAGGGGGGTTCAAAAGGTCTTTGCCCCATCTTGCCCCATGGAATCACAGGTTGGACCAAAAAGGGCAGATCCAGCCCCAGGAGGGGCTTCCGGTCCCCACACGAGCATCCCTCGAGATAATTTAGTCCTGAATTTCCTAGGAGAAAGAGAGAGAGGATGAGACCATGTCAGGAGGACAAATGCAGGGTGGGGGAAATAAAAAAACAATAACAACAATATTAAATAAATTTTAAAAAAAATAAAAATCAAGCTTCTGCTGGACAGCAAAGCTGGAAATCAAAGCATGAACACCAAATACGTTTGCTAGACATAGGGAACGTTTTTAATCTTGAGAATTGGCAAAAGATTTGAGATAGCTGGAGAACAATCAGCGCTTCCCTTCATGCCTGAAGGAACCGACAAACTTTGCATAAACAATTTTCCTTCCCTCTGATCTGGAAACGCTGCCACTGAGCAGCACGAGGGGCCAGTACCGGTCCCCAGTGCCCTGCCCAGCAGCTGACTGGGAGAAATCCAAACCCAGCAGGAACCCTCCAGAAATGACATTAATGGCCTCAGAGCAGCGGGAAGGGGACAATGCAATGGGAACAGCATCTGCCCCCAGCTCAGCTTCTGGTTTCTGGTCTGGGGACCCCGCGTTGCTTCTTAATCAGCAGCCCCCAGCCTGGCCACCCTACACCCCAGAGGAAAACGTGTTTCCCTGCCGGGTTAAATGCCATCCACACAAAACAGGGTGAGGGGGATTAAATATAATTTCCCACAGGCGAGACCCCACAGACTGCGCTGCCCTGAGATGTGCACCAGCCCTGTATGGCACCGGCATATTAATTTGACGGAGGATGCCGTCCGCCTCGGCCAGGCACCGGCTCCAGTGCGGGAGAGATACCAGGAGCTCAATTTGTGTTTGCCTGAGCCAAGGAGAAAATCTAATTAAACATGGCGTCGGGGCTTGGAGGAGCTGGGGATGGGGCTGGAATATAAAGCGCGGCTGCTTCCCGCAGATCAGAGGGCAATATTAATAAACCTGCAGAGGGGGGACTGGAGGATCAGCTGGTAATATTGATAAATGTAAAGCAAAGACAAAGCAGCCGGGGAATATTGGATGGTAATGCTGATAAAAACGCAACGGGGACAGCCTTGACAGTGGGATGCAGGCGGCCCTGATGTCCGGCCGGGCCGAGCATCACGGCCACCTGCTTGCTTCCCGGGCAGGGGATGGCATGGGGTGCCCCAGAGAGCCCCATAGCTTGGCACAGGGTGGATTTTGGCCTGACAGGCTGCTGCGGTGCCCTCAAACCTGCAGCCCCAGAGCAGCAATGGCTACCCTGGATGCCCCAGAGCCAAAGAGGAGCCATCAAGGCACAACATGTGGCACCGAGCCTGGGGATGCACAGGGGACGGGGATGACCAGAGGGTGTTTGGGAGGGCAAAGTGGGGCTGCAGCTCTTGTGGCAGGGACGGCCATCCCGGCTGGCACCTTGCACGGCTTCTGGAGGAGCAAGGGAGCTGGTATGGCGGCAGAGGCACAGCTGGAGCCCCCCTGGCAGGGACCAAGCCCCCACGGCCATGCACCCACTGCTCTCCCTCCCCAGCCCACCCCAGCCAGGGGATCAGAGAGACCCACCGACTACATTCTAAATAGAAGGCGGCATCTTTCAGAGCTATCGGAGCGATGATTTAAACATGAAAACCAAAGCCAGTAATAATGCTGTCAGAGCTGCAGCAGTAACTCCAATCAATAATTCACTGATCGGCAGTAACGCTGCCTCCAGCCAGACCTACCTGCAATGGGCACGGTGCTTCCCCAGGGTGGGGGTACATCCCCCCCTTGCTGCAACCTCCGTTCTCCCCACCAGCATCACCCCCCTGGTAGTGCAGGTTTGGCTGGGAAAGAATCAGCACACAGAGGAGGATGCTGCCTGGCTCTGGGGAAACCAATTTGTCACCTGGGGATGTTAAAAATGCTGAAGATGCCTTGGTTTATTGGTGATCGCAGCCCAGCTCTTCCTCCCAGCTCCTGTGCCCCTTGGAGAGAGCCCTGATCGCTCCCAGGAAGCCCCAACTCTCCCTGGGGGGTTATAAAGCGCTGCCAAGGGACACCTATGTGATTCCAGCCCCATCAGCACAGCTGGGCTGCCCCCCTATGCCCTGGAGGTGCTGGGGTTCACTGCTGCTGTGCACACTGATGCTTTTCCCCCCGCCCCAGTGAGCATCCCTCATTCCCGCAGCGCCCTGTCCCACCTGGGCTCCTGCAGCATCATTTAGCAACACAAAGAACTCGGTCACAGCCCAATAACCTCATATTTTCCCCACTCATTTCCTTACAACACAGCGTTAATCAGTTCCCCCTGTAGCATAGGACTGAGCCCGGGTAGGGGGGCTGAGCCCCAACTTAATACCCACGGCAACACAACAGGGATCCCAGCACCAGCAGGACAGCAGGGATGGCTCAAGGGAGTGGGGCGGACAGACGGACGGACAGACAAGCAGCCCTTCCATCCCGGTGCCCTGAGGGGATACCCAGCGGGCAGAGATGCTGGAAGCGGCCAAGCATCTTCTCCCTGCCTCCTTCTCACCTCGGCAGCGCCGGGAGCTGCCGAAACGGCACTGCCACCTCGTGGCACAGCGACCGGTGAGGCTGGGGACAGTGTGGCACCGCACGTCACGCATCGCACATCGAACATCGCACATCACGCATCGCACATCAGCCATCACACAGCAAACATTTCACATCATGCATCGCACATCATGCATCGCGCATCACGCATTGCACATCAAACATCGCACATCAAACATCGCACATCATGCATCGCACATCACGCATCGCGCATCACGCATCGCGCATCACGCATCGCGCACCATGGGTCTCACGTCGCACACCGCGCAGTCCTGGCCAGGTCACACGCTCCAAGGCTGTACACACACTTTATTAGCAGGGGAGCTGCCTCCGGGTGAATCGGTGCCAAAAAGGTGACAAAAATCTTCAAAGGCGGCTGGGGAAGGGGAGCGGAGAGCGGGTCAGCCTGGATAAAGAGTGGGGTGAGGAAGGAAAGCGGATGGGGCGGGATCCCCGGCCCCAAAGGAGGCAGCAGGGGCCCTGTTTTGCGGACCCGTCGGGTGGGTCGGGGCTCTCTTACCTCTTAGTCGTTGCTCGGAAGTGGGGCCTGAGCATCGGTGTCCGGCTCAGCTTCTGGCTCAGCTTGGGGTGCCGTCTCGTCCATACTGCAGCAAGGCAAGGTTAAGGGGGTGCACGGGCCCCCCCGGGCGGGCTGTGAAAGGGCTGACTTCTCCCCACCATCAACCAGCCCTTTCTCCTCGCAGGGGATGGAGGTTTTATTCCCAGGAGCCCCAAGAAACATGCCAGCCCCCCCCTCAAAAAAAATATCTGTGCTTGGGGGAACTCACGAGTTGTCCACTTGCTCCAGCCTTTCTTGGGATGCTTGTTTCCCCGATGTCAGCAGCCCACAGCAGGAGACCTCGGCTTGGCTGGCAGAACTGCGCCCGTCCCATCAGGAACCGCAGCTGCCGCCGCCGAGCCCCCCAGCACATCCCACCCCATCCCCAACCGGTCCCGGGGGGCACCGTGGGGCTTTACCTCTGCCTCGAGAGCTGGTTTGCAGCCTTGTCCTCCTCTGTGCTGCTGAATGGCTGTCCCAGTGGCTGCACAACGTCATCCTGGCAAAAGCAGAGGGGGACGAGGTGTTCAGGGCCTCGGCACGGGGGGGCTGTGGGGCGGACAGAGCCCACTCGTGGCACAGACACAGGGTGGCTGGAGCCGGGTGCCTCCGAGGGTGCAAACGGGAGGGTTTTTCATCCACGGCCACGCTCAGCCCGTGGATCCCGACCTGTGGGTCCGGCTCGCTCGGTGCCGGACACGCCGGAGGAGCCGATGCCGATGCCGACACCGCGCGCTGCTCCATCACGACAGCCTGCATCCACCTGATGAAGCTGGAGGCCCCGTCTCCGATCTGCAAAGGCAGCAAAGCCGCCATCAACTGCAGGCAGCCCGGGGTGGGGGGGAAGGACCGCGCATCGCATCCCGCCCCCCCAAACCCTGCCTCGGCGCGAAATCCTGGGGAAAACCTCCCTGGATTCGAATCCCCGGGCTGCCCAGGGTTGGCATCGGCATTCGTGTGCCTCAGCCTCACCTCAAGCAGACTCTTCTCCATCATCGGGACTTTTCTCACCTCCAGCGATACCCTGGAAGAGAGGCAGCCGCTGAGCCCCCCCACCCCAGCCAGCACCCTGGGTGGGGGGAACCTACCGCAAAGCCCCTTCCCCACCGCTTACCGGGGCGCCGGCGAGGATTTTACGTGCCACGAAATACACCAGCCACGTGGCAACGATCATCCTGGGCCCCTGCACTGGCACTGGCACCACCCAGCACGTTGTTGGGTCAGAGATGGAACTGGCGCTGTGGTACCCGCGTCACGGTTCCCCTGGCAACGGGGACAAGGGTGGGGCCAGGGGGAGCAAATCCCAGTTCAGGGCACCCCCACCTTGCACCCCATGGGATGCTCCGGGCAAAGAAAACCCCAGCATCCTTCCACATCCCAAGGGAGCAGCATCCTCTCCACAAACATTTCCAGGGCAGCCCACCTCTCGCCCCTCAAACCCCCAAAAAATCAATGACATCGACAAAGCCTTCTTTTTTTTTTTTTATTTTATTTTTTTTCTTTTTTAGCAAATGTTTATTTATATCAAAATACAAAACATTTCTGAAGCAGGGTAATGTTACATGAGGAGCAAGTTAATCGATTCCAAAACCCATCGTTCTCCTACAGCATGGCTAGTTGTACGTAACATTGCAACACTGCCAGAATTTCGTATAGTGGGTACATTAAAATTAAAAAAAAACCAAACCAAAACAACCAACCAACCAAAAAGTCAATCTATGAACATGCAATGTTACCAGCGATAAATTGTTAAGTACTCAGCAGGCCTTAAAATCCCAACAGGCAGAGACCGAGGGACCAGCTACTCCCAGTAAGGCAGGGCTTCAAACTCTCATTTCCTTCAATTTTTCTTGGCTTATGAGCATTTCACTCATTAACTGACAACAGTCCAAGAGCCAAAAGGGACCCAAACTTTCTTGGCAGAGTGGGGATTATTGCTTAGAGCTATCCAAGCAGACCCAGCTCCCCGCCATCCCCAGGGAGGATGAGGAAGGGCAGGGAAGGCTGAGCTGGAAGATGTCAAACCCCCAGCGGAGGGGGCTCAAGGGGTCATTATCCCCTTGGAGAGGAGCTCTGAGTTTGGCCGGGGGCCCGGGCTCCCAGCGAGGTCTCTGTTACCTGCCCAGGGCAGGTTAGCACCCAGTGGGAAGGAGAGTTTTGGGGTGAGGGACCCCCGATTTGTGCCCCTCATCGCACACCTGGGGAGCGATGCTGAAGTTTGGCGGCTTCTCCCCGCGGTCCCGGGGATGCCGGTGCTGAGCATCCCGTCCCCGGTCCCTCCTGCTGGCATTTCTACCGGCCTTGGCGAGCACGGAGGCCAAGAGCAACAATACAGATACAGAGAGATTATACAGAGCGCAGAATAAGTTTCGTATAAGGCTTTGGTACAGCACCATTATGTCAGATTTGTAAATTGTTTACAGAAAAAAAAAAAAAAGCTTACTGAAAAAATAGTGGTTTCGTTTCTCTTATATTTTTTTTTAAATTATTTTTATTTTCTTCTTCTGAGGAACATACCTGAAGTTCAAAAATTAACCCTCTAGTTGCCATCTGGGCTCCCACCAAATGCTATTTTTGCTGTGTGCAGTTTAAGAACTAAGTGACTCGAACCCAAATCCCAACTAACCTGTTAACACAGCCCACCCAGCCAGGCAGTGGCCAACGCTTCGCAGTGCACAAGTCAGTAAAATCAACACCACAGAGATTCGGCAGCTGATCGCTACTCACTTTTTAGTAAAAATTAAAAAAAAAAAAAAAATTTAAACAAAAAAAATCACAACAACAAACTTTATGGAACCAGCGGTACTAAAGTTTCCTTTATTGTTATTAAAAAAAGTCAGTTCCACTGGTTACCATTGAAACAGCACCAAAGAGCACCCTAACGTGTGTTATACATCGTAATACTCAACATTCAAGAAATGGAAACGAGGTTGGATGGTTTAGTCTTTATATCCATAGGCAAGAAATTCTTCTTAAAAAGAGGACAAAGTTGTCGCGCGCGACCAGAAACCTGTTGGGTCGGGAAGAAAATCCTGCCTTAGGGGAAAACACTATGGAGTTAGGAGGGAATATTAAATCAAGAGCTACTTATGGAGGTTTCTACCAGGGTTCAGAGACTCTACAAACCTACCAAAAGGGATTAAAAAGTCTGAGCTCCCCTGGAGAGCTGGGGATGCTCCCTGGGGGACCCAGGGATGCTCCCGTGGGAGCTGGCACGCAGGTAAAATCTCCAGGTACCCAAAGGATGGGGCTCGAGGAACCTACGGCAACGCAGGCGTTCGCAGGACGATTTCTATCGGGCTTTCCCACGCAGGGATGGCAAAGGGAGCGGAGCCCGCATAGCCCGTGCGGAACGTCCTGCATCCCCCCGGGGGCTGCGGGAGCATCCCTGCCTGCCCTGAAGAGCAAAATAAAAACAGAAGTTTGGCCTTAAAGTGCATGTGGGAGGGCAGGGAAGGGGTGCCGGCATCTCCCACCGAGCCAACGCCTCCCCGAGTGCTTTCCCACCGCTCCCAACAGCCAAGCAGGAAGAGCTTGGGAGGGGGCAGGAAAGCAAATAACCCCCCCTAGAAAAAAGCAAGCTCCTGCTAGATGCACGTGGCTGCGGTGGATGGAGGGAAGCGAGGTTGTGTGCACCAAAAGAAAAAAATATAAATTAAATAAAGCCAAGGGAAGCGGGATGTCACGGCCGCCCCTTCGGCCCACGGTTCCCCGGGGAGGAGCGGCTCTTGATGTGTCTGTTTGGCACCCAGAGGGTTAACGGTACTGTGGAAAGTGTGCTTTGTAAACATTTAGATTGGTTTATTTCCTGGTTGTTTTGTTTTTTGTGTTGTTTTTTTTTTTTTTCTGTAAGTGATTCCAGGGGAGATGGGGAAAGGAGAAAGCTGCTCGCCCCCCAGCAACACCCCAAAGCCCCATGGGCTGGGCTGGGGGGACAATGCAGCCCCCCCAGCCCTGACACCAACCGGCGAGAAATCTCATCCCTTCTTCTTCTCCTCACATCCTTTTCCTTTTAAACATATAAAATACTCACTTATGTATTTACCGCTAATAATGCAAGTTAGTCCCATCAAACATGCTTTGCTTCAATATCGAGAATCGGTGCTGAACAAATCTTGGCTTGATATTAGAAACATCTCCCCCCAAACCCCCCCGCCTCCCCCCCCTCCCCAACAAAGAAGACAGAAAGATCATGGAAAATACAGGTGACACCTACGGAGGACACGGTGCCGCTGCGAGGGGCCAGCTCCTGGGCATTACATTCGTGCCTCAGCCCGTTGGGGACACAACGCGGCAATGGCGAGGGACCTCTGCCTGGCCCCAGAGGGCTGGGGGCACCCGGGGTCTGCCCCATTGTCCCCTGCCTCGCTGCAGGGACATCTGAGCCCCAAAAACCCAGCAACTGGGTCCCCCATGGGGCCGAGGACCGCGGGACCCATCCCGAGGGGAGCAGAAGGTCCCCTGACCGCCGCCCAAAGGGGATGCTTTGCCACTCCCTGGCATCGCTCAGTCCCCAAACCGGCTCTTTTTACACCAATTCACAAAGGGAAAGGTGGCGGGGGGGGCGGCGGGTCTGTATTGCTTGGCAGGGAAAGCCCCGAGCATCCCCAGCGCATTTTCCCCCCCAATGCCTATAGAGAACGTGCCCCCTCCAGCCAGACGCAGGGACCCCCCCAGCCACCCATGCAGCTCCGCAGGGCTCCCCAAACCGTACGAGGGCTCCAGAAACCCAAAGGATTTATAAGGACTGGTGGCCGACGGCACCTGGCGAGGTAGCGGTGCGGGGAGCTCGTCCCCGCCGTGTCCCCCCCGTCCCGTGCCACCGCCTTGCAACCAGCCCCGTCCTTCCCGCTGGAAATAGCACCCTTGGAGTTGAGATTTGTCCGATTGCTCTGAAAGAAAAACCCAAAAAGCAACACCCAGCCCTCGGCGGAAACACCACCGGGCAAGCTGGCGGCAAACGGGGCGCCCGGGGCTCCCCCCTCGTCCCTGGGCTTTTTTCCTTTTAAATTTCTTTTTCCCTATGGAAACAGCAACGTGACGGAGACACTGAGTCGGCCACCGATGCCCCCCAGAGCCCCTCGCCCAGCCCTCCTCTCCCTCGCCACCGTATTGCTCAAACAGCACTAGGCATGGATACAAAAATAAAACAGCTATGTGACTTAGATATATATAATTATTATTTTTTTTTAATATATATATTTGTATATATATTTTTGTCTATTTATAGGTGGATGGAGAAGCAGAGAAGCCGAAGCGCAATATAATGTAAAAATACTCGCTCTGCTCCTGCTGTTCGGGCTCTCCCCACCTCTGACAGCCTCTCTCATGCTGCACAGAAGTTTCTGACACCTATTACTAAGGAATTAGTTTAAATATTTATTCTTCCCCCCCTTCTAAAATAGAAAGTAAATATATATTTGTTTAATTTTATATACAATGCAGGTTTAATACACCAATATCATTTCTTTAGATAGAGATACTGGGGCTCATTTCTCAAGTTTTGTTGTTGTTGTTTTTTTTTTGTTGTTTTTTTGTGTGTGGTTTTTTTTTTTTAAATAAGTGCTGGGGGGAAGTGGATGGAAATCAGAGGGGCTTTCAGACCAAGGACTGCATGTCCCAAGAAGATGGGCACCCTCATTGCAGCCCTCTTGGTCCCCTGTAACCTCAGGAGAACAAAAAGAAAAGCCCCCCCCGCTAGGAGAGAAATTGTCATTCCGATGGTAAAGCGAAAATCCGGGCAAACTCTCCTCCCTTGGGGGATGCCAGCCCCTCCATACCGTGTGTCCCACCCCACTACAACCAGTATAAAAACCCCTTACTACCACTACAACGCATGCTTTCCACATCCAAACCCCCTCGGCCCGCAGCAGCCCCTCTGCCCCCCGTTTCTCTTGCCCACCCCCTCCCTCCGTCCATGCACGTATCAAAAGCCAGCCAGATTTTTGGGGATTGGGGATGCTCGTCGGTTCACGTCCTGAGGTCGCCCAGCAAGACGCCTACTGCCACACAAATGACCAGGAACAGACAAACCTGCCGGGCTAAAACACAGAGAAATGGGGAAAACGGGAAAACACAGCACCCGGGGAGGGGGACGCTTCCCAAAAACCAGCACCTCTGCACCCCTCCTCACCACGTGGGGATGTACAGACCGATGGAAATTAAGTTCAACGCTAAATTTCTTCTTTTGCCGGCACAGGCCTTGCCAAATCAGAGGTGCCATCGGTGCTTCCCCAACCTGCGGTACTTGGCTCGACAGATTTCAGCAGTCACCTCTAATAGGGACAAATTGCACTTCCCAGCCTCTCCTCCCCGGCAAACACAAGCGGAGAGGAGCAAAAATATTCAGCAAAAGGAAAAAAAAAGAAAACCAAAACAACACAGACAGCTAAGCTGAAATGGGAGTAAATATCCTGTTTTCTTTCAGGGTTACCCCAGGTAGCACAGGGATGGGCTCCTGGGGAGCGATGAGCATCCAGCCTCAATTTGGCCACCCCCATACCCAGTCATCAGACTTTTTGCCAGTACTGGCTCTGGCATCACTGGTGAATGAGTTACCTCTATGCTTTAGATCCTAAAAGTCCCGTTAATGAGGTTTAAAAAAAATAAAATAAAATAAAAGACACTGAGCGGAACATCTTGTCCTGCTCAGCTGGGACCGGCTGGCACGGCCGGCACCGCGTTCCTCAGCCCAAGGGACAAATTTAGCCGTACCCCTCTCATCCCTCCTGACTCACGCTTTCCTGGGAAGAACAGAAGCAAAGCAAAATGCTTTCATATGAGCAACCGGAGAGCAGCATCTAGAGGGACTTCAGAGAAGGGCTTCTGCGTGGCGATGCTTTTTCTTTAAGCGACTGCACCAGAGATGAGGCAACGTGACGTCTCTGGCCCATGTCACGCCCCACGTGCGTCGGTCACACAGAGGAGAGGACCTGTCCCTCCTGCTTCTCAGCATCACAGCCCTGAGGTGAGTCATATACGATGAACAAAGCAAAAAAAAAAAAGTGGGGAATAATAATAATACTAATGAAAAAACACCGTCCGGTTGTGTGCAGCAGGGATGCGGCGCAGGTCACGCACAGGGATGCTGTGCCTGTCTGTTCCTAAATCCCCGGCTCTGGCTGCTCCCAGCCCAGCTTTACCCATCCCAATCCATCCCCTGCACCGTGGCTCTGAACGCTCTTCCCCTACAGACAAACATACCCCTGACATGCAAATCTACTGGATTTCTTCATACCTATCTACCCTTGTCCTACGCTTCCCTATGTATTTATTATATCTCATATTTACAGTGCGTTTTACTCCAGTTCCTTGAAAAGATTTCCTTCCGTAAAGAGCAGCGGCTCTGCCAGCCTGGGGCCACAGCGAGCCCATGTGGGACACATGGAAATCCCTCAAGGCCGGTCCAGCCTCGCCAGAAATACCCCCAGCCAAGAACTATGGCTGAAACCAGCCCCGAACTCCAGAGAAATCCCAAATCTACATCACTGCCTGCAGCAGGAGGAGAAAGCAAAATGCCAAGCAGATTTTGTCCTAATGCAAGCTGCGGGATACCAGCAGCGATAAGTCTCAAATGCCTGTGTTGTGCCCAGATGCCATGAGACATGACTGAGCACAAACCCTGAGCCCTCAACAGCCCTAGAGGTAGGTACAGCAAAGTTGTTATTCCCTTTCTATTTATCTAACCAAACACCAGCACCTCCAGCCTTCCCCCAAAGCGGGGGGCACTGAGCCAGCTAAAAAGGGAGACGAACATCAAATCAATAGCCTGGAACCCACCAGCAACCGAAAACCAGACCCCAAGTCAGGGGTGACAGACCCTCCAGCTCCCCCCATCCTACAAACGCATCGCTCCAAGCGCCCGCGGATGCAGTTAACGGCAGGCACCGAAACGGGGCCCCGCAAACGAGCCCCAAACGCTCCTTTCTCTCCCCACTTACTAACCTGCGTTTTCTTTCACATCAACATTGCTAAATCAAGCTTCTGTGGGCCTGCACGGTAAAATCACCTTAAAAATACGTGGCCGATTTCTCAGCAGCTCCCGCTGGAAAAGCGGGTAAAGCCATTTCCCTTCCCCACCGCCTGCCATGGGTGTGATGGGGAGGGTGCGAGGGGCACCCCCAGCACCCCCTCTTTTCAAGGGGTCTCGGCGACACTCCCGTACCTACCTCTCCACGTCATTTTCCCACTTTGGGGCTGCCGAATCCTGCAAAACCCCACGGCGGTGCAAAAACGGCGCTGGAGCATCCCCACCTCACAGCAAGGAGCCCGGGACAAATATTCTTGTGATTCAGAGGTGTTTTTTTCACCGTGGCCCAGGATTTTTCCAAGGGACCTAATGGAACGCACCGCGCTTGCACCGCGCAAGGGGGAATCGTACGCTTAGTGGTGAAGCAAGAGCCTCCTACCTCAGACAGGCTTACAAAATAAGAGAGTTTGGCCCAGGAAGATAAAAATCAAGATATATTTTGCAGCATGAAAGGAAAAAAAAACCAAAACAAAACAAAAATCAAAACAACAACAAAAAAAAATGGAGCAGCAGCAGCAGCTGTGTTTGCAAACCACCAAAGCGAAACGGAGTTCGAACAGGGATGAAATGGGGGAAGCGTTTGGCATCGTCTGACACAGCTTCGACGTCCCAGGTCCGCGGGAGGAGAGAAGGAGCGAGAAGGGCATGGAAACCAGAGGGCTGGGAGAAGCGAGGAGGTTGCCAAAAGCAAGAGGTGAGCCCGTCTGCCAAAGCACAGCCCGAGTCTATCGGAAGGTAACTCGGTCTAGCGGGGAAAGGAGTTAAGGATGGTTTTTTTTAGGGAAGAGCCGCTTCCACGAGGCGCCCGGGCGGGACTCCCCACTCCAGCAGCGTGGCAGGTACACGGCTGAAAGAGAGAGGGCTGCAGCTCCAGCCTCTAAAGGTCGAGGGCCATGAAAAGCAGGGGGGGCCCAGCGGCTCAAAACACCTGCAAAAGGAAAACAACTCTCAAAAGACTGACCCCAGCAAGCCGGCGCGCTCCGTCAAACCTTCCCTGCGCTCCAAAGTCCTCTAGAGCTCCTTCAGAAGGGACGGGGACACGGTCCCGAGGTAGCGGCCTCAGGAGCCCGAAGACACGGCCTTGCCCGTACGAACGGGCGTCGTAAATAGTTTGGAAAGCACTCAAATGAAAAAGCAAACCCCCGGTTAGAGAGGTTGAGGCAACGAGAGCGAAAGGAAGAGCAAGTCAACCGTGGCACGGCCAGCGCGAAGCCTCCACGCCTCCCCCCAGCCGGGGCGTCCCCTTGTCCCCGATTGTCACCTGTCCATCGGGAGCATCCCGGCCCGTCACCGCATCGCTCACCGCACCACGCCGGCTCGCCGCGCCGCTGAAGTTACCGGCGAGCTGAAGTTAACCAGGCAGAGGTTTTGGTTTTATTTTTCCCCCCCCGCTGCCAAGCGGGCAAATGGCATTAAATCAATTCGGATCCGAGCGGATTCTAGGGAGAAATCCCTAAAACACACTCAAATAAAAGAAATTTGCAGTCGTACAGTTAGCGACGTTGAATTCTCACGCTCATAGTTGAGGGTCTTACATTAGGTCACTCATCATGTACTTGATATAAAGCCCTGGTGCAAGGCTGGAAAGAGAGGGGCGTTTTTACGAGACCCTCCCTCCTTCGTGAGACAAACCTACTCACGGTTTGAAGACCAACTACACCAAACCGTTAAAGCTCAGAAATATCTCGTTATCGATTTAGCAGATTCATTGTCAAGTGGTTCAAACCTACGTCAGGGCTTCGAGGTTGGAAAAGACACGGTGCTCTACTTCCCGTGGCTGCGGGTTTCCAAGCATCCTGCTGGGAAATGAAGCACAGCCTCCAAAACCAGATATTTCGAGGCAGAACGATAAACAGGCTCCAACCCAAAAGCTCCCGGGGAGCGTGGCGTGGTTGGAGCGCCGTATCCCGACTGCCTGGCCAAAAGCATCACGTCTTTCTCCAAACATCTAAGCCCCTCGAGGTTCAACCAGCAGCAAGAGCAATAACCAAGGCAAAGTAGAATTAAAGGCGAGATTGCGGAGAATCTCTTGGCAATTCTACCTGGGAATAAACAAATGTTTTGTATGCAAATGCAGGGCCTGGGGCAAAAAAACATGCCTGCAGGCTCTTCGATTCTCCTGACACTTCTTCTACAGCCTGAATCCACTCAAAGCAAGAATATCCGCATGAAACACTTGGTATTTTATTCCCAGGCAGGCTGGAGGGTTTAGCACTTTACCGCAGAGGAAGAAGTGTGCAAACCTGGATGTAGCGGCTGATTTTACCACTTCAAAAAAAACCCCGAACAAACCTATAAATATTTTAAAGGTAGGGATCACTTGGTGTTAGCACTCGGCATTTACAGAGCACTCGCAGTCTGCAGGCGACCAAGTGCTTGGTCCAAAGTGCTCAACTATGACTTATCCCCATTTTACAGATGGGAGAACTGAGGCACAGAGAGGTTGAGTGACTTGCCCAAGGCCACGCAGTCAGAGAGTGGAGGCAGAGCAGGAAAGCGAGCCCGGCTGTTCTCGGTGTGGGCTACACCTTTCCTGCTAAAAAAAAAAATAAATAAAGGCCTATGCAATCCAGAAAACCACCGGCCGACAAACCTACCCTAAGTATTTTGAAGAGGAAATACATTCTGGTGAAGAGTTAGAACAGAGAGGGGAACAGCGGGTCTCCTCGGATGGGGCAAAGGGAGAGGACACAACCCCGCCGATGTCACAGCCAACACGGCCGGGCTGGAGTGGGAGAAAGAAGGGGAAAAACAGCGAAACCAGCAGCAACGCATTTTAAGCTGACGCGAAACGCTGGGCTTAGCTTTGCGCGGTCGCTCCGAGGAGCCATCCGTCTCCATCCGCAGAGCTGGGCGCTTTCCAGCCGTGCTCGCCAGGGCTCAGCATCTGCCGACGGATGCTTTTCGGGACCAAACCCCCTTCTCTCGCACGCCTGTGGGGACATCTCCCCGTTTTGCAGTTACGAATCGAAATTACAAACGTTACCGTAGTCAGAAATCACACTACACAGCACTGAAGAACATTTGCCAGCGATACACGGAGCGTCAGGAAGAATTAATCAAAACCACCCCCGTCAGAGCTGACACGCACCATACTTTGGGGGAAAACACCCTGGGATGAAAACAGTCCCATACCTGCGCGCCCGCAGTGTTGAGTACACGTTAACAAGGTTCAAATGCATTTGCACAGACAAATGGCGATTTCTCACATCTCAGACAGATTCGAAGGCTCGGGGTCTTTCTGGTTTTCCCTTTCAGAGCTAGGTAAGGAAAGATGTCACGGATGGTTTTGTTGCTGTTATCTTCACATAAAAGAAGGCTGGGAAGGGGGAGGCAGGGAGATTTTCACAATTACAGCTTTCCTGGGATTATTTGGTCATGTTTTTATCGTAATCAGATTCATGGGATTACCAGTTCCCGTCAGGGTTCTTAGTTTCTTGTCAATTAATTACACCCCGTGTCATTTAATTTCTTCCGGCGATTGAGGGCCAGCTGCTCGATCCCGCACTTTCTCCCTAAACGCGCGCTGCAGAAGCGGACGTCAAAAGCTCCGTCTACGCCTTTTAACCCTAGAGATCTTTTCCCAAACCGAGGTGCAACGCCCCCCGCCGCTTCCCACCCCACCGCAGCCATCTGGGGCGGGGGGAGAAGCAGATCTGAAAAGCCCCTATGCCCCAAGCATCCTCCCTGTCCCCCCCCAGGGTCCCCCCCAAGCTCATCCCCACCACGCACCCCATGGCATAGCGTAGGGGAGTCCCCCCGTCTCTCCACCCCGACCATGGCGCGATGTCAGCTCCCTCCACCCCCTGTTTAACCTTCTGGGGCCGAGGTTTAAAGCAAAGTGGCGTGGCCGGCGGTGTCCTCGTGGTCCACGCTGTTGAGGATGGCTGTCTGGTCCTCGGGGAGCTGGCGGTGGCACAGGTCGTCCTTGAGCGCCGAGAGGCGGGCGAAGGGGTCCTGACGAGGGTGTCTCTTCTTCTTGCGGAGGCAGACAGCTTCGTCAGGCCACAGTACCTGAGAGCTGGGAAGGTGCTGAACCTGGGAGGCAGAGCCGTCTGCGGAGGGGAGAGAAGGCGGATGGGACCGGAGACGGCAGCTGCGGGCTTTGCGCGCCCTAAGCGGGAGGTTAGGGCGACCTGGCCCCAGACCTGGCTACTTGGCGAGGAGGGAGCATATTGGGGAAAAATAAAATTAACGCTCAAAAATAAAATCCAACCCAAAAATCACTCGAGATATGAGATGCATGGAAGGGGGATTGGGTTTGGAGGCAGAGGGAGAGCAGGGGAGGGATAGTGTGCAGGTGAGCAGCCGCTTTTTGGGGGCTTGGACACCTCCCCCGGGGATGCTTTTGGGGACCGCGGGGTCCTTGCACTCACTGGATTGTTTTCTGGATTTCGAGGAGCCCTTGGATGACTTTTTGGGCTTCTTTATCCGCTGGTATTTCAGAGCTTCGAGCCTCTCAGGTGCAGCAGCGTCCCCGGACGGAGATGGACGTTTTCTAGGAAGGAAAAGCAGACAGGCACCGTCAGCGGCTCCTGGCCACGCTCGCAGCCTCCGGACGTCCCCGGCGGGGGATCGGTCGACCCCAGCCAGCTCTGCCGTGGAAAAAGAAAAGGTGAGAACCACAGGCCGAGGGAGCGGGGCCAGCCAGATGTGCCAGAGCGAGGCGCCCGAGCGTGTCCCCCGCTGTCCCCTTATATCTCCTCCTCATCGCCGAGCGGTGCCGCGAGCCCGGCCGGTCCCACCGGCACCATCCAACGCCTGAGAGAGCTGCCGGCACCCCAGCTCACCTGCCTGCCATGCCCAGCACCGCTAAACGGGAGAAAAAAAAAATAAAACAAAACAAAAAAAGGACGGGGCAGATCCTATGTCCGATAAGGCATTTCTGGGGAAGCGGTGGGAAACCCCTTGGGATGGAGAGAGAGGAAGAGACAGGCGGACGCGGCACGGCAGCACCAGGACGGGCACCACGAGCCACCCAGGGCAGACAACAGCGGGGAGGGTCCGGCCCCGCTCCCATGGCCAAAAAAAACCAACCAGGGGCCACACGACAGACAGGGACACAAAGGGCACACGCCGACAGGGCCGGGAGCGGTACCTCGTTCCTAGGTCCCTGCTATGAGCGACAACAGAGACGCAACAGCACGGGAGTATCTGGTCCCTAACGCTCAGAGGCTGGGAGCTGGGGTTTCTTGCCCTGCGGGACAGGACATTGAAGTGACGACACTGACAAGGTCTCATTGCCAGGGACAAGGGGGGGATTTGCAACGGGGTGTTTCCTGCAGGAGAGACAGCAGTTTTAAGGGATAGTTTTCTAGCCTTAGCCCCCGAATAACTCTTCTACAGGAGCCAGCTCAATGCTAAATCATCTCCCCTTTGCAAAAAGGTTGGGTTGGTTTTTTTTCACTCTACTTTCTTCACTGTACCTGCTTTTCCCATCCAAAGACTGGACAGTACGACTGCTGTGGAGAGCAGGGCAGTAGGGGAAAAACCTCCTTAGGAGAGCATTGGTCCAGCTCTCATCTACAACACATCACAGCATCCCCCCCCTCTTGCCACTTTCCCTTTTGTTTCCCCCTCTCCATTTTGCTTCCACGTCCCTCCAAGGTGCACCAGCACCTAATGCCACAGAAGGAGTAGCCTGAGCAAAGGCCTCAGATGCCACAGGTAACAACTTGGGATCAGCCTGAATCACCACACAGGTTGCAACACGAGGTGCCCAGAGATGACAGGGGAAGCATCCACAAAGCACCTTTCATTGCGATAAAGCCAAACCTCAAAGCCAGGCTCCGGAGAGCAAAGCCTGGAGATTTAAACCAGCGTGCCTCTAACGAGCCTGTCCTACCCTTCAAAGGAGGAGAAGACACTCTTCTGCTCTCACAACTCGGTCACTGGAGGTCAGCGACCAAACCTTTTCAAAACAGCCATGCAGAGGACAGTGCTGATGGCAACTCCTGCATCTTCAGGTGTCTGTGACCGGGGCAGGGATCAGCAAAACCCTGGCTTGGGTGGGCAGGTAGAAGAGACACCTCGGCTGACTGCAAGGAGGCAGCATCGGTGCATTCAGACTGCTGCTTTGTCACAAAAAAGACATGGACAAACTCATCCGTCTCGTTCCTGCTCTGTCAGTAAGGCGGGACCCATCCGGCATTGCAGAAACACTGGTTTTTGCAGGGCCCCGGCACACCCGGGCTGCGGTACAAGAGCACGTCCACCCATGTCTGGAGCTCCTCATCTCCCTTGGGTTCCACGTCTGAGATCCCCAGCGGCTGACGAGCGGTGATATTTCAGCTGGAGCGGCACAGGCAAATAGTTCCCAAGAGACGTTTTTTCCCCTCGAGGAGCAGAAGCTGTTGTTTTTGGTGATGTGTGTGATGGCAAAGCATCTCAGTTCCGCTAGCAGCGTCGGAGAGCATCAAGAGAAGTGCGGTGTGAATTGATGAAGCAGCTGGGGCACGGCAGATGCAACAGAAACCCAAACGCTGGGTATTGAAAAGCCCCTTTTCATGTTTCCCATTGCAATAGAGACATCAAGGCAGGGATGCTCTTGGAGAGCCTCCGTTCCAGCTCTTGGTAGAGCAGCACATCAGCTGAAGATGAAGCAACTCATCAGACAAGCTGGTGATCCTGCTGGCTGAATCCAAACGAGAGCTTTCCCTCATTGGAAAGACGAGGTTTACGAGCCCGTACAGTTGCTGTGCTCAAAGGTCTTCTTCCCAAGAGAGATGCTGCCAGCAGTGCCTCTCAGCTTGGTTTGGGCACTACCTGCTGAGCTGCGCCCCTGGCACACGCTTTTCCCATTTATATCTCCCATTCGATGATTCTATGAGCTCGGCGATCCTGTCACCATCCCACCCATCAGCATCTGCCTTCCACCGCCTGTTCCCACCACCCAGACAACTTTGCTAACGTTATTGAAGCTCAACTTGTACAAGGCTCTTGCTCTTTCCACTCTTTTTTTCCTTCTAAGAAGATGCTGCTGTGGCACATTGACAAAATTAGACAGATTTACGCAAGGGATTATGAGGAAATTGCCTGAAGCTCATTTCCACTAGCTCTCCGTAATTGGACTTGTATTTATACACACAAATACAAACAGCGAGCGCACTGAACCCACGTGTCGCTATAAATACTGTCTGACCTCTGGCAAGGAAGAGATACAGAGGAGGATGAAATGATGCTACTCACCAGCCAAATTTTATCTGCTCTACCCACCCTTTATTTCTTCAAAGGACTCCGATTCTTTCAAATTAGTTCTCATTTTAAGCTCAGCCAAAAGCCTCTTCCTGCCCCCAGAGTTAACATTTTGGGCAGCTGCCCGTGAACGAGAAATATCTTGAACACCAACAGATGAGAGGTTCAGAGAGGAGGGTGAACTTCTAGAGTCTTCACTGTGGAGCCAAGCACCTGAGCTTCAAGAAGCACACGTGAATTCCTGATGTGAGCCTCTGGAGACGCCACAAATGCCCGGAGGAGCAGTTTTCCTTGAGTACCCAAAGGACAACCCTTCTGAACGAGCAAGGGTCTGAAGTGCACGGACAGAGAGGCACTGGAGAGGCCACAAAGGTACCGAGGGACCCCTAAGAGCCCCAGGACAGAGGATGTAGCTAGAGGAGAAGAGCCATCCAACCCAACACACATCTCAGCTGCTCTTCTTCAAACGTCTTTCCACATCCAAAGCAAAGACATAAGGGAGAAGGCCCATGAAAGCATCACTAAGCTCTTTGCACCCAAAAGGAGGAACCCCATGTAAAATAAGGCTCCGGGAGATTCAAGGGCACAATATATGCATTTCATCTCGTGGAGGTCTCAAGAGACATTCCCTGTCTCCGCCTCTCCTTTAGACAGTGACATCCAGGAACGGTTTTGACATAAGAGCATCCACTTGGACCAGTGAGAGCATCCAGTTGGACCAGTGAGAGCATCCAGTTGGACCAGAGCCCACCGTGTCCTTCAAGCCTTCATCCTCCTCAGACGAAGAGCTCAATTCTCCTGCGTGAGGCTTCACCTCATGAGATATCCTGCCGGTTGGAATTCCCCCTCTGCCTCCATCCTGAGATGCCATCGCGCATCGTTTGAGATCCTCCATCGCGAGAGGTGCCATAGAAACACGGCGGTGACGGCCCCTCGCCCCAGAGCTGCTGCTGCCAAGGCACCGCAATGAGGGAGGAAGGGGCTGGTCACAGCGGGGAGCACAACGGAGAAAGGGGGGGTCCCTTCTCCAGGTCTGAAGGCACCACAACTCACCTACACAAGGGACTTCACCATGCTGAGGGGAAAGGAACGAGGAGGAGAGAGGGCGAGGGAAAAGGGGCCGGACTGGAGAGGAAGAGGGGGATACAGTCAACGGGGAAGGGAGGGAGAGAGGAAGATAAATGAAAAACAGGAGTGAGAAAAATATATAAGTAAATTAAAGAGACTGAAAAGAAAAAGAAGAAATCATAATAATCGAGAAAGAAAAGAAAAACGCACTCAGACAAGCGGACTCACAACTTCTCCAAGCGGGAGGAGGCATGAAACACATGCAGAGGATCAGCACATGGACAGTCTTTAAAGGGGAACCTGTTTGCTTTCAAGCGGGAGCGAGAGGTGCTCGTCCCCCCGCACACCCGGCACCCACGTCCCTTTGTCACTCGCTGTGACCAAGCCCCCGGCACCGGGACAGGCTGCGGCGACGAGGGGCGCGGGGGCTCGGTGCCTCGTCTGTGGTTTTTGGGTTTCCCTCTGCAGGGAGAAGACAGCCTCCTCTTCCCCATCAGAACCATAGAATCGGGTTGGAAAAGACCCTGAAGATCACCAAGTCCAACCGTTAACCCAGCACTGCCGGGAGATGCGTCACCGCGCGCCGCATCCAAAGAGAAGAAGACGGGAAAACCGCTCGTGCCGACTCAATAACGGCATTATTTATCTCTGCCAGTCAGTAAAAACTACCCGACCTTCACCCAGCAAAAGCCACTGTGCCACAGCCACCGTGCCACAGCCACCGCCGAGCCCGCAAACTGCCTCTCCCTCTCCTACTCTCAGCTTTTATTACTGCAGTACAGAAATCTGGCTGGTCTGGTATAAAAATCCCTGTGCTCCGCATGCACTGACAATTTTATGACCCCAAATCATCAAGAAATTACTTGGCTGGGCTCTTTACAGGATTCCTTGCTTATTAAATAGAGATTTATTCTTCTGGCTTCCCCCTTTTTAGGGATAATGGCTCTGGAGTCGCTCCGGTAACTCCAATCCCCAGCAGCATCTCGGAATAGGACGCAGGGCTGCTCCTCAGCAGATGTCCTGCTGGGTGATGTGACCCTGCTCCTGAAACCCCATCAACCCACAGCACCCGTCACCAGGGACAAGAGCCGTCTGTGCAAGAGCCACACCGAACTCAGACGTGAGCCTGGACTCACCTCTGCTGCGCCAAAGCCACGTTCACTCGTGTCCCTAATGCTGCCAGGGCAGGGAAACGCCACGGAAAAAGAACGGAGGGAACAGCCGCGTCCTCGCCGAGGGCTTCCCCATTGCTCAACGCGGTCCAGATCTCACCAAGCTTTGCTCTTCATGGGACACCCTGCTCTGGGATCAGCAGGGGAAAACACTAGAAGAAGGTGGTCAAGTGCTTCAGAGCTTTGAAGGCTGCAAGGCCTCAAATGGGCTCAGGCTGTTAGGAGAGCACTGGCCAGGACCTTGACTCTTCCCATCCAAGGCAGCAAAGCTTAAGTTTTTCGGAAGACCTGTCTTAAGAAAGCTTGGGCACGGCCAGGCCATGGAAACAGTCCAACCTGCAATTCCACCTCTCCTCTCCCTCCATAACCAGCCTGGTGACGGCCAAATGGTTCAGCATTCCTGCTCCTGGGCATCAGGAATAACTATTATCTCATCTGGCTTCAGCAGTTTCAGTGACATTCTCTGCTTGTAAGGTCTGAAAACCATCTCCCGATTACTCCATCCCCGTTCCCAGGGATGCCCACAGGCACCGAAAAAACAAGCCCCAGAGGTATTTTCTTAGGAGAGCCTTTCTTGGTTAGGGCTGTTTAATTACAGCTGGGGCAGAGGAAGTCTTAAAGCTTTCTAAAAGGAGTATTTTGGAGAGGAGGGGGTTTTAATGTGACTATGAGAATAACAAAACACCTCACCAGCAGTCTGAAACTGTAGTTACGCTGCTGCCAACCACCTTGAAAAAAAAGACTCCCCGTGCTGCTGGGAGGGGAAACCCAAAAGCCACAGAGACTCTGCGTCCAGAGGTGTTTCCTAGTGTTTTCCGATTCCTTATTCCCCTTTAAAGGAAGAGATGGTATTGGAAAAGCCCCTTCCGTGTCCCCTCTCATGCCCCGCTCCCGGCCACCCTCCACAGCACCCACACCATCCTTTCGGACATGGATCACCCTTACCTATTGAGCTGAGGAGAAGCTTGTCTCGACAACACTGCCCAGATAGCTGAGATTAATCAAAAACAAAGCAGTTATCAACACCCGCAAGGAGCCGAGCTCCGCAACACATCAGCACGTCAACAACTCCAAAGGAAAAAGGAGGGAAAGAAACCAAACTGAAACACAAACCAAACGAGGCTGGAGAAGAAAGGGGGAAAGAAACAGAAGAGAAAGGAAAAAAGAAGTAAAAGAAAACAATAATCAACAAAGCGAATGGATACACTGCGTAAAAGCACGGACAACAGTGCTGCTCTAACACGGATCTCTCCTGGAGCTGGGTCTCCTCGGGGCGCCCTGGCTAGGAGACATGGACCTACATCTACGTGCTTAATTGCATCGCTCCGTAGCTGCGTTTTCCAGAGGCACCAAGAAGTTGTTTCAGGCTCATTCAGCTCCTCTCCCTCCCCATCCTCTGCCCTGAGCCCTCCTGCGCGCCCCAGCCGTGCCGGAGGGGTTTTCTAAGGCCATAACGCTTCCAGGTACCAGAGGGTGGGAGTGAAATGCGGAGGGCGCTGCGGGGTGAAACGCCGCCTCCCCCCTCCCCAAAACACACGTCTCTCTTCCGTACGCCTCCAACGACACCGGCTCCGTGGGGCTGGGCGCCCTGGCCCCTCCGAGTCCTCTCTGCCACGAGCCAGAGGGGGCTTTGACCCCGCCAGACAACAAGCCAAAATGAAGCGAGACGAAAAGATGGGACGAAAGCACGGCTACGGGGTCTAAGGTGCTGCGAAAGACGGAGGGAAAGAGGAGAAATACAGAGAGAAAGAGAGAGAGAGAGAGAGAGACGCTTTTTGCCTGGAGCAACCCTGGTACCTGGAAAACCAGCCGCTACTGTCTAGTGCAGCCACATCCCTCTTTAGGGCAGGATCTGAGTGTGCCGGCAGCCTCCCGATCTCCGCTGGGGTTACTTTATTTTTTAGTTTTTTTTTCCTCCTCTCCTGACATGCTGCTGGTGTGGCTAAGTCCTTGATCTCTCCCTGCCCGCGTCCTGGGGCTGCAGCATCCCTTTTGCAGGTGGGGCGGCGACCGTGATAGCTGTTTCTGTTCATGCATTAAAGCTCTCTAGACTCCGCGGGAAGGAAGAGGAGGAAGAAGAGGCGCAGCGGCCCTAACGTTCGAAGAAAGCCAAGAGCCAGTAGCTAGAAGAAGGAAACAACCGCCAGTGACACCAGGACACTTACCTACACGAGCCAGGAGCCAGGTTTTTGCGCGCCTGGCAGACGGCCCGTAACCGAAGTCACGGCGCCCCCAGGGAGGAGGCAAGCACGGTGCCGGCACCGGGAGGCTCGCCTGCCTAAAACCCGGCTCCTCCGGGCAGCGGCCATGCAACCCGCAGCACCGGCCTCTTCCTAGCAAAGCCCGCGGGGTCGCCATCTCCAAAAGGGATGCTGCAGCGTGCCCAGAGAGACCCTACGAGTTGGGATGGCGATGGCGGGGAGGGAGTCGGAGGGAGCGGGTGAGGCGGGGCGAGGGAAGCCGGGAAGGGGTTGGGGGGTGGCGGGCACCACGGGGGTCACACACTTACCCCGTGGCGGCTACCGTGGTGGATGTCGGCTCCGGTTGGAGAATCTCCTCGCCGGCCCTCCTGGGAGAGGGGATGTCTCCGAAAACATCCATGGTGTCCACGGGCAGGGAGGAGCCCTGGGAGCCGGAGTAGCCGGTGGCCAGGGGGGTGAAGGCGGTGGCAGGTCGGTAGCTGGGGCTGTCCCCCCGGCTGCTGGGCGCGGGGGATCCCGTCGATGGCGTGGACTTGCGGGAGAAGCTGACGGCGGCGGGGGGCTGCAGGGTGATCTCCGACACCTCCGTCTGCTGGATGAGGCCCGGCCGGGGCCGGGCACGGGCGGTCAGCTCCGGGGAGCTGTTGCGGGAGCTGAGGGGGCTTTGGGTCAGAGGAGAAAGCCTCGAAGGTTGTAGCACCACCTGATGTAAACTGGGCTCAGCCCTCCTGACCTGCCGAGGACTGGGCCGAGGTCGGGGCTGGGGCTCGTACCACCTGGTGTCCAGGCTGAATGTGCTTGTGCCGCTGGGGCCGACGGGCTCGGACGGTTCGTGGTAAGGCAACACGGGTATGCCCATACCTTGGCTGGTATGTCTTAGCTGCCCTTGACATCCCATGGGTTGCATAGGTTTGTCCTGCCACTTGGTGGTGGTGGCCACCGGGGCTTGTCCCCTGCCGGGCGACTTGCCGGTCCAGCTCTTTGGTGCCTCCAAGGGCAGGATGCCCGGGTAGGACGCGGGGACCACCTGGAGGGAGGAAGGAGGTGGCCCCCGAGGAAGGCAGCCGCTGGGCTGGGTGCCCTCGCCCGCCTCGCAGGGCTGGAGCTGGTGGGGGAACGGCGCGGGGGCCGGCTCCAGGCTGCCGAAGGGGAACTCGGCCCTGCCCCATGGCTCGGGGGACCGGCCGCCCGTGGGGGTCTGCGCCAGGGGCAGCGTGCTGTTGGAGGCGTTCTCCCCGTTCTCCTCGGGGATGGTGGGGTGTCCGAAGGGCCCCTCGGCGGGCAACGGCGGGGAGGACATGACCGAGCTCAGCGGGCTGACTTCTGGCATGTAGAAGGGCGGCGGGTCCACCTCCCCGGGGCTGCTGCTGCTGAGGTAACCGTAAAACTGGTGGTGGAAAGCCCGGGGGGCCGGCGGGCGGGCCTGGCCGGTGGCCTGCAGGGCGCCGGGACCCTCCAGCGCCCGGTGGAACCGGGGGCTGTATGCTGGTGGCTGAAGGTAGGACTCCTGGCTGGAGGAGAGAGGGGTGAGCTGGGCTTTCAGAGCCGTGACGGAGGCGGGGACGATGGGGTCGTCGTTCTCCTCGTCCGACTGCCGGAACTCGGGGTACATGTCCGTCTCCTCCACGAAGGGGAAGCCCTCGATCCGCCGCGTCTTCAGGGAGGGCTCCATCTCCGCCGGGTCCATGACGAAGCGGCCGTCCGGCCCGCGGCTGATGAGCTCGATGGGGGTGGTGGCCTCGGCTTCGGCCTCCGCCTTGGAGACGCTGTACTTCTTGCTGCTGATGGCTCGCTTGGTCTTCTTGTAAAGGGAGAGCTCTTTCTCCTTGGTGGGGCTCAGCATCCGCTTGGCCTGCGGGCCCTGGTCGTCCGAGGACTCCGAGGGGGGACGGAGCGTGCGGATGCTCTCGGGACTCACCTTGCCGGAAGACAACCTGGACCACAGAGGAGAAAAACCGAGAGGGGTCGGTCACCTGGAGGGGAAAGGAGAGGTCTTCTTGCCCACCGGACACATCTGGAAAACAAAATGCTACCAGCTCGCAAAAGAAGAACCCCTAGGAGAAATTTGGGGGGTAACCAGGGCCAGAGGGAGCAGAGCTCAGCACGCTCGGCAGCCCCTCCACGGCAGGCAGCTCACACCAACGCCTCGCAAGAAGCTCCATGGCCCCAGCAGGATGGAAGACATGATCCAGAGCCCGCTCCCAAATACTTCAGAAGTTTCCTGAGCCATCCACACCCAGGAAAACAACCAAGAGGAACCATGGAACGCAGCATCTCACTTGGAGATGCAGACAGACCATGGCAGAACAACTTTTTCCCCCCGTTCTCAACTCAAACTCAAGGCCAAGAGCCTCAAAAGGCAGCAAGCATCAGATGAGTTTGCTCATCCCTATCTGGAAAACCTCAGACAAACAGGTTTGAAAGGCAAATGGTAGCAGAATCAGAGACGGTGCAGGTACCATTATTTCAGCACAGTGGATGAAACAAAAAAAAGCAAGAGTAAGATCAACCAGCACTAGGACATTTTGCAACACTCCAGGAGCCAAAGCATGAGGCATCCACACCTCAGACTCCCAAGCTCCTACTGGGGAGATGCTCCCACTGTTTAGCAGCTAAACATGCTTTTGATGGGCTATGTAAGCACCATGAATCACCAATTTTGGACACACGGGGCAAGAGGCACTCTTTATGGGAAGAGAAATGATACGCAGGTAACGTCGCCTGAATTTCCCAAGAAAAAACAGCCAGCAGAGAATGACTCAAAAACTACACCAAGCTTGCTGCACTCATCCCTGCTGCTTTCTGCTCCAATGCCCGTTTGTCTCTCGTGAGCCATTGCACTCCCGCAAGGTCAGGGAACACCAAAAACCACTCATCAGAAGCAATCAAACAAGGTCATTTGAGCCTTGCAACAGCTGTAGGAAGGAGACAGCACCTTGAGGACCCACAGCCTTGTGCCGCATCTAAGACAGATACTTACGGGGACTCCAAACTCTTCCTGCAGTGGGTTATCGAGAGAGGAGGGTCTGGAAGAGAATAAAAAGGGGAAAGAAGAGAGAACGCTAAGGAGGCGCAACAATGACAACAAGAAGACAAACTCAACACCAAGACAACAAAAGACACTCAACGAGAGGCCAAGGTTTCATTGCTCCAGCATTTTAATGGTTGCTGACAACAAACAGCTCCCGACACCGGGTCCTGCCCATCCTGTCACCGCAGCCCCGCAGGCTAGAGAAGGAGCCCCATTCCCCTGCTCTCGCTGGCTCCCCAAACACCCTTTCCCCTGCCAGCCGCTGCTGCAAGACGGTGGCAGCCCCAGTTTTTGGGAAGAGGAGCAGCAGGGTCTCCTTTGCTGTTGGACACCACCTGCTCTGGGTGGGAAGGAGCTGGAAAGCCCAGCTCCGGTGAGCAATCCCCCCAATCTCTGACCCAGAGGATGCCCCAAACCCTAAGTCTCCGGCTCTAGGAGTCATCACCACGCGAGAGCGCTCCCTCGGTAATCCCCAGCTAGTTTCTCTGTCGCCTGGTCACCCACCCTGCCTCTCCCGCTCCCGACCACAGACGCTTTCAGGCACAGCCAGGGGATGAATTCAGCGCTTCACCTGAGATGCGCACGGACGGAAGAAGAGACAGACAGGGACAAGGTTACCACCACAACACAAACAGGGAGGAGGAACGAGGAGGAGGAAGGAAGCACACCGGGGACGGGCTCACCTTTCTTGCGCTTGAGCTTGCGTTTGCGTTGCTTGTTGACGAAGCAGGCGGCAAGTGTGCTGAAGAGGATGGCGGCAGCCAGGAAGCAGATGGTGGCAACGATGCCAGCCAGCACCGGGCGGGCTAGACCTTCGTCCGTCAGGTCAGGCTGAGGGAATACGTCTGGGGGAATAAAAACCAACCCGTCAGGTGTTATGCACATACCTGGGTCTGCCGTCTTCCCCACGGACCTACCCCAGCGGGAAGGACAAAGCTCATTCCTGGTACGAGGAATGATGATCTCAAAAAACAGCTCCTGCTTCCAACCCACATGGGGAGAGCAGTCAGCGCTGCTGCAGGCCAGTGACAAGGGATTCACCAGCCTTGCACCATATAAACCTTATTGGGGACCCTCAGGGAAGAAGCCTCCACGCCACACAAATACACATTTATGTATAAGCGCACACAACCGCACCAAACCTGCGGCTACAACCTGCTGCAGCTCAGGCTGTAGCAGCACAAGGTGTTTTCTCCTTTCTCAACATTCTTCAGCTCTTTAAATTAAAACCGGCCTCCAAACCTTCATCATACCCCTTCGCTAACCACGAGCACACCCGAAGCACCAGCAGAGCTTCAGCTGCGGCCATTTGCGGATGCAAACCCTGCACAGAGCAGCTCTCCTGCCATGTGTTCACACGCAGGGTCAAGCACGCGTTCTCCTGCTGGGAGCATCGTCCTTCAGCCTGGCCGAGCAGCTGCCGGGGGCCGGGGCACACGCACGCCCCGCGGGAGCTGCCAAACCTCATCAGGAAAACCTTGCGAGAGGAGCAAGGGCAGGCGAGCGGCAGCTTGCAGCAGGCTCCCCGCACGGCGCCGCACCACTTGGGGGCAGAGACAGACCGTGCAGAGAGCTGGGTGGCTCCTCGGCTTTTCCAGAGCCATAAAAACGGGGTTTACCGCAATGCCCTCTCCTCCTGCCACCCTTGCCTTCCCCATTGCAATCACACATCCTCGTCTGTCCTCTGCTCGAGGAGCATCCACCGAGGCGCAGGGTACTCACGCATGCTGCAGCGTGTTGCAGTCTCCTGTTGCAAAGCTTTCCCCCCCACCTCCTCGGACTCTGCACTGCAGCGCTACGCTTCCCTCTCTGCACTTTTCATCCCCATTTCCAGGCTGCGCAAGAGCTTTGTTCTCCAGGTACCCTGCAGGGCTGCCCCTCTGCACCAGCGGATGCCCGACGATGCTGCGCTTCACAGGGAGGACTAAATGGGACTGTTTGTCCTCACCCGCTCTGACTGCCCCTGGTCTGTTTGCACGGGGCCAGCAGCGTGCCCAGGATACCGATCTTAAATGTGCCCCCATCAGCCCAGCTCATGGCCCGAGCACCTCAGGCGAAAGCACAAAACCAGCCATTGCTGTCGTAAACAGGTACTGATGCATGACCTGAGCGCTAGAAGCAAAGATGCTCAGGCACGAGAAGGCACGAGTCATCCCTTACCTGTACTGGACACGCCAGCAACGTTGCTGGGTTCGCTGATGAGATCTTGCATGACCGCCAGGACCCGGAACTCGTACCAGGTGTCCTGCAACACCAAGCACACCCATCAGGTCCCCACCACAGCCTCCAACCTTGCCCAGCTCCTTGAAGACCCCAGCAGAGGGATGGAGCCACCCCAAAAGCTATCCCAGAGCTGCAGCAGATGGTGTGACACCAGAATACAAGTGTGGACAGTCCCTGCTTACCTGGGACAAGTCCTTGGCAAAAAACTCGCTCTCGGTCCCCGGGATGCCGTCATCCAAGATCTCCCACCTCTCCGCGACGCGGAACTCCATGATGTAGCGGTCGATGGGGAAGGTGTGGTTAGCGGGAGGAAGCCACGACAAGAGGACGCCTTGCTGTGTCCGGTTGGCTGTTAGGCACCTCGGTGGGGTAACCAACACCAGAGGCTCTGGAGTTGTTACAGGGAATGCTGGGGACAGAGCAGACGGGACAGGGACACCTCTGAGATGCGGCGAGGGGAAGGGCAGAGGATGCTCTTCTATCGGTGGCCGATGGACCACAGTGGCAGTTCCCGCTTTCTGCGAGTTTAGGGCACATCTCTGCTATGTTCTTTCTTATTTCAGATACACAAAAGTGGCAGCTAGGACACAAGGACCAAGGCAGAGGGACACCCCTCCCCAGTGACCTCCTAAACCCCTTTCCCCTCCTCCCTCGTGCCTATGGAGGACCTACCTAGAGTGTTCACAGTGACCACCTCACTGAAGGAGCTGGTGCCCAGCTTGTTTTGAGCCAAGACACTGAACTGGTATGCAGTCTCTGGTTCCAAGGTATCCACCAGCAGCCAACTGGAACCAGCTGGCACAGGGAGAGACAGCCAGTCGTGGGGGCCAAACTGGGCTCGCTTCACCCTGCCGAGAGAAAAGGGAGCATCCTCAGGGACGGTGCCTTCGACGGGGAGGACAAAGAGGCAGCGTTAACTTCTCGAGCGGAAAATGGAGCTTTCCTAAGCGATGGTTTGGTTTGACAGCAGTGATGGGTATGGACGTGGAGCCACCACAGCTCCAGAGCCGGCTCGGGGACGGCGCACACGGGGATGCCAAGGCACAGGGCACCGTCCCCTCGTGCCACACCAGCATCCCCAAGCTCGTGGGGACACGGCCACCAGCGCTCCCCTCTGCATCCTCTGAGCAGGCCCAGGGACAAAAGCAGAGCCACCAGCCCCGCTCTGAGGTTCTCTCCATCGGATCCCACGGGCTAAATGAGAAGCTGGTGCATTTTCACTCCGGCGAGCGCTGCAAAGGGGACAGCCGGAGCAAGAGATGGGCCCTGTTCCCATTTATACCTCAACAGCTCCTGAGCCAGAGCCAAGTTTTCCCTCAGCCGCAGCCCTGTGCATGCAATTCCGCAAGAGACATTTAACTAAATCACCATTTTTGCCATATTTGCACAAGTCGAGGGCTGCCAGCACCATTCAGGGAATAACGCAGAGAAGCCCCACGGTGAGAGAGCCCCGTGTCCCAACACAGCATCGCTGTGCTGCAATGATATTGCAATATTGGTTCCCGCATTAGAGAGACGCTCCAGGGAGTCCCAGCCCTCGGCTGCACGATTTGACGGTGTCCACAGAAGATTTGGGAAGGCCTGTTCTGCATAGATCAGTGGGCACATCTATAGCCACCGGCACACAGCCAGGTAAATCCACCGAGGGGCAAGTAAGAGACGGAGCGAAGACGAACAACGTCACTGCGAAGGGAGCAAAAGGTGAGGCGGGAGAAGCGGTAGCAAGCTATAGAAAGAAGCGATTCGGCGGAGAGCCATGCACGTGCAGCGTGCCTCCACCAAACCGGCAGGAAAGCCTCCGCATCACCGTGGCCCCGGCTGGGACTGCGGCTGCCAGGATCCCCCTGGTGCAAACACCTTTCCCGAGGACGTTTTCATCAGAGCACCGCACGCTGCCTCGTTTTTCTCCTCTGCTCGCTTCATTTCTTCTTCTTTCTGTCTCCCGACTGCCCAGTCCCACCCCACAAGCGCCAGCCTTGGGCTGGAGCAAGGCAGAAATCATTATGGGCAGCATCTACCCTATCTCCACTCTATCAGCAGTCTCCGTCAGGGCAAATTAAGGCAAGGAAGGAAAGGCAGAGCGAGAAGAAAGGCTGAGGAACGCCAGCCCCAGAACTGGAAAGGCGCCATCCCCTCCACGTTTGCAAGGATGGCTTTTCAGAAGAGGAAGACCCCACTGCGGGCAGGAAGGATGCACCCACTGGTTTTGGGTACCAGTAGCGCTGGCTGGCACGAGAGCGATGGGAGCAAAGCCCTGCGAGGCTCAGACCTGGCCGGCATCTCACAGCAGCAGCTGGTCGTGAACTCAGCTGAGATTTAATCACCTCCAGGGAGCCACAGAGCAAGGAGAGATCATTTCTGCTTAGTCACAGCTCTTCCAGGACGCACTCTATAAAGGTTGCATTTTCCATCCTCTCCCCGGCTGTTAAGCTTCATAAACAGTTTATCTTGAAATTAGATGCTAGGGGCAAAGTTACAGGAACACAAAGCGTCTCCCTTGCACCATAAGCTGAATGAAACCCGCTGGGGTAGACGGAGCTCCTGGCTAGCACAGAAGGGAGAGGAAACACAGGAACTGCACGATCCCACCACCACCCCCCATCTCTCCAAGGCACCGAATAGGAGCTCGGCCCTCCCCACCCTCCCTCGAAGCTCGGGTCGCTAGGAAGGAAAAGAAGCAGAGAGCAAAGCATGCCAGGATGACTCACAGAGGGCCGTACCAAACTGAGAAAGTCTGCTCGTATCCACCGTCATAGCCGGGCTCCCAGGAGACGTTGGCTGAGGTCATGGCGGCCACGACGTGCACGCTGGTCGGGGCATGAGGGCTTGTGCCTGTCGAGAGAGAAGGAAGGGTTGAAGGGGAGCAAAACCACATGTTGTCTGGCAAAGCATCTACTCCCAGCCATGATTCAAGGGGACTCCTCTTGCACCGAGCAAAAGCCACCTGGAATTTCTGCTAGAAATAGCAGCGGGACAGCTGTGCCCACAGGTGGCCGCAATAAAAGCGGGAAAAAAAAGCAGTGATAAATAAGATTTAAAGAGACACGGATCCTTACAGGGAGCATCCCCATCTCCTGCCTTGCTGACACGCTACCTTGGTGACCTGTCCCCAACCCTGCCCGTACCTACGACGGTGAGGTGGGTGCTGGCAGTAATGCTCGCGACGACGTTGGTGGCGACGCACTCCCACTCGCCGTGGTCGTCCTTGCCGAGGGCGCGGATCTGCAGGGTGCCACCGGGCAGCGTGTTGTGCTTGCTCCTGCTGGGCTTCCCTACCTTGGGCAAGGAGCCGCGTGAAGAGAGAGAACAGAACAAAACAAAACACGACTCAGAAAGGGGTTGCGGGGCCGGGCGAGGCGGCAGCGGGGACACTAAGCTACCTGCGCGGCCCAGGGGACGCCGCCGGCCACCGGGAAGGGATCTGGTCTCTCCGGTCGCGGCAAGGCAGCCGGTTCCCCCGTTTTCGAGAGGACCTGGCGGGGCAACGCGAGAGGCATGCGTCAGGGAGGCTGATGCTTGGCACTCACGCACAAGCGGAAAACCCCACGGCGCTCGCGCGGACACCGAGCACCGCACCGGGGCTCAACCTCCAGCATCCAAAGCTGAAACCGCTGCCAGGAAGGTGCAGCGGCCGCCCCCGGCAAACACCCTCCTGGGGTAAGGAAGGCACCGGCTGCACCAGGAGATGCCCAAAATGCCAGCAAGGGCCCCATGGGGACACGGGAGGATGGCGTGCGTGGAGGTGTCCGGGAGCTCTCCAGCCGAACGGAAAGCTGGGTCTTGTAACAACTCATGTCTGCGCCCATCGGCTGAGCAAATCCCACGTTGTCTGGAGTCCTCTTGAGCTGTTCTTCACACCTCTACCGACCAACACCAGGACCCAGAGCTTGATGCCAGGCAGGATGAGCAGAGGGGCGGACACGCATGTGGAATTGATGGTGTTTGGGAGTCCTTCAAGGGACTGGTCGGTGCTGGTGGGGTGATGGGGAGCGAGGGAGCTTATTTCTGGCACCTGTGAACTCAGCACAGGCCAAGCCAGCCCCAACTGGATTTGGGAAGGAATCATGACATGAGGAGGAGGGCCAGAAGATATAAGAGGGGCAAAGCTAAAATAAGATGGAGAAAAAGACTAAAGGGCCAACAAGTTTTAAGTAGGTCACTTGCAATCTGTGCAAGTCGTGGCCCTCGTCGTGCTGGTAAAAGGAACTCAAAGAGATCCAGCACCTCGCGCTGCAAGGGCTGAGGACGGTGCCCACTGAGTGACTTGGGGACCCTGCTCACTCTCAGGAGTCCTAAGAAGGGGACGGGAGGCTTGGAGAGAAGATCCTGATGGCAACAAGGAGGCCAGAAGGTGCCCTGCACAGCGGCTTTCCTCCGGGAGCAGCGAAGGTGGGAAGTGAAAGAAAGGATGGAAAGCTTTGGTTGCTCCCAGGCTGTGCCACCACATTGGATCCTACCCTGCCCTCCAGAAAGGGACACCTCGAAATCATTATGTCCAGTCCAGCATCACTAAAACAGCTTCTTCTCAGGGTTTTCAAAGTCACAGGGCAGCAAAGCAGCCACCGACCAGTGAGCCCCTTGTGAAAACACAGCCAAGGGACCCCCGGACACGCTCCGGTGACATGGGAGGTCCACACCGCGAGAACGGCATCGCCGGGGCTGCCGCGTCCTGCCGGTGACCACCTTGCGGGCGGGCGAGGAGGAGGAGGGTGTCCTGGGGTACGCACCGGCGAGGAAGAGGAGGGGGCCGGGGCGGGGGCAGCGCTCAGCTTTGCAGATGCTGCCGTGACGGTTTCACGGGGTTACGGCACTCGGTGGCCACAAGCCGGGCTTTTCCCCCACCCACCTGCGGGACAGGACGGCAGTGGCTCAGCCCAAAGCGAAGCAGCTGTACCTGCGGTTTTGTTCTTACCGGGACAGAGTGTGGCTTCTCTGTCTGCAATATTCACCAAAAGCCAAAGGCACTGCAGATTTGTCTGGCAGGCCGGGTACCTTTCTCCAGGCGATGATGGGAAAGGGGTCTCCGGCAGCAGCGCAAGGAATCAACAGCTCCCTCCCTGCCTCCTGTCTGTACTCCCAGCCTGGTAGCACCGTGAAATAGGGGGGGTCCTGCAGCCAAGGGAAAAGGCAACGAGTGTCACCTCCCACCATCAAAACCAGCCCTTTTCCAAAACAAATGAATCACCGGTTCGGGTAAGGTTGAGGCATCTCAAAGCTGTGGCGGAGAGAGCGCGCACGCTACAGCACACCAAATTACACACCCCGAGGGAAGCTTTCTCCAAAGAGCCGCTGCACTCGAGCACTTTAAGTTTCAAGGAGGTAAACAGGAGAAAAAAAAAAAGAAAAAAAATTACAAAAAACACCCACATCACATCAGACATCAACCTGATTCCATTGACTCCGCAGCCGCCTTGGCGGATGTGTGTGTCTGCGAGGCACAAAGCGCTATCACGTGAAGCTCGGTGAATCACCGCCGCTCACAAGCACGGGAGGTTTTGTTCGGGGAAGGCAGAGGCAGCAGCTCCCACCCCAGCCCTGACGGGAACCCGTGGCGAGAGCACGCAGAGTGTCCCCAGAGCTCAAACCATCCATTTAACTAAAATCCTCCGTGAACTCAAGCCCAGGTCAGCAGGGCTAAGTGTTTTGCTGGCAAGAATGCCGTCCCAGGGGCACATTTCCTCCAACTGCCCTGGTCCGGTGCAATCAAAGCAAAGTAAAAGTTGAATTTCTGCACGGAATTACCAACCAAATAAGCGGCATGAAAAAAAAAAAGCAACAGCTCATCATCCCTACAGCACCCCGCACAACCCTGGGAGCATCTCTCTGCACAGGAGGACACAGCCCACACAAATCTACCGGCTGCGGAGCAAGGATTTAACGGGCAAGTTACCTTCAGTACCAGTCGGGCAGGGGGAGACTGGCCCATCGTACCCAGGGCGTTATAAGGCACACAGGTGTAAGTGCCGAGAGCATCTTCTGTTGCCTCCTCTATCCGGATCGACCCGTCTTCCAGCAGGTTCCAGCCAGAATACTGCAACGGTGAGAAAGAGAGAGCTGATTTACCCTGCATGGCTCATCGTTTTCCCTTCAGCCAAGCCCAGGGCGGCTGTCACGTCCCCGGGAGATGCTCAGTTCCATTCGCAGCATCCAAGGCATCTCCTCGGCTGCAGAGAAACGTGGGCGAGATCAGCCCATCCAAGCGCAGCCCTCTAGGAAGGGCTGCCCTGCTCTGTACGCACCCGAAGACACGTGGGTTTATCTCGCTGCTGCTGCCCTACACACAGCCAGGCTCCCTCAGGCAGCCCAAAAGATTTAACATCACCGTCTATCACAGCCTGAGCAAAGCTCCTTTCATCCTGGTGGCACCAAGGAGACAACTCCACCCGAGAAGCTGAGGACACCAAGGACCAGGAACCCGCAGCAGCAACAGGTTTAAACCGAATTAAAACCTCGGATCATCAATATTTAAGCAAAGAATTATAAATACCGAGCATCTTCTTTAAATATTTTATGGCTAGTATGTTTGCTCAGACTACCAAACCGTGATTATAGGAAGACAGAGACTTGTTAAAAGGGTCTTTTAACCATCAGCGGCCCTTGGGGAAATAAAAGGCCATCAGGTCACTTTGGGGGACAGACAGCACGTCTACAGGCACCCCGGGCTCCACACAAGAACCCGAATTAACTCTGCCCACAGCTGACAAGGAAAAGCAGCATCACCCCACCCACGGGGCTGCTTCTTCCCACCGAGCGCCCGGCGATGCCCATGGGCGCTTTTTGCAGGGGACACGAGGATCCCCAAACCCAACCCGTGCGCCTCGTTACCTTCTCGATTCGCAGGGGACGTCCGTCTTTGTTCCACTTGACCAGCGTGACCGGCGGCTCTGCCTCGACCGGGCAGCGGATGTATCCGTGGATCCCGATGGGAACGTAGATGACGGGGGGCATGTTCACCACGCGGGCAGGATCTGGGGGAGCAGCAGCACCGTGTTAGCAAGGGGTAAGAGCCCATCTCTCCCCCACCGCCTGGCTTCAGAGCATCTCCATTGCTTTTATAATTAATTCCAAATGCAAATACCACCTTGGCTCCCACAGGCTGTTATCTCCGGGCTTGCTACAGCACAAATCCGCCGTAAAACCCGGCATTACTCACGCCCAAAGTGTTCCTACCTGGGGCTCATTAAAAGTTGCATTTAAGAAGAAAACATTAGATATGCCCGCTCCACACATCGCGCAAAGCCTGGTGCGCACCCGCCACGCCTGGTTTTGCGCTATTTCAACTATTTCAGCAACTTCTGAGCCTTAAAACACACCAAATGTAGTAAGCGAGATGCGAAAAGGGATTTGTGGCCGGGCCCTCCACCTCCTCTCCGTTTGTACTCGCAGCTCATGCCTCATCGAGGCTGGGTCGTGTTGAGCACCAGCCACCTCCACCCTTTCCGACGGGATGCAAAAGCTTAAAATACACAACCGAACCCCCCCGCGCCGCACCACCCACGCAGCGAGGCGTCTCGCAATCCTCCAAGTCTAGGATGTGTCATTAACAGTGCTTCTAAGAGCTTTTTAATTAAGTGCGAGTGGGTTGGAGAGAACCTAGACTTCCTTTAATAAGAAGCTTCTTTTTGGAAAAAAAAAAAAAAGTTACTTTTAATAAGAAGAGCGAGTATTTCTACAATCTCGTCTAGACACCAGCAGTGTGAGGTTACGGGAAAATCCTGCTGGGGCTTATGCTGCTTTAAGGGATGAAAGTGCTTTTTTGGGGTGTAGCATCCTTGTGCTGCTGATGCAAAAACACAGATTTGGGGGTAAAGGTAAGGTGTTTGGGGGCAAAGGATGGAGGAGAGCAAACAGCACCATAACCCAGGCTGCCAAACGCTGCATATGGAGCGGGCTTTACCCGCCTTCTCTGCTTGACTCCACCTCTTAGGAAATGTAATCAAGGGCTCCGGCAGCAGGGGAGAGGGTAATGGGATCCAGCCTTTCACTACTGGGTCACTGGCCATGGGCCAGCCTGGCTTACTAATGCCCCAGAGCCGTGTCCCCGTCCCAAAGCCGCTCTGGGGATGGGAAGCCTCCCTCCCCATGCATCGACCCCAGTACAGATGGCAAGGTTTCCTCTAGAGCAAAAGGGGCTCGCAGCGCAAAAAAGCCAAGCACAGGGGCCATCTGAACAGCAGATTGTCCAAACGCCGTTTTTCCTGCCATTAGAGCTATTTTTAACAAGCTATCAGCCTTGACGAGTGCTCCTGGATTAGCGGGCAGGGCAGATTTAACGGCCTGAAGCCACACGCTTTCCCAAGAGCATCCGAGCCCCGAATCGCAACTGCGGCTCCGGCTGCACCATCCCCTTGCCCCTTTGACCATCCCCAAAGGGAAACCATCGCGCTCACCGGCCCTTCTCATAGTGGCAAGCGCAGGGTTTCCCACTAACCGGTGGCAGATCTACAGGCAGCCCTCAAAACCCGAGTCGCAAGCCTGTCTTTCATTATAAAATAAAAGCCGCCGTGGTCTTTTACAGCAGAGCAATATCGCAATTGCGAGCGGCAGCAATTGAGGCCATTACTGTCGAATGGCACAGGACGCTGGCGGCACACTACCCATTACCGCCCGGGGAGCCCGAGAGAACAAGCGTGGGAAGCAACGCTCCTGCTACAGCCCCTTCTCCTCCGCTCCTTTAGATCAGTTACCGCCTGGAAAATATGACACGAAAAAGCTACCGTGCTCACAAAAAAAATAAAAAAAAATAAAAAGCCACGCCACGGGAGCGAGCCCTTATAATAAATAGCGAAAAATACAAGAAGGTTGTTGAGACTCAGAGCCTTGACGTGGTGTTTCCCTGCCCGATGCCATGCAGGTGACGAGGACTGAGTCAGACCTGCTTGTACCCAAGGTGGACACTGGTCCCAGCTGAGCATTGATGATGCTCGGGCTATTTGCTTTCTTGTTTCCTACCTCCTACGAGCAACATGTGGGATGCTCTCAGCCTTTTGCTAAAGATGATTGCGTGCCCATCCAAAGGCTGCTGTCACATCAACCCAAGTTTCCCAGTATCATACCGGGATGATGGGGCTGCCTCAAAGCCGGGTATTATCAGCCCCATCCCCGCTGCCCGCACTCACACTGCACCGTCAGGTAGGCAGAGGCCGATGGCGAGCGGCCCAGGCTGTTGCTGGGGATGCAGGTGTATTTTCCGGCATCCTCCGGCTTGACACGGAAGATGATCAGCGTCCCGTCGATCAGGATCCGCACCCGCAACTTCAGGTCACTGCGAGAGAAGAGGGGAGGAGGATCGCGGGGTGACCCAGGGGGCAACGCGGGAGCCGGGAGGGAGACGAGGAGGACACGCCACCCCGCCAGGTACGCACTTCTTGAAGTAGACGTTCTCCTCCTCCCAGTACCACAGGTAGGTGAGGTTCCCGGGGTACGCCTCGGCCTGGCAGGTGAAGAGCGCATCCTGGGAGATGTTGACCGTGATGTTCTCCGGAGGGGAAACGATGAAGGGAGGTCCTGGAGGGTGGGAAGGGAGAGGAAAGTGTCACCCCCACCCATACAGGTGCCCCCACAAAGGTTGCGCAGGCTCAGCTCCATCACTGGGAGCTGCTGGGGGGCTCTGGGGCAGAGCTGGGCCCAATCCCGTGGGATCCCTCAAGGAAAACAGTGGCTTTATGATTCCCAGCTCTTCCCTTAACCTCTGTAGTTTTGGGGAAGGGGCCTCACAGCCGTGACGCACGGCTCTGCCTCTCCCAGGGCACACAAGCTCACACCTCCCTTCATCCTGAGCACTTTTCCAGGACAGCATCACCCGCTGGAAAAATCCGGGGGGACAAAGTGCTGGGAGCTAGCAGCCACGGCTCGCCGACACAGCAAAAGCAGAGCAGAGGACACCCCGTGCTCCTCTCTCCGCTGGTAGCTGTTGACCTAATTAAAGATTTATTAAATAAAAGAGGGAGCGAGGAGCGGGAGGCCTGCCACGCATCACCGCTATGTGACGAGGCGCTTTGTGGCAGCCTCAATCTTTTCCCCGCTTCCCGAACAAAACCGAGCTGCCATCGGGGCCCAGCTGCTCACGGGCACGGCCACCGCTGTGCCCTAATTAAGCAGATTCCTCCATCCTACAAACGCAGAGCCAGGGGGCAACCACGCTGAGCCCGCAAGGCTGGTGGGTGGATTTGGGGTGATGCTGAAGTCCACGGAATTCCCTGCATTGAACCCCACAGGGACACCGGTGGTCGAGGAGGAGCTGGAGGGGTTGGGGTGGGATATCTGACCTTGCACGAGCAGGCGCGTGGTGTGCACAGCCTCCCCCTGGATGCTGTACGCCCGGCAGGTGTAGGCACCCCTGTCCTCCCGGCTGATGGACAGCACCGTCAGGCTCCCGTCGCTCACCTGGGGACAACAAGGGACAATCCTGGCGCACAGGAAGGGGACACAGCCCAGCCCAGCCCAGCCCAGCCCCCTCCGTCCCCCATCGCCACAGCAGAGTAGCTGCGGGTGCTTTTAGCGCCAGATGAGAAATGGGTTTTCCCCGCTCTGCAAGACTTCGGATATTAATAAACCAGCACACGCGCTTCTGCTCGACGCCAAGGGGAAGGAAAGAAAGAAAGAAAGAAAAAAAATAATAATGAAATAAATAAATAACCCTCAACGTATGCATCTCCCTCAGAAGCGACTGGCGGGTTGCAGACTCCAAACCGCTCCTGCCAAGCGCCTCGGCTCCATCGGCATTTCACCAGGATGCCCGGCCGGAGCATCCTCTGTTCCCGAGGGACCCGCTTCCCGCCTGGGGTGGGGTACGAGGGGGACACCCCAGCCCAGCCGCTGTCCTCCCCACGGGACAACCTCGCAGCTGCAAGAGGAGCGGTCAAATTCCTCCTTGGGGACACAGCCGAGCGCGGGACGGTCACCCCCGGGGTGGCAGCACCCCTTGCACAGGGAGCCCTGCTCCCAGCCAGGCTTCCCCCCAACACCGCCTCATTCTGCCTCATCCTTCTATTTCAATTAGTAACAAATGATTCCTAATTACTCTCATTAGTGCCTGCGCTGATTCCAATGCCTGATTTACCAATTACAGCTCAGGGGGGAATCTCTGCCTGGGAGCCTCCGGGATGCAAAAAGGGTCTTGGGAGAGGGGGGCAAAGTCCTCCCTACCCAAATCCCCCCCTGCATGGGGACACCCCAGGACCTGGCACAGCAACCAGCCCCTCAGGATGAGGGTCCCTGTGGAGCAGCAGGGAATGGGGCTGCCCCAAGCGCTGGGGGGGTCTCCACAGCCTGTACCCAAGGGCAGGCAGCGGTGGGGGCTGCTGTCAGCAGAGATGGAGCGGGGAGGAAAACGGACATCTTGGCAAGAAGTGCTGAGAAAGCACATCTGGCTCCGGGCACGGCAGAGCTGCCGCCACCGCGGGCCCGTCAATAACCCCCCCTGGGAGCCCCCCCGCCACCCACCTACCTGGTACTTGCTGTTGGCACCCAAAAGGTCCCCTTCTCTCAGCCAGGTGACGATGGGCTTGGGGTTCCCGAAGGCCATGCAGGTCAGGGTGACGCTGCTGCCTTCCTTGGCCTCCACGTACTGCGGTGGTGTCTCCGTGAAGGTGGGGGGAGCTGCGGGGCAGGGGAGACCACCATGACCCCCTATTCCACCCATCACGGTTTGGGGGCACAGGGACAGAGGGGATGCTGCTGCCTGCAAACAGGGGTCACACTGCACATCCCAGGGCTGGGACCACCCCAAAAGTGAACAAGGCGATGGGGACAACAGTGGCTGTCACAGTCCCCAGGGACACCAACCAAGAGCGTCCCCTCCACACCACACCGCACCCAGCCCTGTCCCCTATCCTCCCCACCAGCTCCAGGGCACAGCATCACCTCCCACCCTCCCCAAGTTGCACATTAACTCGCTATTGTCAAAACATGGGAAAACACCGCAGTGCAGATCGAAAAGGCTCCTTCCTGATTAAAGAGGCTGGCAGGATTACAGCCCGCCCCTAATTACCAGCAGTTGTTAAAGCCCACTTTCGAGGAAGACAGGTTAGCAATTTAATCTGCTCAGTGGAAAAAAAAAAAAAAAATTAATTATACTTTGTTTCCCCCCAAATGATTTTTATTTTCCCTTAAGAAAATTAAGCGTTGTAACGCACTGGGGGAAAGCCATAGCCTTCACTCCTGAAAGCAATTCCTCGGGCCGGGAGCATTATGGTCATTATTCTGTCATTAAGCCCCTGTGTGCCCTATGCTGCATAAAACCCCAAAAATGCCCCATTTTGCCCCATTTGCAAAGCCTGGGGTGGGACAAGGAAAGGGCAGCAAGCAGGGAAGCGGGGGCTGGTGTGCTGCACAGCCCTGCGTGCAAAGCTCCTGCTCGCTAATTGGGCTCAATTAGGTGGCTCTGCTCCGTGCCACAGCCCAGCTGTCCCCCCAAAAGGTTAAATTAATTGCTCAAGGTCAGGCGAGTCCAGCGAGGAGCCGCCGGTGCCCACATCTCTCCAGCCGCCCCACTGCAGCGGGAGAGGCACAGCCCTGCTGCTGCTGGGCTAAAAATAAAGACCTGATGTGCAGACTGACAATTTGCTAATTAGCTTAACACGCAGCCTTAATAAAATGGAAAAAAAAAAAAAAGTAATTTGAGTAAATCTGAATTTCAAGAAAACAAAGATTTGATTTTCTTGATCTGTTTGTTAAAGAGGAGATTCATTCCCAGCCCCATTTCTTGATGTCTCTCCTTTAAACGAGCTCGGTGTAATTAAACTGCAGGATTCCTAATAGAAGTTTGTCCCTTTTTTATTAAGTCTCACCCTGGCTGGAGCAGCCAGCCCGGATGGCTTCGGGCTCGCTTGTCTGCAAGACGCAGACACCATCGAGGTCCGGCGTCCAGCCAAAATCAAAGGGAAGCCCGTCCCGGCACCGCACGCAGCCCCCCGGCGGTGCCGCGGCCCCCCCGGCTCACCATTGACCGTGAGGTGGACCCAGCTGCCGTTGTGGAAGGTGTCGTACTGCTGGTCCAGCATGAGGACTTTGCACTCGTACCAGCCCTGGTCCTCGGAGCGGACCTGCTCAATGCGCAGGGAGGCTTTGTCGTGCAGGCTGGCCCGACCTGCAGGGAAAACACAGCTGTCGGCACCACGGCCCCATATTGCCGAACCAGCCCCCCCGCCAAAGCCTTGCCCAGGCTTGGGAGTCTCCCAAAAAGCAGCAGGGTGGCTGCACAGCCCCAAACTCCCCCCCGGTGCAGCGGCCAGCGGGCTCTGGCATCACTCGTGAACTGAGCTGGGTAAGGCTCAGCCCAGGTGCCAGCATCCTGCGTGCCACTGTATTTTGGGTGGAGGGAGCCCCCCCAAGAGCCTGGAAGCGCGGTGAGACCCATGGAAAAGGACATTGAAATGGGTCTGCCCCACCACACCAATCCCTGCTTGGGGCTGATCCCCAGCCCAGACACCCCACCAGAAGTTGGTGAGTGGCCACGTGGGCTCTGCAGCTCCAACCTGTCACCTCCGCCCAGCACGTGGCCCCGGCTGCATCCCCGCTGTCCCCCCAGCATCTCAGCATCCCCCCCCAGGCCCACAGCTGCTCCAGGGCACAGCAGCAGCCGCCGCCACCACACGTCACCCTGGGTTTCTCTGCCTCGCTTGCTCCCGTCCCACGCAGCCCAGCTGGCTTCCTAGCACTGCTGCTTAATTAAAACCAACTGGGTGGAAAGCGAGCAATGAGAGGCAGAGCCCGCGCGGCTTCCGACGGAGGAGCGGATGGAGCGGAGCCGTGTATCCCCCAGCCGGGACCTGGCGTGTCCCCTTTGTACCCCCGCGTCCCCCAGACTCACCGGCATACTCCGGGTCGACATGGGGAGGGTAAAACCCAAACTTGATGAAGATGGGGATGGGGACGCCGAACTTGAACCACTCCACGACATAGGGAGGGGGCTGCCCCGTGAGCGGGTGGATCACGTCGCATCCCAGGATCACGCTCTCGCCAGCGCGAGCGGTCACGAATTCGGGCTCTTCCCTCGAGCCGAGGGCACCTGCGAGGGGGTGAAGGAAGAAATTGTGGTTGGTTCCACTGCTGGGTCCCAGAATCAGTAACAGACAGAGGACCAGAACCCCCGGGAAAGCCACAGCAGAGACTGTGTCCACCCCCAGCCATGGGGCACCACCCCAAGATGGGTCTTCCCCACTCTAAAATCAGTGGGGGTCCCCAAGCCCCTCCACCCAACTCCAGGGCCACCCCAAGCCCCAAGCCGCCCCAGGACTCAGGATGGTGACCATTAAGTACTTGATGCTCTAGGATCGCTTCCCACGCCCTGCGCCGGGGCAAGGGTGGTACCCAGCAACCCTGTAGGGGTTTTGGGGACGCCTTGCTCCAGCAAAGGGGGTGCAAGGAGCACTGCTCCGCACCCAGCAGCACATCCCTGCAGCAGGGAAAATTCTGCTTTTGCAACCTCATTTGTGCCCCTGCGTCCTCCAGCAAGCAGGGACCACCGACCCACAGCTCTGGCGTGCCAGCCCAGGGATGCGGCTTTCCCGCAGGAGCAGCGATGCTCCAGCAAACCTGCCCGTTCTCAGGCATCCCCGAGAGCCCCAGGCCTAAAACCCGGCTGCGACCTGTGCATCCAGTCTGGTACCCTGCTCCTCCCGCCCGGGATAATTAAGCAGGGCTTTGGTCTCAGGCTCAGACGGAAGCACCGCTCCACCCCAGCTGTGCCCCCCCGCTCAGCTGCAGCCTGTCGTCATCCTGCTCTCACCACCAGCAGCAGCAACGCTGCATCCTCAGCGCGGCTTTGAGGAAGGGAGAGGGAAACCCAGGACTGGGGAGAACCAAAGGGGAGCTCCCCAAAGCTGCAGGCACGGGGTTCAGCCCCACATCTCCATTCCCAGCAAGGAAGGGTCCCCCATATTTTCCTGGCACGGGCGGCCGGCGCCCGCTCCGGGGGGGATGCTCGGGGAGGGATGCTCGGGGAAGCACGTTCCCACTCCTCCGCGCTGCTCCTCGGGGCTGCCGGTGATTGGCGGCGAGTGACATCACCGCTTCCCCGCCACGGGAACCGAGCATCACCGGCTATTTTTGGCTCCGGCACAAGCGCGTACCGGCGAGAGGGCCGCGCCGTGCCACCCCACCAGCGTCCCCGTGCAAGGGGAACCAGGCAGATGGCGGGCAGCAAGGTCCCCACCGCAAGGTGCAAGCCGGACACCAGGACTGGATGGTGGCTGTTTAACTGGGAAGGCTGGCTGGTGGCAGCGGGGAGGGTGATGTCAGGGTGCAAAGATGTCAACCATCTGCAAGGAACAGACGCTGCATTGCACACTCACTGCAGGCACCCGGCCCCGCTTAGGGGGTCCCGAATTGCCGCCTACCTGCCTAGACCCCCATCCAGGGGAGCGGGAGACTGCAGAGCACAGATGTGCAAGATGCATGCACACCTGCAAAATGCAGGCGTGCGTGTCCAAGATGCATGCACACCTGCAAAATGCACGCATGCATGTACAATACGCATGCACCTGCAAAATGCATGCACACATGTGCAATATGCACTCACGCACCTGCAATATGCACACAGACACACACCCCCCATCAGCTCCCGCCCCCCACTTTGCACCGCTCTGACAACACTCTTGCACCTCTCCATCCCCCGTTATCGCTGCATCGCTGATGAGCTCAGGCGTTCGCACCCTGTCAGCAGGGACAAGCGTCACCCTCCCCTGCCGCCCTGGCAAAGAGCTGCGAGGACCCAGCCCTGACCCGCTGCACCCATGCAGGGGGCTGCGCTGCGGGGCTGGGAACCCCCCTCCCTGCGCGGATCAGGGACAGCAGCCGTCACGTGCTGCTCAAGAGCATCCAAGGACGCGCGCCTCCCCGGCCGAGCCAGCGGGTCCCCAGCATCTCACCACCTTCCAAGGGACGGTCCTGCTTTCCACCAGCAGCAGAGGATGGGGGGGGGACTGCGGCCCCAGCCCCTCCCTGAGCCCCCAGCCCACCAGCTCCCGGGTACCAAGGTGGTTCCCAGCTCCTGAGCACCCACCGCAGCCTGGGATGCTGATGCTCACCCAGCTGGAGAAGCACGCTGCCCGAGAGGTCACCCAGACGCTGCAGGGACGGTCACGCTCAGCCCAGTGCTGGGAATCCCAGACCAGCTCCCCAGCGAACCGGTGGGTGATGTCCCCTCTTCCCAGCAGCTCCACCAGACCCACGCCCGGCCAGGGTGGCCCGGGCAGAGGAAAATAGGTCAGGCCTGGCAGTTCGCAGCGCCGGTGTCTGATCGCAAGGCCGGTGGGGAATTGCACGCACGGCTGAGCATCACCTCCCCACGCGCGGCCGGCTGGCCGGCCCCCGGCTCTCCCCAGCTGCCATCCACCCCAAACAGCCCCCGTGCCCTCCTGTCCCCACTACTGCAGCATCCCCCTGAATTCCCAACCCACTAACCCTGAACTCCCATCCCAGACCAGGTTTTCCTTGCAAGTCCCGGCTGCTGAAGGCACGTGAGCGATGGGAGACTGCAGCTCTCCATTAAAAGAAGTGTTTCTCACCCCCACATTTGTGGGGAAACGCTTGAAAACAACCCACAGATGCCAGAAGAAACAGAGCACAAACAGACGGGGTATTTTTAAACCCACTCGATTTTCCCAGCCAAGTTCAGGGGGGTTTCAAGGCTCAACCTGTGGTTTGGAAATAGGGTCAACATCAGGGAGCCACAGTGGGAATGCGAACCCCGAATCCCCCCCTCGGTGCGGGAGCTCACGTGAAGCAGAGGGATGCCTCGTAAAGAAAAAAAAGAAACCCCACAAGTAATCAACAGGCTTCATCATCCAAGCAGATCCAGGAAAAATAAAAGCACGGCGCGTGCCAGGAGGCAAGAATACAAGATGCGGAGGTGGAGTTGAACAGCATCCCAAAGGGAGAGGAGGGAAAGCTGCGTAGAGACGGTGCCACCGCGGGGCTCCCCGGGATGGCGATGCCGAGGATGGGGGGACCCTCACCCGGCTCTGGGCAGAGAGCAGAGACATAAGGCGACGTGGGCCTTGGTGAAGCTGGGGGTGTCCGGCATCTGGGGACTGAAGCGGGACCCTTCCTGCAGATGCTCCACGAGAAGGACACGGCCGCGGCAGAGCGGGTTTCCAGATAAAACCGCCGCACCTCGACTCGCAGCGAGGACAAACACCACTCCCACAGCCAAAGGACGATGGCAAAGAGCCCGGGAAGGCTGCCCGTGCCCTGGGGTCACCGAGGGGATGGCGTCCCCATCCCTGTCCCCCCGCGGGGACGGTCGATGGAGCAGGCGCAAGGCCCCAAGCCCGCGGACCTCTCCTCCTTTCCGAGCGGAGATGAGATCTGCTCTGACACATCGGCGGAGGCGGGATACGGCAGGGATCTCTGAGGACAAGGCCACCGGCGTGGCATATGGATGCCAGCAGGGAAGGAGAGCGGGCGGCCAGCGCCACGAACAAACCGGGCAGCGACCGCAGGGCAGGGGACAGGGACCTCCCGCTCCGGGGACCCCAGCTGCCAAGAGGTGCATGGGATGGGGGGCAGAGCCACCTGACCCCCATCTCTGCCCCCACAACAGCCCAGTGGGGGCTGGACCCCCCACTGCAAGCTCGGTCACCTCCTGTCTGCCCTGGGGGTACCCGCAGCCCCCCAAAAACATCTGTCTGTCCCCTGGCTGGGGGGGCTGTGAGCCCAGCCCTCGCCCCCTCCCCCAGCTGGAAAGCAGCATCTGGGCTTTTACAGCACGATTCCTGCGTTTTAAACCCGATTTTCCAGATGGATGGAGGACGACGGCGCAGGTCAAGTGACGTGCCTCAAGGTCACGCGGGGCCGGCGGAGGAGCGCGATAAGCTGCGAGGGGTGGCTCGGTGCCCTGTTCGCTGAGAGATGGTGACTTCTAAAACACCAGGGGTGTCCCCAGGGGAGCGTGCATGCTACCCCATGGCAGCCCCCTGCCCAGCACCGTGGGTCCCCGCTCCATGGGATGACACCGATGGGACGGCACCCAAGCGGTGGCAACTCAGCGAGGTCGGTGCCCAGATGCAGCGGGTGAGAATACGACTTCCCCACGGTCACCCCGGTGTCCCCGCTCCCACCTGGGGGTCCCCGGCATCCCCTCCCTCTGCACCACAGGGCAGAGCATCCCCACGAAGCAGCCGCCTCACCAGAGCCATCACCTCGCAGCAACAACCAGCAGCTACCTGTGCGCTCCCCAAACACGGTGCGGGGCTGAGGCTGGAGCTGAAACCGCTTCCTGGGGAGACCCATAGAGCGCCGTGCCCCCCAACCCAGCCCAGCGCATCCACATCGCAGCGGTACCCGCATCGCCCTCCCCACGGAGCAGCGCGTGCCGCCCCGATGCCTTCACTCCGGCTGGTTAACTGGGCTGCAGGCAGCGCCAGCAGCTCCTGAATCACACTGTTCCTGGCTCAGGCAGCCCTCCCACCAACGCCAGCCTCTCCATCGGGAAGCTGGAGGAAGGGAGCTGTTTTTCCAAAGGCCAGCTGGTCTCTCAGGGCTCCCAGCTCGGGAGATGTCTACCGCAGGGGAAGGGAGAGGGGAGGACTCCTCCATCGGCACTGGACCCGTTGCTCGCCCGTCTGCAGGGCTTCTCGTCCAGCCTGAAGCCATGACCTCCAAAACAGGGGACTGGGTATGAATGGGAGATGACCCACGCTTGCAGGAACTAGCAGGGTCCACCCGTCACCAGCAAAGCTGCATCTTCAAAGTCGAAAGGCAACCGAAACAGGAGAGCATCACCACAAAAAAACTGTCCAGCAAGCCAAGTCAAGTACCAAGACACGCACATCCCTTCCTGCCCAGCACGCTCCCATCCAACAGGTCCGGAGGAGCAGAAATCCTCCAGGGAAGGGTGGAAATGGGAGCTGGGCCAACCCCCTTGGCCGGTCCCGGTGCCAAACCATCCCCTTGCCAGCGCAGAGTGGGGCCAAAGCCACATGTGCCGAATCCGGCGGCTGCCGGTCCAAACCCCTCCATGGCCGAAGAGGCACCAGCCCTCGCGTGCAACGCGTCCCAGCAGCAGCTCCGCGCCCGGAGCGATGCAGGAGATGCAGCGCCGGCACCGCCACAGCGATCCGCACTGACCGGCCATGGTCATTGCCGCGAGCATCACCTGCCGCGGTGTCCGGGGGGAACCTCTTCAACAGGAGCCCTCGCCCAGGGCTGGCGAAGCCAAATCCTCCCTCCGCAAACTGCGCTTGCCGGATCCGCGAGCATCCCCGCGTCACGCCCGTGGGAGAGGGAGGAAAAGCCCCTCGGCGTCACGGCGCTGCCGGGAATGCCAGGAGGCCAGATCCCTCCTCCGACACCCACTCCCGGCGCGGTCACGTCCCGGCTCTCCTCCCCCACGCCGTAAGAAGGGATAACGCACCCTCCTTCCCTCTCTGAGCCGATTAACGCATGGAAAGCCCTCGGAGAGCCAGGCCAGGCAAGAGAGCTGCCCAGGGTGAGCATCACTGCATCGCAGCCTGGCTCCATGAGGAGGAGGAGATGGCGTGGGGAGGAAGGCCGGGAGAAAAGCCCCGGTGTATGGCAAGCCACATCCCTCCTCCAGAGCTCTGTCCTCAAGCAATGTGGGGTGATAACCCCCCACGAGGAGGGGAGGACGCTTGGGTGAGTCCCACGGGCTCCCCGTCCCCACGCATCCCTCCCTCGCCCGGCGCCCACCCACGCGTTACTCACGGCGCGCTCATTCATCACGTACGCGCCGCTCCGTACGCGCAGCACCCCCGGCACCCACCCACCCTGGCACCAGTTCAGGAGCCCCATCCAAGCGGATCCAGGGTATTTCCAAGTTCCCGGCTGCTGAACTCGCCGCTCTGCTCCTCTCCCAGGCGGAGGATCCCTTTACAAACCGCTGCTGCAAACCACCGCCTCTCCACGCCGCAGGATGCAGCTCAGGCAGGCGGCAGCCCACCACAGCTCGGCGGCAAGAGCATCCCTGTCCCCCCCAGAAAAGGGCAGCCCCATCCTGACACACCCCCCCCCCAGCCTCCAAGTCAGGGACACCAAGGGACAGTGGCAGGGCGCAGATGTGACTCAAGGAGCAGCATGATTGCAGGGGGGGGGGCTGCAGCACCCCAGCACATGCCGAGGCGCCCCCTCCAAAACCGCCCGCGCCCACTGAGCTGGTGTTCCCCCGCGCCACGGGGAGGGGAGCGGCGGTGGCTGCCAGCCAAGCATCGCTTGCTGCCGGCGGTCACTGCAGCCCCACGGGCAGGGCTCAGTGACACCCAGGGCGCAGCTCCCACCCCACGTAGGGACCACGGGAGCGCAGGGATCGCCCCGTGCTCGGTGAGTTACCAGCGGCAGGGATGGGAGATGGTGCCGCACCAGCAGCGGGCAGCTCCCCTTCTACCTGCAGGGATGGCTGGGGGCGAGGGAGAGGGCTGGCAGATGAAGGAAAATAAGCTGGAGCAGGAAAATCAGGGTTATTCCCTGCTGCTGTCTCCCTCCTGACCTTGGACAACCCTGTGCCTCAGTTTACCCCAGTGCAGCAGCCAGGCTGCAGTAAGGGGGGGAAGGAGGGCAGGCTCCCCTGGGCAGCAGGGAGCAAAGTCACCCCCAAACCCGCAGCCAGGGGCTCAGCTCGAATGCTGCAGGGGGAAGACACTGACTCCCTTTTGCATTTCTCCTTGCCCAGCCGGGCTACCCTTGCGGGGAAGGACAAACGCTGCCTGCTGGGAGAAAAAAATGGGGGAGCAAGAAACACTCGCCCATCCCCTGCCTGTGCTCTGGCCGGGGGCCACGCTGCCCACCTCTCCGTGCCCCCCGCAAGGACTCGCACCCGCTCGCCTTCTCCCAGAGGCGATTTCCAAGCCCCTCTGAGCGGAGACCCAGGCAGGACCAGCTCCTGCCTCCTAAAACTTCCCGACTTGCAGCCGCTGCCCTCTGGGAGGTCACCGCAAAAAAAAAAAAAAAGGAAAACCGCCGGGGGAAGATGCGCCGGGCGCTGCCCCCCCCCGGCAGCGGGGAACGAAGCGCTGGGCAGCGCCTCGCTGCAGCGGCAGCGCCCGGGGACACGGGCAGCGCTCAGCTCCCCCGCCGGAACCGCAGCGCGCCGCACCCCCGGGGCGTGCTTCCCCGGCCCCCTCCCGCTGCAAGCCCCGGGACGTGCGGCCCCCCCGGTGCATGATGCCCGCTCCCGGTGCATGCACAGCCTCCCCCCGCAGCCGGCACAGGGAGGGGGGAGGACACGCAGACGCGGCCCCGGAGAACCCGCCAGATCCCCCCGCGCGGACAAAAACACCCCCTCGGCCCCACTCACCTTGCACGGGCAGCCCGCGGGCACCGAGCACACTTGCTACCAAAGCGGCCACATACCAAATCATAGTACTACCGGTCCCCGGTGCGCAGCATCTTCCGCCCGCCGGGCGGCCCGGCCGGGGCGGGGCAGGGCTGGCCGGGCCGGGGCAGGGCTCCCGGGGCCGCCGCGGGGCTGGCC
>VWYH01001030.1:10404-49167 GCA_013399365.1 Pampusana beccarii
AAAGGGTAATATTGATTTGACTGTTAGCATTTTTTTTTGTATTTTAAATCAATTTCTTATCTATTTCCTGGCTATAGCAAGCAAGTGTGGAAATTGCCATGCTATGACATGTCTGGTACCACATTCTATTCGCAGACATGATCCCAGTATGTTCGGCTACAATGCTGTGTTCTGCAAATCCTGTTGTTACTGCTTGCTGGCAGTCAAAATTTGGCTATAGGTTTCAGCAAAAAATGTACCTAGCTACAAGTATACCTAGCCGTAAGGCATCTGTTGCTGTGGCTTTTCAGCTATTAATTTTTGCCAATATTTTTCTTTGGAATTAAGCATACAGAATGAGAATGTGTGTGAATTTTTCTCCAGTGGTAATAAGAATGTCAGGGAGTAGGGATGGAATAGTTAATGATTAAGATTGAATTCATTTAAGAAGATTCCTGGATCAAGAGGAAGAATTTCTACTTGATGGTTTAGACATTTCTTCAACATTTTCCAAATGAAACAATCTATTTCAGAAGTTCCAATATTTTTATTTGAAATACTACAATGAAGGGGTTTTTTAAATATTTACTATGGTATTTTTCATTTCAATATAGCTTAATATGTTAAGCAAAATGGATAATTTAGCCCCGAGCCAGATAAAATTTCCTTCCTTCTTAATGAAATTACAAATTACTGACAAGATATGATATTGAAGAATGCAGAAGCAAAAGGAAGTCCAAGTTACTATAACAGAGATCTTTAATGTTTGTATGTCAAAGGAGATCTAGAGATTGGTTATAAAATGTGGATTAGGAGGGTTTGACTTTTTAGGGTATTCTGTTGGAAGAAGGGTTTAAGTTAGGTTATGTGATCCTCCATGTTTGTGGAAAGAGAAACCAATTGTGCTGGTTCAAGAAGACACGAAACTAGGAAGAAACGAAACTGAAAATCAGTGACTGAGGTAGCTGAATTCCGAACAACCTGTGTTTTCTCAGAAAAAGTTCATCCTGTTGTTTCTGAAACATGGTGGAGAGGTCTAAAAGGACAGAGACTAGGGGCTCTGGCCACTGTAACTGGATTGGCAAGAAGGAAAAGCCAACAGATATCTCTCAGAAATAGCAGTGCTTGTTTTGTCACAGGTGATACTGAACAGCTATGGAGCAAAGCCATGACATAACACTGGAGAGCAGAAACCAGGATGTATGCTACAAGCCACCAAACTGCACTCAAGGACAAGAAGGCAGCATTTGAGTTGTCTATCTAGATACGAAAGGAGGAAATCAGCCTGCATTACTGGGGAGAAAATTTCAGTCTGATTGACATCTAGGGTCTCATGATGCCAGAGCAGAAGCATCCCCAAAAGGTCTAAAAGTTATTAATGACAATTTGCTAATCTAAAAATAGTTTCTTTCAACAAATGGGAACTTAGTGTTTAGCTTAGCAGGTAGAGATCATGATTTTTGAAAACAGCCCTTGTTTAAACATTGCTGCGTTTCTACTATGCAAACACAATGATAACTGAATGCCAGTATTTTTTTAACTAAAATATCTGTGTGTTTTGAAGAGGAAAAATATGAATGATAACTGGATCCTCTAACAGAAATATCATTCTACAAGCTTCCAAACTAAATTTCTGGTATTGAAACAAAAAGCAGGACTGTTTAAGCTACAAACTAATAGGAGGTAAGTAGAAGTATCAGTGACAACTGATCATTAATTATTCAAACAACGTTAAAAAAGTAATCAAAATACCCAGAAACTAGTAGAGGGAATTATAAAAAATTATTGGAACAAAAGTTGAAATAAAATCAAACAGTACATTTTAAGATTACAAGGGTCAAAATGGAGGCTAAAAATTGTATATGTATTTATTATCACATGGAGATGATGAGATTGTCAATAATAAAGTAGAGGGTGAGTTTAATAAATGTTCTTATATTGCAACCAGGTATTGTGCATTTGATGGTAGTAGTGGTAATGGTGATATTTTTTCCCTTTCTATAAGTAACTCTGAAGGATATCAAACAGCTAAATCATGAGGTCTAAATTATTTGAAGAGTTTTTAAGTATTCAAAACACAATCGCTGTAAAAAAGCTAGCTGGTGACCTCTCTGATCCATTAAAACTGGTTTTCCCTATTTGTAGGAAGATAAAATAACAGAATAAAATAACATAAATTAAATAAATAAATAATAATTATATAATGATTATAGTAAGTAAATAAATAAAATAAAATAACAGAATATTTGGTTACATTGTATGCATAAGTACTAAAGAAAGAATAAAGAATAAAAAGAATGTAATGCACCCATGAGGAAATTCTTATTTGTGTTTTCGAAGAGTTTTGATCATGGCACATTTTCTTCTTTTTTTTCCTTTTTCTTTTTTTTTCTTTTTTCTTTTTTCTCTTTTCCTTTTCCTTTTTCCTTTTTNTTCTTCACCATTTTATTTGTGACCAGGACCATGCTTCCCAACCATGAGTGTAAAAATAAGCAGTAAGAATCACAGTACATCGAATCATTTTGGCTGTAAGAAACCCTCAAGATCATAGAGTCTAACCGTAACCTAACCTAACTCTAGCACTAAACCATGTCCCTAAGAACCTCATCTATATGCCTTTTAAACACCTCCAGGGATGGTGACTCCACCACTTCCCTGGGCGGCCTGTTCTAATGCTTCACAACCCTTTCTGTGAAGAATTTTTCCTAATGTCTAGTCTGAACCTTCCCTGGCGCAACTTGAGGCCATTTCCTCTTGTCATATCACTTGCTACTCAGGAGAAAAGACGAATACTCTTCATGCTACAACCTCCTTTCAGGTAGTTGTAGAGAGTGATAAGGTCTCCCCTCAGCCTCCTTTTCTCCAGGATAAACAGCCCCAGCTCCCTCAACCACTCCTCATAAGACTTGTGCTCCAGCCCCTCACCAGCTTCATTGCCCTCCTCTGAACTCTCTGTAGTACCTCAATGTCTTTCTTGTAGTGAGGGGCCCAAAACTGAACCCAGTATTCAAGATGTGGCTTCACCATTGCTGAGCACAGGGGGACGATCACTTCTCTAGTCCTGCTAGGCACACTGTTGTTGATACAAGCCAGGATGCTGTTGGTCTTTTTGGCCACTTGGGCACACTGCTGGCTCATACTCAGCCGGATGTCCTTCAACACTCCCAGATCATTTTCTACCAGGCAGCTTTCCAGCCGCTCTTCCCCAAGCCTGAAGCATTGCATGGGGTTTTTGTGACCCAAGTGCAGGACCCAGTACCTGGCCTTGTTAAACTTTGTATAACTGACCTCACCCAATGATCCAGCTGGTCCATATCCCTCTGTATGGCCTTCCTGCCCTCCAACAGATCAAGACTCCCACCCAATTTGATGGTTACTAAGGGTGCACTCAATCCGCTCATCCAGATAATTGATGAAGAGACTAAATAGAACTGGCCACAATAATGAGCCCTGGGGAACACCACTTGTGACTGGCTGCCAACTGGATTTGGTTCTGCTCACCACAACTCTTTTGGCCCAGCCATCTAGACCGTTCTTTATCCGTCAAAAAGTACACCCATCCAGGCCATGAGCTGCAGGAGAATGCTGTGGAATACAGAGTCAAAGGCTTTACTGAAGTCTAAGTACATAACATCCACAGCTTTTCTCTCATCCACTAGACAGGTCATCTTGTCATAGAAGGAGATCAAGTTGGTCAAGCAGGACCTGCCTTTTTTAAAACCATGTTGATTGGGCCTGATCACTTGTTTTTCTCGTATGTGCTATATGTTGTCACTCAGGATGATCCACTCCATGATCTTCCCTGGCACTGAGGATAGACTGACAGGTCAGTAGGTCCCCAGAATCTCCTTCCAGCCCTTCCTGTAGATGGGCGTCATTTTTGCCAACTTCCAGTCAACTGGGACCTCCCCAGTTAGTCACGTTTGCTGATAGATAATGGAAAGTGGTTTAGTGATCACCTCTGCCAGCTCCCTTAGCCATCTTGGGTGGATTCCATCTGGCCCTACAGACTTGTAGGTGTCTAAGTGGTGTAGGAGGCCACCAACCATTTCTCCTTGGATAACTGAGTCTTCATTCTGCTCCATGTCCCTTTCTCTGGGTCAGGGGGCTGGGTACCTGGAGCACAACTGGTCTTACTGTTAAAGACAGAGACAAAGAAGTCATCTAGTGACAGACTCCCACCAGGATGTCTGCCTTGCTGCCCTTCCTCTTGATTTTCACCCATGGACACTCAACCCTGTCATGACCTTCATCAAGGTCCAGGCAATCAAAACCATCCCTAACTTATGGGGATACCCCACCTCCTCTTCTTCCTTGCCTATCCCTTCTGAAGAGTTTATAGGCATCCAATGCAGCACTGTAGTTGTGAAAGTTGTCCTGCCATGTTTCTGTGATGGCAACTACTTCATAGTTGTTCTGCTGCGCAATGGCTTCTGGCTTCTCCAGTTTGTTGCCCATGCTGCGGGCATTTGTACCAATGCACTTCATCCAGGCCATTGATCCCACCACCTTTTTCTGGTAAGAAAGCCTAAACCCTTTGTGGGCATCCTCAGGTGCTTCCATGATTTCTAACACATGTATAACTCCTGTGTCTCTTCTACCTCACAGCTCTCCATTCCCTGCCTCCACTGAGACAGCAGACCGAAGGGCCTCGCTAGCACCCCTTCCCTTAAATGCTGGCATGCTGCCCTTGGGTTTGTCTCTGTCACACCTGGTTTTCTCCCTTAGCCCCTTAAAATCTAGTTTAAAGTTCTCTCAATGAGCCCTGCTAACTCCTGCCCCAGTTAACACAACTGTTTGGCAGAAGAGGATGAATATTACAGATTGATTAAGCTACCTGTGCTCCTAGGAAGGTGAACATCAGCGTACATATGTAGTCAAACATTTAATAATATAATTGATAGTGAATATGAAAAGGTCTTTCACAGGAAGCAGAGCTTACAAATACCTTTTATGAGTAAAAAGGATATATAGCAGGTGTTTGTGTCTAGCTGCCCACTGTTCAAGAAACATGTATGTAAATTGTGCAAGCTGCAAGGAAGAGATACAAGGATGGGAAAATATTTCCCTTTCCAAAAATCTCAGAATTTTCAAACAGCTTGCTTGCTGTTACTTGCTGTAATAGAAGTGACGCACAAAAGCAATGACGCAGAAGTCTTTAGTTTCGTGAGAAAATTTTAAAATCCAGAATAGAATTAAAAAGATAAAGAAAATTTACAAGTCGGAACCTTGCTAGGTCGCACGGCTGGGGTTACAAACAAGCTAAGCCCAGAGAGTCATGTTTCCTCCTTATCCATCTTCTGTGATTTCTAATGATATTTCAATCACAAATGATAGGTGAAGAGTAGCTAGGTAACTGCATGAGTCAGTCATGCCACATAGCTTATTCAGACACTTTTTTCCAGGCTTTTGATCCTGTTCTTTTTAAAGATATAATTCTGGATGGACTTTCAGAAATAGTGAAACTATTTGTGCGCTTTCTGAGTTTTTCATGCGCCACTCCATTTTGTTATCAACTGACTTAAATAACAAAGGAGTGCATTGCTGTCTTCGCTGCCTGTAACAACTCTTCCAGTTGTGCTTGCTTGGCTTGGCTTTGTATTGAGCTCTGCTGCAATTCCAGGTTTTTTCCCATTGTTATCTAAAGAATGTCCAGTTGCAAAACACATCCTCTTCTGTGTCCATCTGCTCATGAGAAAGGAATTTGGCATGCTGCCATAATTATTGTTTTCTTTCTTTTTTTTTTTTTTTTGTCTCCCTCTCCACATACTTCGTTTCTGATTTCATGCACCTGCAGGTGCTGGCTCACTGCTGACCCCATGTTCACTGTTCCCAAGTATAAAGAGAGAAAGAGCGCCAAGACAGTGGGATGTTTCAAGCTTCATTCTTTTCTTCACATATCCATACTCTGTTCAATAAGTACTTCCTAGAAATACATTTCCCTATACATCTAACGAAAGTCTATACTACGCATATCTTAGAAATGTTTATTCCCATGTTGGTAAGTTATGTAATTGATGTGATCAGTGTATTACACTAATTAACATTCAGATAAACACATTTATTCGGGTGTTTTGCAAAAAAGGTTAATTTTGTTTGCTTAATAAAAAGGTTTAAAATTAAGATCCTTCTGGTACAGAAAGCCTTTTTTTGTTTGTTTTGTTTTGATTTGGTTTGTTGTGGGTTTTTTTTTGTGAAGGGGTTTTTGTTTTGTTTTGTTTTTTGTGATATTTATAATATACTTTTGACCTCAACAACAAGATAGCAAGTCATTAGGAAGCATTATTGGCACTTAGAACTGTCTGTAAATTACCTTTTTTTCCTACTGATTTTGTGGAGTACTATGTTGCTTTTTCACTTTGAATGTGAGTTCTTTTGCTTCTACATGATTTCAGATGGGTATGTTGCTGCACATCATCTTGCTCTAAAAGAGGCTTAACTTTGCAAATATGCTGTTTTGTTTCCTTTGGCACAGTTTGGAAAGAAGTTGTCAGCAGATTTGTAGGAAACAAAGCACCATGAAGCAATAAGAAGATAGTTTTGAGCATTACCAAGAACTAGTACAGCTTTTGGAATGCCAGGAAAAATAATTCAGCAGGTCTTGGAGTGCAACATTTAAAATCAACATTATGAATATTTTTTCCTATTACTAGTATTACTATTTCTGTTACTCTTACTTTCTTGCTAAAATCATTCAACTTACAAGGAGTGAATGGAGAAATTTATCCCAGGAGTAACTAAATAAGTTCTTAAGAATTCAACATTTGGCTTCAAGAATGAGAAATTATGTATTTAGAAGAGGATGCCAGGCAATCTTGTTGCAGAACAAGTCTGTTATAAAATCCTTCTTTCTTAAAATTGTTGAACATTTTAAGAACTGTATCAACAGAAACAGAGAAAGTAAGGAAAGTTATTATTAAAACGTAAATATTTTTCAAATTTGTTCTGCTGTGCAACACAGCCACACTCTGTCCAACCTCAGTCAGGGTGCAGAGCTTGAATGCACTTGAATGATGGTGCTCCATAATGTGCTACGGGAGAGGAAAGTGCACATACATATATTTAGAAGGAAGGATCTTTTGTAACAAAATGCAGTCAAGGGAAAATACTGCCTACTTTCTTAGGCTCAAAATGTAGCTAATAACAAGGAGACAGTCAGGTAGGAGCAGGGAGCAGAACTTTTGCAGTCAGATCTGGTGTATTTCAGGAGTTTGCAGGGGATTGAGCTAAAACTGGTGACCTGGAGGAGTCAGATCTTTTGTGAAATGAGCTCAGTTTCGTATTCTTTATCACACGCTAAAAATAATTTTTGAGGATTGCATATATGCTCATATGTATTCCAGCAACTGGCTCATCTGTGCTCTGTGTTTTTTGCTAGTTTGCAGCTATACGTTTTGTTTTCCATGTGTTGATACAGATTTAGATAGCGAGGAGGCAAGAAAAGCCTTTCCTCTGACCCTTTGCATAAAGGTTAATCTCAGTTGGAGATTTCCTGAGCCCTAGGCCCTAGAAAATGAACCTCTTGAGACCGATCAGAGTGGGGAAGAGGGGGGGTTGTCACTGTGAGTCTTCCATGCCTGGTGCCTGTGCCAATGTAAGTGGAATGGTAGAGAAATGGGCAGTGAGTCTGCGGAGGAAGGGCCAACAAGTGGTGGCTCTGGAAAGCATGCCTTTATGTTAATTGACACCCATGTAAAGCTATTGCTTTACAGACATAATCTAGCCCTTAATCACTGCACATTACAAACCCAAATGGGATAATTTCCAGTGCTACACACTAATAATATTTATTAGAAGGTCCAATAAAGCTTTCTTCTTTATTGTGTGGTGTCATTACATGAACAAGCCTTGGAAAGTTGTTTCCAGTTACAGATGTATAGCAGAAGGCTTAATATAAGAGGCCCAAAAGGGTGTGATTTTAGGTTTTTTTTTTCCGTCTACATAATAGCAGACTAACTATCGAGGATGATTTGGGGACTACAGTGTTTCAGCCAAAATCACTCCTTTCAATAAATTATTTTCCTTTTTTCCTTCCATCACTTTAGAGACTTGAAGGTGCTTTTTTTGTCGTTGTTTTTGTTGTGGTGGTTTTGTTTGTTTGTTTTTTTCTTTCTCTCTCCTTTTCTTTTTTTTTTTCTTTTCTTTTTTTTTTTTTTTTTTTTTTTTTTTTTTTTTTTTTTTTTTTTTTTGTTTTTTTTTTTTTTTTTTTTTTTTTTTTTCTTTTTTTTTCTTTTTTTTTTTTTTTTTTTTTTAATTCTGTGGAGTCTGAACCAGCATCAGTTTACCATATGTTAGAGGCATCTCAGGGTTTATTAGTCAGCCTAGGTCAACTGAGATTTGCTGTGTTTGCTTTCATAAAAGCTGTGTGTACTATATACTTCTTGAACTGGAAATCACACAATGCTCCTTATTTGCCTTCAATCACTAGCAGATGCAAACCAGTCAGATCATTTCCCTTTAAACTGACCTGAGGGATTAAAAGAATTCAAAGGAATTTCCAACTTACTAATGCCTCTGCTTTCTCTGATTTCTTGAGCCGTCGGAGTCTCTGGTAACTTAATCTCTCTCTCCCTCAACCTGATTTCTTCACTTCCTTCGCTTTGTTTGCCTCTGGTGCAGTAACAGAGTAGCCAGATTCAACTCCCGTTCGCTGGCTTTTAAACCAAGCATTTGTGTACATCTGGTGGGAGGTGGGTCTTGAGAGCACAGGAGTCTGAAATGCACCTTTGTAACAGCTTTCAACTTTTTGTCTGCAGGTATTGATAAGCACGGAATTGCATCAAAGCTAAATGTGAAAAGCAAGCCTGTTGGCAGTAGCTTAAATTTGCCGTGCAAGGGTTCCAGCACCCATTAAAAAAAAACTCTAGGGATTTGAAAAGGACTGAAAACTGTTCTCGGTGCAGCAGAGGACTTGCAACAAGTGCAGGTTTCCTGGTGCCCATGAAAGCTGTCCTGGAGAGAAAGAGTCAAGAGGGGCTGACTCATGGTGGAAGATGCAAAATCCGATTTCAAAATCCAACAGGGGGAAGAGGAGAGCAGGGCCACAATCTGCTTCCAATCAGGGATGGCTAATGGCAGTTCTGCATCTTTTGTTGGTTTTTGTTTCAGAAAGCGGTTAGGAGTCTTTGTGTGGATTGTCTCAGCTATCACGGGACAGGAGCTTACTTAGCAGGTGGCTGTCTGAAAAGTGGCTGATGTTTTTAAAAATACCTCTCCCTCTTTTGTTCTCTGCCTGCTGCCATGACTTTGGTGTTTCTAGTTTTGACATTTGCTCTTCATCCAATTACTCATTTTGACTATGCACTTGTAGGGCATGAAAGGGGCTTTCTTTCAAAGGCTCTGTGAATCATTACTTTCTTTGCCGACTGCAATCTACTCTATAAATCAGTTTCCATTAAAAAAAAAAAAATCTCAAACTCAGCAACCTTCTAATCAGATTGGTGATCAAAAAAACCAAGAAGACCTTTCTCAATGTCTTTTCCTTTAATTTCTTAACATAAAGAGTATTGATTATAAAAAAGCAGATGTTTAAAACTTTCACAGTGCATCGTTGCTATCTCAAAGTTAGAAATTCTTAATCTACTGAATAAAAGTCTTCAAAATATCAAAGAGATCTTCTCAAGTAAAACAGTGATTTATGCCTTGTATTTGCCAATGACGTGAAAAAAACTCTTGTCATATCTAGAATTGCCACCTTCCTGTTCAATGAATTATGGCCATCCCAACAAAGGTAATTTAAATGCTTGCTTTACCTGCTCATTCGTGGTTTAAAAGAGGCACACAAAATAGAAAGAATATAATACATTATCGTCCTTAACTAATGTTGGGGTTTTTTTAAAACAAACAGTTGGCACTTAGAGTTATCATTTTTGTTATTTCTTCATTGGAAATCACACGGCCAAAATCCATAAGGATGGAGCAAAGCCTGAGGTAACTCTCAATCCATCCAAAGAAGCCAGAAGTGTTTCCAGGAATTTCGTCATTATTTCTTTGGAACTGAATCCAAAGAGCCTGAGGAAACTCAGAAAGATGCCAAGTTTAAGAAATCAATGGGATTTGAGGGCAGACCCACAGAGAAAATCTAGACTATGAACCTAAAGGGGGAGGGGAAAAGTCATATTCTTATTTTGAAATTCAATCCTATCTTTGGCTGTTCAATTTTTAGAAAGGAGGGAACAAATGCTAATGAAGCTGCTTTATCTACACAGCAGCCTTTTAAGCCTGTGGCTTGTCCTTTTGTGCGCTGCTCCATTAAGAGCTATGTCCTGCCATTTGCTGCTTTCTTGGTGACAAAGAAGAAAGTAATTATATCAGATAAATAAAACCTTAACTGTGGGAAAGATGGAAGGAAAGACATTTTTCTTCATTTTCACACAGGCATCCTCCCATAAATCAAGCAGCAAGTTAAAGTGGTTTCAGATGAAATGCAAATATCTAAATTAGCCTCGGAGTACGTGGTTGTTTCAGGCAGCTCATGGAAGCTGAGACCATTTTAGCCTATCCAGGATGCACATGCTCCTGAACTCTGAGTCCAAAATATGGTCTGCCATTTGTTTATATAAAATTTCTCACATGTTATATGGGTGAATGAAGCACACCTATTAGCTGGCTCAGCAGAGAGGAATAGGTTGATTTCTTCTATTCATGTCAATTTGGGAAGGAGGCATTGGCTGCTCACTGGAAGTGCCCTGTATGGATAAGCCTATGGACAGAAGGGGTATGAAGGGGGCTTTTGCCCACTCATTTTACTGAGGAAAATTTGTGGGGAAATTTACTTGTTCCTTTGAAGCCCAAGGCAGGCTGCTAGGCAGTTACAGCCAAAGCAGGGAGCTGCATGGCCACAGCTTGTACCACGCAAATGCATGTCACAATCTAAACAACAAGTACAGTATGAGATATGCTGGGAGCGAAACTTCACTTAAATTGCTAAAATATGTATTTTGCAGTGTGTTATATACTCTTTTGTTTTAAATGATCCAACAGATGGCCATACTTTCTTCCAAGTCTTCAGGGAGGATAGACTTCTATTTCAGAGCAGGGATTTTTTTTCTGATATTCGATCTACATTTATTTTGGCTTTCTTCCATCTTCTGACTCAGTTATACCTTCTTGGACCAAGAAATCTCTGCAGCTCCACACTACAGACCACCACATAGTTTCCTGTAGACCCAAGCTTGTTTCCTTCTGTGGATGATGAAGAGGAAGAGGGACTCAGATGATCACTCATAGTCAGTCCTTGCCCTGGGTAATCCTGATATGTCCCTGGTGCCTGCATCCTGCAGTTAATCATAGCAGCCATTAATTGGTATTTAGCTGATCTTCCTGCATTTTAAGTCCATGGAAACACTGAAATTGATTTCCATAGAAGAAAGTTCAGGACCTCTGTTTTTGATCATGCTACACAATCCTTTATTTATGGAAGTTCTCTGTGCTTTTTCTGACATGTTAGCAACTTTCTATTTTATCTGCCAAGAAATGAATATTGACATTTTAGCTCAGTGACACTGCCACTATACAGAGGACTGTCACCTCTTGCAGATAAGAAATGATGTGAGTTTTGTGCAGTTTCACAAAGTGTATCAGTCTCTTTTACCACCACTTTTCTATTACAAGTTCTTTACTAATTTTGATTTATTTATTAATCTTACTGAGCTTTTTTACCTTCATTGTTTTGCAAGAGCCTCCCTCCTGCTGAATATCTGTTTCAATTTATTTTCCCTCAGTCACCTTAAGTTGACTTTTTCACGTTGAATCTCATTTTGTTACTTTCTGCCTATATTTCTGACCCCTCTAGGACACTTCATTTCATTATTAAACAAACCTGTTCATTGGTTCCATGAAAGAAGAGATCATGCATTTGTAGGTTTATTTTTATTGAATCATAGTGAAAATTGCACCTTGAGGGAGGGCTTTATTACGTTTAACCACTTAGCCAGGATTTACTAAAACAAACAGCATAGGAGTCAAGACCTTCCAGATGAGATCTCACTCTAAGTTGAGCTTCAAAATATATATGGACTTATGGGTTATCTACATATAATTTTTCTGGTTAATGAAGCTTAGATCAGCATAGATTAGTTGTTCATTATTGTGGGTTCAGTTATTTCGAAACATTTTAAGAATCATGGATTTGGTTGGGTTGAGTGTGGCAATTGAGGGGGAGTTTCCCTTTTCAAGGTACCTTGTGTGTGGCCAATAATTAAAAATATAGTGTAAGAAAGATTTAATCTGTACCCCGTGCTCTGCCATGATTAAGATGATTCCAGCATTTTCCAGGAGTCTGCCTTTTTAAAGACGTTCTAGTTCTTGCCCTGCTGTATTGCACAGGGAAACTCTAGCTTAAGACCAATTAAAGGTTATTCAATATTGGTGGGAGCTGAGGGGTAACTGGATTTCTGCACTGAAAGTGTCTTTTGTCAGACCATAACTCTCAGCTCATTTAAGAACATTGTAAGAATCAAAGCCATATTTTTCTGCTGGTATGTTGAAGAGCCCCAAACCTCCAGTTAAAAACTGAATGACTTGATTTTTATAGAAAGTTTCCAGGAAAAGAAAGTATTTTGCCGTATAAGTGAAAGGGTTGCACTGAGCCAGGTTTTCATCTGTTGCATCAGTGAAATGCTAAATGAATTCTACTGATCCTAGAGGGATGACGTGGGATTTTTTTCTGGATTCACACTGGCCTCACTGAGATCAGAATATAACCTACTATTTTTAACGGACTTTAGGGAAAGTATTAAGGCTATTTGAAGGATTCATGCAACACACAGTGACTGCATGAACATGTCATTTTTGCTTTAAATATACATATGACAACATTGTAGAGAAAACAGCAGGAAAGAAGCAGGAAAGAAGNGACGGTAAAGTTTAAATAAGCGTACTGCACAGCTATAGAAGAAATAAAACTCACAACTGTATTACATCAAAAACTGGAGCTCAGGCAAGCTAAAATCAAAGTCCATGTCAAGTACATCAAGATCACCATCAGGCTTTGTCTGCCTGCTCAAAGAGCATACTCTTGATAAAGGGGAAAAAGGCAGGAGGGAGCAAGGTTTTACAATCATAACTCACATTCCGTATCACATAACAGCTGCTCTGGGCTTTGTCTCATCCTTTAAGTCTATTCTTTACTGAGGAATGAAAGAAAGGAATGAGAAATCCACAGGAGGAGGTGTGTGGTGCCTGTGCAGAGAATCTCACCACGCTGACAGCTTGCTGTAATGCCATTTAAACATAACCACCACCAGCTAAGGAAACAGGAACATGGCTGTGATCTGTGTGCACCTTCCCTTTACCCCCTGCATGCTTGTGCTCATTACAGCTCTTTCTTTAAACTGCTGGCTAGACAGCTGGCAGTGCCCCAGAGGAGCGCTGAGTAAGGGAGCATATAAATTACTGTTGCGTTTTACAGTCAAGATAAACTCAAACTGCAGGGTTATAGCCTGAACTGACACACACACACACACAAAGAGAACCTAGCAGGGCTCTGGAAAGCAAAGGGAAAAAGAAAGACAGAAAGAATATTTCCGCATATCTGCCAATCCTGCAGTGGGGTGGAGGAAAGCAAAGGCACATAAAATGTAGACCTTCTCCAGGTCTGAAGACTAAAGCAGGGTTAATACTTCCATGATTGCAGCCATTAATCTGTAATTTTAAACTAGTGGATTTTTTAAGTAGCTTTAGTTTTGCATATACTGTGTCATCACTGTATATTTTCAAAGATGGCAAAGGCTGTGGTGGTGGTAATTTCCAAATTATGCGTTTTATTAAGTGAGATTTAATATACATGTAATTTCAATTGGGTCAGTGCTTGGATAAAGTTTCCAGATGAATGACGAGCAGGCCGGTCTGCTTGCAACTGTCTGTGCTAGCTCCACGCCTCCCACATGGTATAGGCTATAGCCTGTTATTTGAAACAATGAATTCATGATACACCAGAGTGTGAGAGAGTTATTAAGGTTAAAATATTATTTCAGATCCATGTTCATTTATGACTGACTTTATACAGGAAGGAACAAGTGGTGGTTCCTAATTTGAAGGGTTTTATTTAATTCTGCACCCAATGTTGAACAGGTTATGCTAGAGACTACAGGATTTGTTTCAATGCAAGCTTGGCTTTACATTGCAGCCTGTGATACCAGCTGCCAAATATTAACATATTTTTATATAGACACCCCAGTCCATTGCCTCACACTTCTGCAAGTATTCCCTGAGAGTGCCACATAGTTTACGCAACAAAGAGAAGCTGAAAATGTATGCAGCTTGACTTGTTCCCTCAGGAAACAGTGCTCAAGTGTCAGAAGACCCACAAAATAAGTGCTGGACTTACTTTCAAAACCTATGGTCTGGCACACAGTGGATGGTGCATATTACTGCTCTGCTATGAGGAAACATAAAGTATGAAGCTTTATCTTTCAGCCAGAAACCCTGGAACCTCTGGGAGATCACAGTCTAAATCAAGAATCAAAACACTTCCCCAGTGTAACTGCAAATTGAAAAGAAACCTTTGTACTGTGCTGCCAAACATATAGATGGAGGATAACTTTGAAACGCTTAAAATGTTCTCAGATCAACTTGATAACTTTCCTAAGTAAGAAAAATATTAATGTCAGATATCTATTTGTCGTGATTTGTGAAGGCCTGAGAGGGGAGAAAAGGAACTCTTAAGAAAAGCAGTTATTTGTTTGCTGTATGTTAACAGTATGATGTTTAAAAGTTATAGTGCACAAATAAAATGTCATTACTAAGGAAAGTGAGGCAAAATATGCTAACAATTTACTGTAATAAAAATCCTACAAAGCCTTGTGCCTCATCATTGCTCTTACGTAGTCACATTTGCACGAAAAACTTTAACAAAGCAAATACACCAGACAAGTTGCTTGTACTAGTTTTTGGTAGTAGCTATTATTTTCACATAAGTCTTGTACTAGTTACTGTTGCAGTAGTTGGTACAAACCTGTCTCTAGCTGTGGCCTCTTGGCTTGGCCACCCACACTTTCTCAGCCCACAGACACAGTCCTTCTTTCCCATGCTATTGAGTTGAACAGCACTGCATGGTAACAGCAAAGGCCAGCTGATTTGCAACTTACATCTGCACAGGCCGGACCTTCAGGGATGCTCTGGCACTTGACAGAGACCGTCCTTGCTCTGCCCAGACTCCCATCAGTTAGCTCTGCCCACAAGCTCCCAAGGCTTATTGTCCTCCTCCGCATTGTCTTCATACTTAGGTCAGGCTTTCGTAAACCTCCGTGCACCTGACCCAAGGGAAGGAAACAAAATTGCTGATTCCTACTGGCTCTACATCAAATCTGTTATTTACAGAAAAATATTTGAACCGGTAGACAGAATATTGACTTACAAGGTTGACAGAAAATTATTGATTTTGTTAATTTGCTTTCTGAATTTCAAATATCAAAAGCATAGCAACCTATTTAAAGAAACAGGGACAGTTTCGTATCTCCTGCTTTCATAGTTCACAAAATCCACTTAGTGTTTTACTTCTAGTTGCTCCTACAGGGCAGCTGTGGGAGACCAATGAAATCTGGGAGCATCACATTGGTACAGGCACTGTCCAGGACAGAAGGACTGCTACTGAAATCCCAGAGACCTTTTTAGGCTAGAAAAGAAATAAGGAGGAACTGGGGACAGATTTCGGTCTCCCTTCACCCACCCTGCTTGGGAAATGCCTTTCCACACACAGCTGGATTACCCAGCGGGAAATGCAGGAGGCCACAAGGCAGGTATTCAGAGCACCACATGGCCAAGGCCAAGCGATGTCTTAAGGAGAAGATGCCTCACAAACCCAGCGAGCCGGACACTGGCTGCAGCCCCATCTCTGCCCATTACAACTCTTGCTCCAGCAGGCTCTCAAGCAGGAGCTGGTGTGCCCTTGCCCTGATAGCTTGCAGCCAGGAGGCTGTGTTCCTGTTCTGCTGTGACCAGCATTACACATGCTCGAGGTGCTGAACCTCCATGAACACAGTGGGGAAAAAAATCAGAGCTGCCAAACAGGGAATTTTTGTAGCATACTGCTAAAGAGAGGAAATCTCTATTTTATAGAGAACCTGTCCGTTTCCTTCTTAATGGGCATATAAAACTTCTGGGACTAACCCTGTATTTTCTGTCTAGGGTGGATCAAACCCAAGTGCAGATTATCTGTCACTTTCATGATTATTACAGTTATAGGAACAGCTTTTCATCCTTAGAGATTTCTCCCGAGTCCAACAGAGCACCTCTACAGTGTCCTAAACCTGGCATTGATATATGGTGTTGCCAGTATGTAACTGGACATAAAAGCTATCTAAATACTGTAATCTGTTCTCAGCCGACAATAACACATCACACATGCATCCTTTCTGCTGTCTGTCATGAATCATGATGCCTGACAAGTGTGGGTAATAGGCTTCATAACATTGCACGCAAGCAGATAGGGGCATTTTTTTTATCCATAAGGGAACTATGCAGTTATAATTCTGTGGTTGTCAGCTCTTCCAGTCACACAGAGGCAGTTACAGAAAATATTTTCCACTTTTTTTAAAAAACATGATGTCCATAATTCTCAGGTTCTCCTATTAGGTTCCTTTCATTATAAATGAATGATAATTCTTACCTGGAATTCAGTTTATGTTCTATGTGTGACGCAATGATTAAATAGATAAAAATCTAGTGTTTTGCTTGTTAAGTAGTGTTACAAAACGGACTCTGCTGAGGTTCTAACACTAACTTTGCTTTGAGGATGATAGACTTTCAACAACTAAATTAAGCTTCTGGTCAATAGAAAAAAAAATACACATTTCTGTTAAATTATTAACAATTAACATCAGGTAGTCATGCAGACTAATACTATGCACTACTTTTTCAGCAGGAAAAAATATAATATTTCTTTAATGTAATTTTGACTTTATGTTTTAATTTGTTCCTCTAAACATCCATTCTAAACATTTTCATCCTTTAAACACTTTTTCCTCTAATTCATAAAAGGCAGCTTTCAATGGTTACATTATCTCAAATTTTAAACCAATGCTGTAACTTCTTGAAGACAGCACCAAAATCTAAATCAGATGTAGTAATGGGTTGCCTTGTGATTGAAAGAACCATATTATTGTCTTCGAAAAACATGCTCTCCAAAGCTTTTTTCTTGTGGAGATAGAAATTTACTGGAGTATCTGTCACATGATCAGCTGTTTCCATGGGAGGTTGCCTTTATAAAGATCTGGAGAGTCACCAAGGTAGTCTCTTTAGAAAATTTGTACTTCCTATGATACTAAGTCAGGCACCAGTGATATCAGAGTTGAGAAACACTTTAACCTTGGATGCTAAATTTTAATTCTCTCATCAGGGCTTCATATGTTATTCCCACAGTTGTTCTGTTCCTCTTCCACAGATCATCTCCATTCCTCAAAAATCCTACCAGATTTCTCTAACTTGTCATTTCCCACATATGCTCTTTAGGCTGGGTAATTTCATATGTTATTTTGTTTTGCAGTTGAATGGCACTCTGCTCAGTCACTTGACTTTCTTAATCACATAAGAAAGGCCACATGTCTAGCCTTTTCATTTTTTAAATTTATTCTTATTTATGGAGTTTAATTTACTGGGAAAACTCTAGAGGATGAACAAAGAAGTCTTGGTATTGTAAAGCATAGTCCAGTTGAAAATCAAAGCATTGATTTTAGCTTCAGATTATATTTTTCCTGGATACCCTAACCTTGTTTTGCCATTATTTCTGATGAATTACATATTCCATATACTGGATATCTATATGAGCTTTGCACATCATCTTTATTTCTGTACATGGGAAGTATTTGGATGTTTCTGATAGTGATACAGTTTCTGTAACAACTGTCAATAATATTTGCAGTTTACCCTTGATATGAAGCAGGATAAGAGGAGATTGAAAAGCAGTAAGGCCATCCTCAAGCCAGCATCATTAAAATAAACAGACGTTGTTTCCCATTTTCAGGCATATTTCATGGGATGGATATGTATACATAACTCAGCTGGGTTTACCACGCAAACTTCCATTTATCCAGGCTGTTACACCATATGAGACAGCATAAGTATTTCTTGATGTATATGTGAAGATAAGAAAATCTTGTATTTATAGGTACTGTAGAGTGCCTTTCACCTATCAGTGGTAAGGAATACAGAAAAGAATGGTCTTAATTTAAAAAGGCACATGTACAACAATGTACATTATTTTTCAAATAGAAACACAGTCTTTCAAAATAAAAAATGTGTGGTCTCTGAAATCCATCCTAGATAAAGCTTTGGGTATCCATAGCCAAAGTATGTCAATCAATTCCTCACTAGTTTTTCTTTGAAAAGGAAATAGAATAGCAAGCACACAGAATGCGGAACAAATTACTGGAAGCATGGAATTAAATCAATTATTCACCATTTATTAGAAAATAAAATAGCTCAACAATTCATAAATATAAAATATGCTAAATGCCTAAACTATGACTATTACACATGGGTTTAGTTCTGTCTTTATTACAGTTTGCTTTTGATAGAGGCCTTTGGAAGAGAAAGGATATTTTCATATGGCAAATTTACTGGCAGAAAAATTTCCATTCCATTTTTGGTGATTTCATGCGCCTGAGATTTTACTCTTCCATAAAATTCCTCTGAGATAATGGAAATTTTTCACATTGAATCATATGAATGTTTGAAAAGCCAGTTCTGTGTGAAATGTCACGCTCTGCAGTTCTGATCAGACACATAAGAGGAACTGTGGCCACATTTTACATTTGTCTTTTGAAGGAAGATATCAGTAAAAGGGAAGAAGAGATCATTATCTGAAGCAGTTGGCTGTTGAAATGTTCTTATGTATTTCTAATTTGCTACAGGACTGAAAAAATACAAATCCTTCTTTCTTAACAAAAGGAAGCAGTGTTCTTCATACTCCAAGAGAGCCTTAATGTATGACATATTTGTAAAGGGAGTCAGATGATTTCATAGAGCCTTGTGTGCTCGTAGATCATCTGCCACAGCACAAGCTGCTGATAAATTCCTTAGGTCAGAGAAAGATAGGGATGTTCTGTGATTTCAGTTGAGAAAGAGGAAATAGAGTACAGCTTTCATTTCTAAGAGTTTTGCTTTCTGGATATAAGTATTGAAAGAGCTGACTCCCTGCTCCTGTTTGTGAGATGAGAAATTTTGCATTGGACTGTGTGGGGGAGTGATGCCACAACATGTTAGGCAAAATCCTCATTCCACATTGGTCCCTTTTCTAAAAGATGAAAGGGCTGGAACACCATGAAAGGATCCTAAAACCCCTCTTTATAGATTGCAAAAGAGTTCCTTGTGGCAGGCAACCTCTAGTGAAAAGGGCTTGCTTGGAGTCAGGCAGCAAGCGGGAAGGGCCATGTTGTCTCTGCTAGGCAGCAGAGTGAATCGCCATATGTATAGTCTGATGGAAGATAGGCAGGCTCTTAGGACCATTACAGATATGCCAAGGACCTCTGCAGTTCCTGGACCAGCAAACCACGGATGAAAGCTGTCCATCTGACTCTTTCCTCTTTTAACCACAAGCTCTGTGCTGTACCTCTACAAGGCATGGTTGCAGAGCTCAATTCTGTGATCTGTGGCACCAGACAGCTTTAAGTGACTACAGAAACTAAAAAATTTTGCATGCACATGAGTCCCTCTCTGGTTGAAAAGCAGGAGGTGGGATGCAGTCTGTGACAAAGTACCAGAACAAACAACATGCACAAATTGCTAATGTGGGGAACCCCAAACGCTGTATGAATCAATCCTTTAGAGCAAATAATTCTTCCTGTAATCTCAGTTCCTCATGTTGTAGTTCATGTTTTAAATAACTTTGAATCTGTTTGGTAAGGTGATACAAAATTTGTATGGAATGAAGTTTTTCTGGCTTTGCTGAATCACATTAATCCTTCTAGTTCCTCAATTTTGCCACTTAATCTAGGATTTAACCAATATGTGTGAAGTATCATGACTCAAAGGTAGAGGAGCATTTTAAAGCAATCACTCTGGCTATTAAGGCCTCCAAGTGACGAAAGAATAGAAAAAAAATAGCTAATACAGATTTGAGATTTTCTGAAATATTTTTGAATTGGCCAGACTGTATCTCCAAAAGACAGATGGTTTGAACAGAGTTGCAGACATATTTTCTTCACATATTTTAAGGCTTCCCAGAAATCGTAGCCTCTATGTTTACCAGAATGTCAAGAAGTACAAGGTTGGCTGGTGTCAGAATTGATTTTTCAGTGCTGATCTGAACTCTGTGATAGAACGTAAGTGAACAATAGGCAATGACATGCAAGTGGACAGCTTTTCAACTCTTATGTTACACATTCTCCTGCTCCTGGGGGTGAAAAACAGGCATCAAAACCAGGCAGATAAGTATAGGGATGCTGTTTGCACACGTGAAAATAAAACAATAGTTGGACATAAAAGTAAGAAGTTTCAAATAGAAGGAACAGGCTTATTTCTCAAAGGAGCCTCACAATTTATGATCAAGTTAGCAAATGTCAAATAATAGAGCTGTAAAGGGGACAGGTGGTTGTCAAATCCAGAAACTATATTTGCATTTCCACTGAATTTTCCAGTCAGTGAGTCATTACAGTTTTTCAGAAGCTGTGATGCCAGGCAGAGCTTCACGTGGCAATTTGACTTTGTTAAAAATATACTTGTTAAGCATTTCCTCTTTACATCTGATTCATGCCTCAGTGGATGTCATAATATTTGAATGGTTGCTTACTGTTCAGAGTGTGTAAAATGCACAGCTTGGGAATGTACTTAGTCACTTGTGCAGAACTGTGAAGTCAAGGGCAAAAGGAAAGAGTGAGTTTCCAGGCTGAAGATTAAACTGCTGGATGAAAAACAATGAGGATGGTGTTGGATACAGACTCACAGAATCGCTCATACATCTTAAACAGATCTTTGTTAGGCAGATCACACAGTCCTCACAGTAATAAAACAGCATGCCTTCTGCTTTTTTACACACTTCTCCCTTTGGAGAATTGTACTTAGGAGCTAAGTCTTCTGACAGTTTTGACAAATTTTTATTACTGTACGTCCAGCACAAATAGTCCTTCTCAATATACTTACAGAATAGCAAAAAATCTTTTTAAAAACACAGAGGTGCTTTCAGCTCCAGTCAAGTGAGATTAGTCAGTTTAGTGTGGCTGCATGGCTGCAGCCATTAATTGAGAGCCAAGGGAAATCTACTCTACAGAGAGCAGAATATTTTACAGCCTATCTCAGATAAAACATCTTCTGGTCAGTATTAACTCCCAAGCCTTGTTAAACAGCATAATTGAAAGAAAAATGTCACATAATTTTGCTGCCAAATAATTGATGGTGGCTGAGCACTAGACAAAAGGCCCGATTCTCCCTCCCCTCTCCAAGGCTCTTCAGGCCACATCTGCAGAAACCTGACTGCAGTCAGTGGAATTTATGGGGGTGTAAAACTATTGTAGCTGATAAAAAAAACAGTCTGCACAGCTTCTTTTTACTACAGTATTTCTATTCTTTTGAGTTTTCATAGCTCTGTTTTCTTTTGCTGAATACACAGATGTGTTCAAGAGAGTAAGGGAAAAATACCTTCAAATATGCAAATAAAAGACATAACTGTCAACTTTGTAACAAACACTGCTGGTATGTCTGTTGTGCTTATAGCAGCTTAATGCCTAAAGAAATCTGGGATTAACTTTTCTACCACCACTACCAAAAAAAACCCAAAAAGGCAAGCACAAAATCAGGTTACAAGCTAAGAACACTTAAAAGAGAAAAAAGAAACATATTTTTAATTTATGAAAGGCAGGCGGGTTTTAGAAGGAGATTATAAATGGTTCTTTTTTTCCACATAGAAATTTTGAAAACAATTAGTTTGCTGATCTAGGAATAATTTCCTCTAATGCTAGGGTGACCTTTCTAACTTTTTGGGTTCACAAATGACGTTATTCACAGCATGCAATTCATACAAAGCTATGAAATTTTGCATAATGCAAGTGACACTTCTTGATCCATTTTCCTCTTCTTTCTCTTTCTTGTGAATTGCAGCTGTTACATCTGTAGCAGTTTCCATAGTAACAGTCAATTTTGGACCTTACTAAAGGGTGGGAATGAGTAGCTTGAGAGTAAATGACCAGGAAATGGGTTTAAAATGAACAATTATAAAACATTTAGAGGCTACTAGGAAAAAAAAAAGATCACAAAAAAACCTTAAACCCTTTCCAGCCCTTTACAGTGTTAAGCTAGCCTTCCAAAACCACCCCAAACAGCAGTTCTGAACACACAAATCATTAACATTGTGACCTGAGATTGGCAGCTTGATGAGACAATGGTTTCTGTTGTGCAGATTATGGTAGTGTAGCTTGGTTCTAAATTTTAACACTAAAGAGTCCTGTCATTTCTGCAAATGTTCCTCTTTTTCTCAGGAACTGATCTTGCCCCCGCAATCTCTGTGATGGAGTCACATACGATAGCATTGAGATGATCTGGGCAGGCACTGGAATGATCTCAGAGCACTAAGATTTAGTAGTGAACATGTGGTAGTTGTATGGAAAAAAGTTTATAAATTTAATAGGTGCTTTTTTTCTTTTCCCCCCTAAATCCACTTCAGGAACCAACATCTCAGCCTCAAATTGTCTTGAAGGGGTGCTTATACACATTTGGCTAAGGCTGTAAGTAAGAATGACAGTGATGTGAATGGATAGAAACCTAAGGAGCCTGGAAGATGATTTCAGAGAGTCTACCCTGACTGCTGCACAAGCCCTCCCCATGGAGTGAATATTCGCTGGAAATAACTGTTGCAAATAGCTTCAAAAGGAAATACAACAGAGGAGAGGACAGAGATTTGGTGGCTTAGCAGCTAAAACTTTGAACCTTTAACCTCTGGATCCATGCTGAATGCCTAGCTTGAAGTTCTCAGAAAAAGTATTTTCTACTTCAAAATGGAAAGAACTTACCATACATAATTGGAAGTGATTTAGGATAAGGAGCTAGAATAGTAGTTTTATGGGGTCATGACCTTTTAACCTGCACATTTTGTCATGGTGCTTTTTACAGCTGGTGACATTTAGTCCAGGGAATAATTTGTCTTGACACGTTTTTGTTTTACTTTGGGTTTGGTTTTGTAGCAGTGGAACATAGATACTTTTTGTGATAAGTGTTTAGATGCCCTAAATTTAATTATTAGGAGGTTGATATCTAGCTAATCTTTACATAAATGAAATTCTGATTTCTTGTAGCAGATAAATTACAATGCAATTGCACATCTAAAATCAGCATTGCAAAAGCATGATTGAATTTCCATGAAAAGAAATTCTCAAGCAGACTAAACAGAGAAGGCAGATTATGTGCTCTAACTAATGCCTGTCTGGTGGGGATGGACCATGTGGTGGTCACCCATAGGTCTTGATTTCATATGATCACTGTAGATACTTTTTAGACGACTGAAGCAAATAATGTGATTGAACCTAGAAAATAACATTTATTTCTTGTTATCCTTCGCATTATGCAATTGTTGCTGTATAAGATGACTTAGCCCTGTCTTGAGTTGTGCAATTCTGTCACAGCTGGGTTTCTGTGTAAGAGATGAAGACACTTGGAAGCTCACACAGTCTGTGTTTGCAGCATAAGAGCTATAGTTCAGTTGTTAACAAAGCCTTCACTTAAGTCTTCACAAGAACAGTCATTCTGTTATACGCAAAATTAATGAACATATTTATGCATACATACATATATACACATTTGAAATTAAAACTAGGGCTTAAGGTTTTGAATGCGATTTCAGCTTATCCTGATATGACTTGGTTCACCTTCTTCAGAAATACTGTGACGAGAAAAATAAGAGCATCTTAAGAAATAATTGAGCAGAAGTTTAGCCCTATGAATCATGACAGCTGAGGGAGAGTGGGAGACGGAAAAAATAAAAACCTGCACTCAAAAACCAACCAACCAAACAAAAAGTACAACAAAATGACTAGTGAAAAAGAGTTAAGTGCTCCACTTCATGCAGCTTGGCAAATGGAAGAACACAAATCATTGCAAAAGAAAAAGCAGCTTGGAAATCTCTGGAGACTGACTTCACATGGCTAATTTACAACCACATGCCGCATCTGTCACTTTTACAAATCAATGAGAGTGCCTACCCTTTAATAGCACAGGGTCACTGGTAAAGGTTGCTAGTGTCGACCATACAGAAGAGACCTCTCAGGATGTCAGAAAAGAACCTCAGTGACGCACATTATCACCCGCATGCTCCTTTATGTCACTTCCAATTTACTTTATCTTAAATTGTCAGCTAGCAGAGCTCACTCCCATATTAATAACTAGAGGTTTGCATCCAAGCCAGCAAAAATAAACCCTGCTGATAGCTTCATGAGGCAGCTGGCTTGCTCTAAAGAAAGCCAAAAGGGAAAGATTGAGCTCTTAGTCCTTCTTAGTAGAGTCTGTAATATTAAGGAAAGGAAAAAGCTGATACGACTTACAGATGGTTCTTGTGTAATGTACAGAGAAACATTTGTATTTTGTTATTTTCTGTAGCTACTGTTCAATAAGAGGGTGATACAGTTCTTTTACAGTACTGGCCTACAAAATAAGACATTAAGGCCACATATAAATGCAAAATGTTCCCATGAGCTGCAACAAGTTTCTTCAGCCCTGAGTTCATATTTCTCCATGGCATTACTGGGTATTTAATCCTCTTTCTTACTCTTTTTCTGGTTGTATTGGAGAGACTTAATAGGCTTGATTCACTGCTTGAATTCAGCTGGTGGAAGCTGAGCTCTGGGGTTTGGCACTGGAAACGTTATTTGGGTAGATCAGCAATGTCAAACATGCCTCAGCCCAGCTAAGCAGGCAGTCCTGCAAAGCACACATTTACCCTGCTCTTTAATAGCACAGAGCAGAATGCAGAGTGAAGTGCCTGGGAGAAGTGCTGATGCAGCCAGTACCACAGGTGTACTTTGCCAGGGTTACTCCTGCAGGATCACAGCTACTCATTGGGGGAAATCGCAGAAGCCCTGCAGTGCTCCCCGTGGTAATTGCAGCTCCCTTCTTTATTGTATCTAATCAGGTGAATAAAACCCTGGATTTTCTTTCCAACTACCTCACCTAAGGAACTTTCATCTACAATTTTGACTGAATCTGCACGCAGCAACCTTGCTTTTACAGGCAAAACTGGAGTGCATTCATTAGACAGCTTAGAAGTGTACGTATGCCTGTTTAGATGGTTGTTAAACCTGCTCCTTGATAATTTTGTTTTAATATTTCCTGATTTGTAATTTTATTACCTTGCAGCTATATCCTTTCAGTCATAATATTTTCAAGAAAAATTATCCTGGCACACTTTTTCTTTTTGTATGGAATCCATTTCATGCCTCTGATATTTCATAGAATCATAGAACGTCCTGAGTTGGAAGGAGCTCACAAGGATCATCGAGTCCAACTCCTGGCCCTGCACATGACAACCCCACAGTTCACACCATGTGTCTGAGGGCCTTGTCCAGTCTCTTCTTGAACACTGTCAGGCTTGGGGCTGTGACACCTCCCTGGGGAGCCTGTTCCAGTGCTCCAACATCCTCTGGGTGAAGAACCTTTTCCTAATGTCCAACCTAAACTTCCTCCTACCATTCTTTCAGGTTCTGTCATTGGTCACCAGAGAGAAGAGTTCGACGCCTGCCCCTCATTCTCCCCTTGTGAGGAAAGTATAAGCTTCAAGTTTCGGCAAGTTTTATCACCTATCTAGTTGTCTTATTTTCCTGGTTATCTATAAATATGTAAAATGCATAGATCTCAGTAGCAATCCCATGGCATCCTCCCCTTTGATAAAAATAACCATTTCTTTCTATATTTTATTTCATATTTTTGATATTATACATTATTATTTCTTGGTCTTGTCTTCTTTCTTATCCTGTAACACCTTTGTAACCAGCCTTTTTTGAGGATGAAAGCTGAAAACTTTACTGAAAGTTCAACTACATGGTATCAGCTAGCTCATGCTTACCCACATGTACAAGGTGATTTCTTCAGAAGTTGTCGTGGCTATATTAGCTACGACTTCCATCTGCAAAAGCAGTGGTAATTCTGTCCCAGTATGTCATATTGATCCCAGTGATCATTAAGTCTTTCTTTTTTTTTTTTTTTTTTCATATATCTGGAAAAGAATTTTAATGTCCTGAAGTTTGACTTTCAAGTATGTGGTTTTCAACATTACCCTTGAAGCACCTTTAAAGAGTGATGCCACATTTGTCACCTAGCTTTCCTTTCCTCTAAAAGGTAAGTTAAATATGTCTGTTTTATCAGCAGTTACACTTTTGGATTGCAGAATAGATGTACCCAAAATACCAATCAATTTGCGTGTCAGGATGGCAAAAGAGACTGAACTAGCTGTTTTGTGTGAAATGTTAAGAGAGGGCTAAGTATACCTCTACAGAGAAAGTTGTAATATCTATTCAGACTCTTAAGCTTCTAGTAAGAACTAGCTCTATTCATGTACTTCTGCTGAGGTGACTGAGTTTTGCAAAAGGAATAATAACTGACCTAGCTGTCAATAATCTCAGCTACACACATTTCACAGCAACTGAACTACATCTGGTGGCAGACAGGTGGGAAAAGTGGACTGTAGCCACATTTTGCAGGGAAGGCTCAAAATAAGGATGTTACAGAAGTGATTTATAAGTTGCAGTGAAAATTTTACCCCTGGATTTACCACTATTATGATGATGTTTACTAGGCTGGTGTAGTCACAATTTTGGAAATAGCAGAATAGAAAACAAATTTACAAAATTGTTATTGCTGTTGTTGACAATAAAACACAGAATAGCTCTTCTGCTGTGAAGCAAAACATTTTCTCTCTTGGAGTGATTTGCAAATTTGCAGTATTAATGAAAAAGTATACAGCTATGATGGTCGTCTCTGGAACTTTACTTTTCAATACTGAATGCAGGGTTTCAAGCAGTGATTTCTGTTCTCAGGCTCTGATGATACCTGCCACATTCACATTGTGACTTGTCAGACATAGGCTATAGGTGAAGGTAGAAGCTGCTGCTATCTGGGCTTCTTTATACTATACCATTATGCCATCCCAGGTTAAAAAAATTGGCCCTTCAGCAAATCTTCCCTGAGGATTTTCAGCACAGACTGACTGTGCTATACTGTGTTAATCACTGTAATTAAGAATTCTTGTTTTACTAACATATACTTTATTGTGAATGTGTACGCTGTACAGTGGATGTTGCACTGATGCTGGGCATTTTGGTCATGGTTTTATTTAAACTTTCAGAAGTTTTCAACCTAGTACGATGACGCAAGGTACCAACAGAGAGACAAAGAATAATGCATTGATGCAATAAGAAAGGCACAGTTACTGTTGTCCTGTGTAGATAACAGACTAGAGTTTGATCAGTCTGTGTTGCTGTTTGGTTTAATTTCTAACCAATACTTTCCAGAATGACAAAGAGGTACATAAACTCTTCAAAAAATACAGCTGGATATAACTGCTTGGCCGCTTCAGCCACCTATACTTCGCATTTACTCAGTTGTTCTCAGTACACTGTTGTCACTTGTTTCGGTCAAGTTGACAGTCTTAGTCATGCCTTACTGGCTTCAGTTCAAGTAAGTCTACAAAAATGTACTACTTACTTGTGGCTAAGATGCAGAAACTGCTCCTAATTTGTTCTTTTCTTTTACTCGTAGAATAGTAATTAAAATACGTTTGCAATACAACCTCGTTAAAAATAGTTCAGGTCACGGGAAATCAACGTGTGCTGAAATCGCGCTGAACCATATTTTCGCAGAGCAAATGAACACTGCAGGTAAGGTAAAGGCAGTCAATGTAGTTCAGAGATAAGTGCATAGTATCAGTTTTAGCTCTTGCATTGTCTTTATCCAGAAGATACTTTGCATAGGAGTAATACTGATATACCACATTGAAACCTATTAATTCATTGAGCTGTCAATAAACGCAAAGCTCTGAAACCACAGACAATGGTTGGTGAGATGTGCAGAAATTATGTTCAAAAAATGGTCTAACATTGCAAACTCTCCTTTTTTTCCCTGTTCCATCGGTTCTTCAAGGAGTAACAATATTCCTAATGACTCATACGGGACAAGTTGCTTTCTTGTTCCAGATAATCCTTTTAGGGCCATATACACTACATGGGAGACGTAAGATAAGATAAACAAAAACGCAAACTGCACTTTAGTTTGCACTCTCCATAAAAATACTGAAAATAAAAACAACTGGTCCATTTAGACACAGGCTACTTTGGGTTAGCAATAAAAATACTAGAATTACAAGAGTTCTGTTTTATAAATTTCATCAAAGTATTATAATTTTTTAAATTTAATTGCCTAAGAAAAATGGATGCTGTCTGTATTTCTCAGATCTGTTGCCTGGAGAGAGTTGTACTTTATTGTTTTAGACCCAGCTTTTGCTGTTCTATCTTTTTGCTTAATTCAAAGATCTCCAAAGGTTATTTTTTTTCTCCTTTAGTTTTATAGCTTTTGATGTTCTCTGGATAATACAGGCAGGTGAATAATACCAAATTTTGTCTGTGCATCACCTCTGCTCAATATGATCCTACAGAAGGAAAAGGGAAGAATAATCGACATTGGTCGAGGAGCTAAAGGCTGAACTTGCTCCATAATTAAACAATACTTTCACATGGTTGAGTGAAGAGGAAGGAGCTATCACTGTTCTCTGATGTTCTTTTATAAGACTCATCTCCATTTGAAAGCTTACTTTAAAAGTGGGTTTTTACCTGCTAGAATTTTCAGCAAAATTTTAGATTACACTCTAGATATTGAAATTATTTTTTCTTTTAAATATACTCTGATAGTATTCCATTTGTTGATGCCAACTATTATACTATAGCATAAAAGTATGAATATATTGAACTTCAAAGAAATGCTGGCACAAAAAAAAACAGGAATTGACCATTCTTTGCCCCTGCTACTACAAGGCAGGAGGATGAACTGCCCTGAAAGTATCTGTGCTCCTCACTTGCTCAGGGTGCTGTGGAAAAGAAAAGGTACAAGGTGGCACAGGTTGGCAGAAAAGGTGTTACACAGAAAAAATATGGTGTTCAAGAACCCTAGGGACACCAATAAGGCTCCTGGAATACTGTATCAGAACCAAATTCCTCCAAAACCAAAAAACGAAACCTGAGAAATATATGCATCTGCTCCTATTATTTGTGCTCAGGAAGACAGTCTTGACTTGAACAGATTCCTACCATTTCCTTGCATGTGAAATTAGTTCTGGGCACCACTGTTGCCATCTCAAACTTTTATTCTTTCGTTTTGGTCATAAATTAGAAATCACAGGCCTAGTCCAAGCCTCAAAGTATCTCTCTTTGACAACAGGTGCCCTCAACACCCACCTTGGAGGTGAGTTTCCCACTGTAGAGATTACTACAGAAGTTATGATCTTTCAGAATTTTTTACGTAAGCAGTGCTATACTCTTGTGTCTAGCCAAGGCTTGACAAACTATATGACATTAGGCGTAACCTAGAAAATGTTTGTCAGATCCACCTAGATTAAACAGATATTAAATAACTTTTCCTGAGCTAACCGGTTGGCAAACCAAAATATGTGAGCAGTTAAATGCTTGTGTCCTTGTAGTAGCTTTAATCTAATAGTTAATAGTTAATCTAATCTCATAGTTAGAAAAATATTGCACAAATTCAGCTTCACATTAGGCTTCTATTGTAATTTGGACAAGGGCTTTTAGCCTTCATCTGTGTCCCGAGCTTTCACAATATTCAGTTTTTCTGATGTATTAGAATATTTTAATTCCTCCTTTTATTTTACTTTAAAAGGTAAGTGCATTAACTTCAGTCTCCCTTTCAGGTGGTTCTGGGATGTCGTGTATTAACACTTAGCACTGCATATTACTAAGGAAGATAAGCTTCAGTGTATTCGTGGATTCCTGGACATCGAAATAATGTTAATAACTAGTGGTAGTGGCTGTGCTGTTATTGCAATGCTTATGAGAAAGCAACCTTTGGGTGAAACCATACTGAATGTTTCAGCAACACTACACAAAACCTGGACCTGTATTTTTTTCTCAACTCAAATTCTGTGTTCTTCAACCCAGATGTTCAACAGGGGTGTTCATACATACCAAAGCAATGGTCTTTTTTTTTTTTTTNGTAGAAAACATGAAAAGAAATTTTGGCCTCTGGGATTATTTGTTTTCCTTTCTAGAGAAGAAAAGGAGAGAAAAGAGTATTACGAAAGCAACTATGCAGAATTGATCAGAACTTAAGCATGAAAGGAAAAGAATAAAAGGAAAATAAACCATTACAATGAGGGAGAAATGAAAATATTTACAGGGATCCTATGCCTGTGTATTGAGATAGTATTCCTTTGAAGGTCTACTGAGTGTCTTCTGATAATCATTAATACATAAATAGCTTTAGCTGTTATAAAATATATCTGATACTGTTGTAAATACCTGCATTGGCACAATAATTAGTTATTGTGTTAGTCCTAAGACGTTAAAGAATAAAAGATCTATGAAGATAACTGCCATTTTAAGACAAAGAGTTTATGTGACAAAAGGTGCAGAGCAGTAGGCACTGAATTTATTGTAATGGCTAATGCAGAGCACCTAATCTGAAGAGCTCCTATATCTGCAGTGTGAAGATATAAGAAGATCTTAACAGTGTGGAATATAGCCTTGAGAGCAAGGCTGTAAAATGCTGTGATTAGAAAAACAAATAACAGGACAGAAAACAAGATAGTTGACCATTGAGAAGATAGGAAAGAAGAGAAAGCGTGATTAAATATTAATAAGGAACTTGTTTCTGGTAGATCTGGTCAGAAATGATTGTCCCTGTTTTGTTTAGAAGAAGCTTAGAAACGGCTAATAAGTGCAAGGTAGGTGTTGTGAAAGCACATGATATGGATTTAAACCAAGATTTTTATAAAAACGTTTTCAAAGAATCGATGGTGGGAGGCAGAAAGAAGCAAGGCAGAAGGAAACAGACTCAGGTTCTTTTATTTCCTTAAAGGATGAAGTGATCCTAATTAAATAATCTCCCTTGATTTGCATTGAGTAGTAATGACATTTTCTTCCCCTGGCACTGAAGTGTGTTTTGCAGTTTCAGCAGCAGTCTGTATTTAAATCCTATTATTGCCTACCAGAATAAAACAGAAGTCTAACAAGATTATTTGGGAGGTTCCAGCTATTTAAGGCTGGATTTGTTACTACATCTATCAATAGGTTCAACATTTTCTTAGACCATGCAATACTGTGAACATCTGTTTGCATTTCTTTAATGCTTGATGAAAATTATGCTGTTTTCAGGGAGAAATTTCCTCAGAATGTTTTTAAAGGCCTGTTTCTAAATGTACTGTTCTTTAGAGTTGCAACTTTTGGAAAATGGGGGATAGTGATCTTAACACAACAAATAATCTTGAACAGATGTTTAAGAGGGAGGAGTAAGGCATGCGTATATTTGCATGACTTCCTCTGAAGCAAAAGATAAAAACTTGTACAATTCAGGTATACACTGTCTCTGCCATCCTTAGTTTATACAGGTGTCAGAGTGTTAGCATTTTTGTTTTAAACTGGATGATTAAGAGTAGCTGTGTAACAGGGTTGGCAAGTCCCATTGGACAAAATGCTGGAGACTTTTTCATGAATAGAAGGGCGGTAATAAGTGAGGCTGCCTAACCCTGGGTACCGGTCTTTGAGTATCCTGACCACATCGCCTGTGCTGAGCTGCAAGTAAAGGAACCCCTGGGAAAGCTGAAATATTCCCATTTCTAAGTGTTTGGAGAGGCTGATTGGATATTTCTTCTATTTAAAGTGGATAATGATGTTATGAGCGGTCATCAGATGACCTTATTTAATGTGACTATTGCTGCTAATTAGATCCTGCAGCAATGCCCTTTTCTTTCTATGAATGAAGCAGTAAATGTGTGATCACTTCCGGACATGACCAGCTCAACCCTGCTGCAAGTTTCATGGTTTGGCTTACTAAATGCCATCAAGCACCCTAGGGAGAGGAAGACCTGTGCTCTGTTCCAGAGGGCTGGATGAGGGCCAGGGGAAGGGAGCAGCATTCCACTGGCAGGGCTCTGGGGCATGAGCATGGTCGTGATCCTGCACAGTTACAGCTTACCCAGTGGCTCAGACCCTCCTCTTCAGTGTTACTGGCCCTGCCGCCCCCACCCCTCCCTAGAGAGACCCGCGGGACCAGAACATTCATAAAGCAGTTACATGGCTAAAAAAACCCTGCTCACTGTTTTAAAAATGTGATTTCCTCCTAATAGTATCATATTTCTGGAAGGCAGTACTTCGAAACTCATTTAGGTGCCACAGTCTCTATTGATTTTCCTAATACATATATATCTCCACTGAACTTTTTCACTCATTAGGACCCATTAGCTAGTTTACGGCATGATATCATAGTCATTAGAGAGTTACTCATTGCTAATTGAACATTTAAGACTTCTACAATTCATATGAGTAAATTTGTCCAACATATGAGGACACTATTGCTAATTTTCCTTATTTGTTCATTTTAAAGTAAATGTTGTAATTTCAGCTTGCTCTATATTAATATACAAATGCGATATCATAACTATTTGCTTCTGAAACATGACGTTTTATGCAATACGGAGAGAGGAGGGGGTGTACTAATTTTTTGCCAGAGGATTTTATCTGGCTACTGCTGGTAATTTTCCCAAACTCACTCAAGCTTGAAGTCATCAGCTGGCATGTGGTAAAGTCTGCTGCTAATTTTTGTTTTCTTTTCTGATTTGAACTTAAGAGGACAAACAGCCTTGGACCGTGGCACTTTTCTCGTTTTATTCTTACAAACCATGGCACATAGATAATGTAATCATAGAATCATAGAATCATTTGGATCGGAAAAGATCCTCAAGATCATTTGGTCCAGCCATTAACCTAACTCTGACACTAAACAATGTTATTAAGAACCTCATCTACATGTCTTTTAAACACCTCTGGGGATGACGACTCAACCACTTCCCTGGGCAGCCTGTTCCAACGTCTGACAATCCTTTCTATGAAGAATTTTTTCCTAATATCCAATCTAAACCTCCCCTGGTGCAACTTGGGGCCATTTCTTCCCATCCTATTCCTTGTTACTTGGGAGAAGAGACCAACACCCTCCACACTACAACCTCCTTTCAGGTAGTTGTAGAGTTGTAGAGCTGTAATAGTTATGGAGTTGTAATAATGCACAGAAAAGTGTTCTTTGTTGGGAAATCTGCATCTTAACATGATCAGTTTAAATACAGCATTGAATGCAACTGTGTTCAAAGATTGATTTCATTCTTATTAGTAACATTGCATATTTTCTCATGCAAGATGCCAGTATAGATGGACTCTAGCAAGTTTTAATACCTTATTAGGATTGCAGAACATAGGTGTTATGATACTGTATATATATAGATATTAGGATACCTTATTTGGATTTTAAATCTTATTAGGGTTGTAGTGCTTGTGTGTTTAAAATTGTAGGATATTATCAGAATAGAAAGAAAAGACCATAAAACACAATGTGATGTCACGATGTGATGCCATTAAAATACTTGCATCAGTTGCATCAAGCTTATTGTGGTAGAAAAAGCAATCCTCACAGCAGTCCTTACAGAAAGTTGCACTAACATGTTTATGCTGTTTATGATAGTTTTCATTTATGCCTGGTTTTTTACACTACATTTTGCCTGGAAACTGTCATTCCAGGCCTAAGTTTTATTCAAGCAGAACTGGGTTTTCATTTTGCTTTTCTGCCATCTCTGATGACGTGGCTTCTCTTCGTTTTATCATGTTTTTGTTAAATTTTGTGTAACAGCACAGGAAACAAAAAGATCTTGTCTTTTTTCAAGGAAGATTTTTCTTTGGAAAGGAAGGTGGTTGTCACTCTAAATTGGCTACAGCAATTTACAAATAAAATTGGAAAAAATAGGTGAGATATGAATTGTATCTTCTTGGTGAATAACACCTATGATCTTCAATATACCACACAAATTCAGACACCTGTTCTGTTAAACTTCTGATTGCTTGAAAATTGTCCTTACATGAAAACCCCTGTGACTAAAGCATGTGGGTAGCTTTAGTGCTACAGTTGTCAGCTCTAGTTAGATATAACAGAGACTGACTGTAATGTGCCTTAGAGAACCTTGAACAAGGAAGTGAGTGTTGTCTTGAAAAACAGAAATTGCAAGTGTCTCTGCTGTGATATTCTAGTGAGTATAATTGACCTCATCAAGTAATTCTGTCACCTGTGCTAGATCTCATTTTGCAAAACTGCGTGTGTAAAATATCTAAATCTCCTATTTTTATTTCAGTGTTTGGAATCTTTTCAGGTCATCATCTCAGAAAAAAACAGTAAAATATTTGAAGTAGGATTTTCAAAACTGATTTTAATAGCCAGTTTTCCATCTGCTGAAATTTGGTCTGATTCTCAGCCCACTAGCACTGAGGATTTCCTCAATGATAGTGGGTTTTTTGAGAATAGGCTTTAGACAGCCTTGAGATTATATTTGCTCCAAACCTTAATTAATGGCTTTTACCTCTGAATCCCAATTTTTTCAGACCGTCATGTTCTGATTTTTCCTCAACATCATTCATTGGTCTTGGTCTAAGTCTGATCATGATACTTCTCTGAGCTGATTTCTGATATTGCATTGCCTGTTGTTTCCACTTAGTTGAGTGACACCACTTTTCCATTCTTGCAAAAACAGTCTTTGTGGGTTAAATTTATTCAATGGCTACGTAATCTTGTAGACATTTTTCCTCTGGTGTTTGGTTTTTTTTTTTTTTTGGTTTGTTTTTTGTTGTTGTTGTTGTTGTTGTTTAGTTGTTTGTTTTTATTATACTTATAGTTCAACAAACAGGTTCTTACTTAATCATTGTCATGGAATATTGTAGTTACATGTTCAGGAATATTTCTGAGAAAATGTGGAGGGCTTTATGGAGGGGTTACATTTACTTGGCATGTGGAATGTTTCTTAAAACTTACTACATTCACTTCCTGTATTTCATCTTCTATCCTCCAGCCTTTGAAGAAGTCCCATATGACCTCTGCACATCCCAAGTCACTGCTTCTGACACCTTGGAAGATAGATTTATTCAGACTTTAGTTACTTTTCAGCTTCACTGATTTCCTTCCCAGTCACCAGCATATTTCTTCCATAAAGCAAGAGGTAATACTTCTTACAATTACTTACATTTGTGATACTCCTCCTATTCTGGTTTTATTTCACTTCCTCCCGTGCTTTCGGTGCATTCTGTGTATAAAACTTTCATGAAATGCAAATTATAATAACCTTATTTTTCCATTTCACCAGACAGATTTAGTCAGACGAAGCCTTCAGGGTATTTTAGGTATCACCAGGCAATACAGGACTGACCTCAGTGGATAAAAGTGTAGCGATGTTTAGAGAACCAAGATCCAGTGCTGCCCCCCAATTGCAGACAAACCTGCAGAGCTGCCCGCTGAGAATCTTCTCTGCTTGGGCAGTGACTTGCCTCAAGCACCATGCAAAATAATCACTGAACTTGAAAACACCATAAACTAGGTTGCTGGGGTAACTTATTGCATAAGGACAATTCTGTTGGGGCATGCATACAATTATTGCTTGTCTTCGTTCCTATTTCAAGTTTCACTAGCCATGACGCCCCCGCTTAGGGAGTAAATTCTTGAATTATTGAATTACAGCCAAAGCTGCTGCAAATATAGGCAATGGTGCTGTTAACTGGACTTTTACAATACAAAACTGATCTGTAGTAGTTTCCCCAACAATCATATTTTGTGTCTATAGGCGCGTACATAGATGTGTATGTTCATGTATGTAAAAGTATACAAAAGGAAATCTGCTAAGTATTATAAATCCATTCAATTACACTCTATTATGATTCTTCATAATTTTCAGTTTCATTTTAAATATAGGTAATCGTATTAATCTCCATATTTTTAGAATGTTATTACACAGATGTTATAGTTTAATAACAACTTTCCAATTCTCTCCACAAAATGCAAGTATCAGAATCCACATGCATTACCTTTGTCTTACTGGAAACATAAAATGTCCAGCCCTTAGTGTAAGATTGAGATTAATCTGAAATCTTACCAATAATTTAATATTGGAGCACATTTCCATCAAGTTCTGTTGGCTACCTTTTCACAAATACATTTTTTTCATTACAATTATGGTTGTTGGTTACAAAAAATTGATTTGATCAATATCTTCAAACATGAAGCAAAAATCCCAAATCTTCGTACAAGCACTATTTAGCGACACAGTTCTTAAACTTGGGGCAATATTATTGACTTTAGTATTGAAAATAAGTGTTAACACCAAATCTATTATCTAAACACAAACCAAGCTTGGCTGTGACGATTCAGTCCTTTTAAATGTGCAACTGCACTAGACTGGTTTAAGGAAAAATACATAAAGTAGTTAAGTTTAAGTTGCAGGAAGCAATATACTGAAGAACAGGGAAGACAGCACTATTAGCAAAATGCTTTCCCTGTATTAATCACATTCTAAGCAAACAGGATTGTTCACTGCTGTAAGAAACGCAGTGATGTAAAAATGAGTTGAAACTGAAAGCAAACTTTAATAGAAAAAGATGAGAGAGATCCTTTGCATACTCTGATGGAAAATTAAAGGAAGAAATTATTTCATTCTTGCTCTCTGGTGAGACAGTGATCATTATGAAGGAGGTTTACTTTAAAATCCTGTCAGCTAATATTTTTTTACTTGACATGTGCACTAATGCTCTTCAATGGAGGTTTCAGCCAAGTGGAAAAAAACAGTTAACATCTTGCTCTGTTTCAATCTGGTATTTGCAGCTTGCCTAACCAAATTTCACTGTTCCAGTACTATGGTGTTTTTTAGAGTTCTGTTAAGATATATTGACATGTGATTTGGAAGTTATATTTGTTTCAAAATTTATTATATATTAGAGATTTAAATATACCTACATGATCAGGTGACTCTCCCACATAAAATTACTGCTCAGATTTAGTATCAGATTTAGATATATCTCCATGAGTATGCATTTTCTTGGCCATTCTTTTGCAAATTCTGTAAGATTTTGAATAGACACCAACAATCCTTTAATAGGATCCCAAAGATTAAAGTTTAAACTCCTAACATTCAAATTCTATTACTCTCAAACTTTCTGACTTAAATCTTGACAATATCAATAATTATCTTCCTATTTTTTTATTAATCTAAAAACTCTTTTATAGACTAATGGTGCTTGGTACCCCAAACTACATAAAACTATTTTTTTTTTTTTAAACTAGATTAGAAGTTTAGAAAAACCCACATGACTATGGTAAGCTTAATGATAAAAATTGGTTTTATAAAGTAGTAACTTCAAATGTTAGAAACTAATATATTCAAGAATGAAAATTATTGTTTTTTAACGTTATCTTGGCAATTCAGTATAAATAGAACTACACAAATTCTCACATCAGTAATTTCCAAACTAACGGTTCATTCAAAATAACTTGGATATGACTTTCTGCTTCTCTGAAAAGATTAAGTGGTGCAGAGTAAAGAAGTCTACTTTCTACGTGTTTACAATGTAGACTACATAAATATTAGAAACAGGCTGAAACAAAAATTTTCACTGTGAAGAGTCCCAAAGGTATCAGAACAACAACTTTTGTTTTGAATCTAATGTCAGACCTGTAATTTTCTAATGGAGATAAAATAAAAACTTGATCTCTGGGGAAACTGAGTTCAGAGAGGATTCTTTTTTATTCAGCACCATCAATAAACACATTGCATTAACAAATATTGCTCAGTGCAAAGGGACTCTTGATTTTTAAAATCTTTGCAGTGTTTTTGTTATTGTTTCTGTGCAGATGTTTGTTTCTTTACCCCCAAAAAATTGAAAAGACTACTTAAATGTGTTGCCCATCTTGTTTAACAGAATAAAGTAAGTTTATGGGACTTCTTTGTGATTCCCCTACCACATCTTCACAAAATGTATGTTAAGTGGGAAAATCCCTAGTACCTCATATGCACTTTAACAAATTTTTTTCTTTCTCTGATCATTATTCCACATGCATCCTCATACATAGAACACCTTTTATACTATTTTTCTATTTGCATAATAGAAAGGTGGAAAGGTGATGTAACAACTTAGCCTTGGCACTGTTTCAAGGCATATCAAGAAGAAGAGGGTCATTAAGGGCAGTCAGCATGGCTTCACCAATGGGAAGTCATGTTTAACCAACCTCATAGCCTTTTATGAGGACACAACCAGGTGGGTAGATGATGGTAGAACAGTGGATGTGGTCTGTATCGATTTCAGTAAAGCATTTGACACAGTCTCCCACAGCATCCTCGCAGCTAAACTGAGGAAGTGTGGTCTGGACGATCAGGTGGTGAGGTGGACTGTGAACTGGCTGAAGGAAAGAAGCCAGAGAGTTGTGGTCAATGGGGCAGAGCCTAGTTGGAGGCCTGTATCTAGCGGAGTGCCTCAATGGTCAGTACTGGGACAAGTACTTGGATGAGGGAACAGAGTGTACTATCAGCGAGTTTGCTGATGACACCAAGCTGGGAGGAGTGGCTGACACGCCAGAAGGCTGTGCTGCCATCCAGTGAGACCTGGACAGGCTGGAGAGTTGGGTGGGGAAAAATTTCATGAAATATAACAAGGGCAAGTGTAGAGTCTTGCATTTGGGCAGGAACAACCCCAGGTACCAATATAAGTTAGGGAATGACCTGTTAGAGAGCAGTGTAGGGGAAAGGGACCTGGAGGTCCTGGTGGACAGCAGGATGCCCATGAGCCAGCACTG
>VWYH01001030.1:49229-66046 GCA_013399365.1 Pampusana beccarii
GAGCCAGGCTCTTCTCAGTGACAACCAATGATAGGACAAGGGGCAATGGGTACAAACTGGAACACAAGAGCTTCCACTTAAATATGAGAGGAAACTTCTTCATGATGAGGGTGACAGAACACTGGAACAGTCTGCCCAGGCAGGTTGTGGAGTCTCCTTCTCTGGAGACATTCAGAACCTGCCTGGACGCCTTCCTGTGTAACCTGATCTAGGTGTTCCTGCTCTGGTGGGCGGATTGGACTAGATGATATCTCGAGGTCCCTTCCAATCCCTGAAATTCTGCTACTCTGTGATTGTTTACATGAGAGATTGTTCATCTTTTTGTGTGTCCTTATTGGGAGGATATACTTTCTTTGTATATCTTGATATTTTCCATCTCAATTTGATCCAGGAAGAAGTGCTAGAAAAATTGCCATATGAAAATCTATTCTAATGATATCTCTCACCGAGACAAAATGAGAAAATTTTGAAAAAAAAACAAGTCAATAGCTGACTCCTAGACTGTTTGAATTAGAATTAGAAACAACCTTTTAAACCATTTGGATGTTGTCTAATATAGAAGTATAAGAAATACTACTTTCACCTCTTAAAATTTCAGATGAATATTTTCTTCAGTTTCACTTCACATGAAATTGCAGTAGCATCTCTAAGTTATGGGGAGGGGGATGCTTAAGAAAACCTGTGTCCATTAGAATTTTTCCAGGAATTCATTTTATGTACTTTGTGGTGGGGTTTTTAAATTTAAGCATAAACAACTACTGAAAGGTATTTTATAGAAAATACTAAGACATAAAATAAAATCTAATAAATATTACTGAAGAAAATAATCAGAGCACCTTTGGTTTTATATATCAAACACACAGCATACTTTATTAACCATTTACAAGATGATAATTAAATGCAGAAATTACTCTATAAATAACAGGAGAACAGATACTCAATTTATTATAAAGAACTTTCGTAAAGGTTTTAGCTGGAAAGAGACAAAATTTATTTTGTCAAAAAATATTTGTCAGTTTTCAGTGAATGTGAAGTAATAATGTCGTTTGCCATATTTTGCCTTAAAATATTAACATCAGTTCTGATGCAGAATCATAAATCATCCCTTACTTATCTGAAAGTATCTGTATGCTTACGAACTTTAAAGATCTTTTCAATGAAACTGGATAAATTCAAAATTTACAACCACACAGAAATCTGTGTTTCTTTTTGTTTTAGTTCATACTGTAATCACATTACTCTTTTAGCAGAAATCAAATGTTCTGTGTTACATCACGACCTTGAAACTGCACCGTTTAGAAGCAAGAGAAAAATGCAGTTTCTTCTCTGTAGAACTCTACTTGACCCTTCTGAAGTAAACGGAAATTCTTTGTATGCCAAATATATTTCTGGAAACTGCCTGTGCCTGTGATAGTATGTGAACATATTCACACAGTTCAGCTTTGTCATACTTTGATTTGATCTGAACAATGCTTATTTTAAACAGTATATTTAGCTGTTACATAAAAAGCAAAAGCTCACTAATTGTAATTACCAATATTACGTTCAGGAAAAATGCAAGAGATGTATATAGTATCTTTTGTTTCCTTGGCTTTCAATGGCAAAAGAAAAAAGCTATAAATGCTTCAAACATGTAAATATAAATAAATTCTTCAAGCACACCCTTTCTCCAGAGTTGCAGCAATTAGCTTGAACATCTCTGTCAGGACTTCCAATGCTATGCAAGAGTTTCATTTGCTTGTTTGTTTGTTTATTTGTTTGTTTTTCAGTTTCATTTAAACCATCACACAATCACATTTATTATTCCTGTTGGCCTGAAGAAAGGAAGTTCTCTGTGTTAATAGAGTCATTTTGGTTGGAAGACACCCTCAGGATCATCAAGTCTAACCATAACCATAGTCTCTAGCACTGAACTATGTCCCTAAGAACCTCGTCTAAACACCTTATAAACACCTCCAGGGGTAGTGACTCCACCACTTCCCTGGGCAGCCTGTTCCAATGCCTGACAAGTCTTTCTGTGAACAAATTTTTCCTACTATCCAATCTAAAGCTCATCTGGCACAACTTGAGGCCATTTCCTCTTGTCCTATCCACTTGCTACTCAGGTGAAGAGACCAATACCTTCCATGCTACAACCTCCTTTCAGGTGGATGTAGAGAGTGAGAAAGTTTCCTCTGTTCACCACAACTCTTTCGGCCCAGCCATCTAGACAGTTCTTTATCCATCAAAAAGTACACCCATCCAGGCCATCCAGCTGCAGGAGAATGCTGTGGGTTATGGTGTCAAACGCTTTATTGAAGTCTAGGTACACAACATCCACAGCTTTTCCCTCATCCACTAGACAGGTCACCTTGTCATAGAAGGAGATCAAGTTGGTCAAGCAGGACCTGCCTTTCTTAAAACCATGTTGACTGGGCCTGATAGCTTGTTTTTCTTATACGTGCCATATTTTGTCACTCAGGATGATCTGCTTCATGATCTTCCCCGGCACTGAAGGTAGATTGACAGGTCAATAGGTCCCAGCACCTCCTTCCAGCCCTTCTTGTAGATGGGTATCATGTTTGCCAATTTCCAGTCAACTGGGACCTCCTCAGTTAGCCACGATTGCTGATAGATAATGGAAAGTGGTTTAGTGATCACGTCCCCAGCTCCCTCAGCATCCTTGGATGGATCCCATCCTGTCCCTTAGACTTGTGCGTGCCCAAGTGGTGTAGCAAGCGGCTAACCATTTTCCCTTGCATAAAACCAACAGAACTCATCCCATTGTACCAGCTCTAGCCTAATAAATCAAATATTTTCACATTCCACCTTTATGTTTTTCCAAATAGGTTTTTTCTCATGGCCTTAAACTCTAGTGTGGAATAGGTGTCATATCTGGATAATATAAGAAATAAAAAGGAATGGGAAAGCCTGTCTGTAATTCCACACAGCAGGAAAGGCCAGTTAAAAAAGTCCCAAGGCAGGGAAGATCTCAGGTACCTTCACCCATCCATGCTTGAGGATAGCTCTCATTAACGTCAACATGTTACCTTGTTATTACAATGCTTCAGCCAATAAGTTTTAGCAGGCATCGTTCATGTATCTCTAAACACTGGAAATATAGCATGGTTTCTAGTGTTGGTGGAGAGACAATGCCATAAAGATAGCTTAAAAATTTTGAGATTCTTAGCCCAATAGCTTAATAAAGGAAAGGGAAATGCAGAGTGATTTCTTTCAGGCAGTAGGGTAAGCTAGAAGTTATCATTAACTCATGAATTCTTGAAGTTCAACAACATTCATAGTGTATGAGGTCAAACTGCTTCTCTAATCAAAACATGCTTACAAAGAAAAACATTTCCAGTGCAAGACGTCTGATTTAACACACAAGAAAGTCTGGTTACTGCATCTTCTCAATTTGTGCCTGTAGCCCACCACTTAGGTTTTGTTTTCTTACAGAAATAAAGGAGCGCAAACACTTCAGGGGTATGTTCTACCTTTCAAAATGTTGGAAGCCCCACAAGAGCTCTGTTGCATTCATACAATTTGCAATCATGCACCCAAAGGAAAACACAGCAGAAGCTGCAGAAGGGTGCTGTTGCTGGCAGAGGAGAACAAGAGCATGAAGCACGTCAGCATGTGCAGCTTGGAATGAGACCAAGCACCCTGAAAGGCGGTCGTGAAGCTTGACATTGACAGCAGTGAGTAGACTCTCTGAGTGAAGGAGGACCATGGTGGGTCAACGTTTCTTCAGAGAACTTGTGTGAGGAAGAGATTTACAATGGGGTTTTGAAGGGTCATTTGGCTCGAATGTGCTTGGCCAGCCAGAAGGAAATCACATTACTTTTGTGGTTATCTCTGCTATAAATCACACAGCTCCTCTTGGAGCACCAGGTACTGAGAAAAGCAGCATAAACCCTGCTTCCCTGTGACCTAATCCACCATGTTTACTCTTCACTTGGTTGGTAGGAATGCATGGCTAATATCCTTTGCTGGAAGAAGAGACTGGTGTAATAGGGAGAACCTGCAAAGTATTCGTTGTGCATAGATTTGTTGGGTTTTTGTGCATTTTTACACAGTGTATGTACGCAATAACCTGTAGTTCTGTGTGCTTAGAAATGACAACTGTGAAAGCTTTCCTCCTACTGTGACAATAATGCCGGTATTTAAACGCAAGAGGCCATATTCTGCACTGTCTGTTTGTGCCTTTTCTCTGGAGTTTCTGTGGCTCGTCACAACTGAGTCCTGCTGCCATTAAGTGGCTGGCAGCTTTACCACCAACTCTGCTGAAGCAGGATTGCATCCTAAGAAACAGTTATCTTTAACTACCTTCACACAACTGCCTCCTGTTTGAAAAGGTTTCTAATAATATCCCAATTTAATACAAATAAACACAAGAACAAAATGAAAAATTACTTTCTATGTATAACACAAGGGGAAATATTGTTAATAATTTGTACATGAAGCTTCAAAAGATGCTGTAATAAAGGGTAGGCTACATTAAACAGGCATAGCATTCATTAGGATAACGAGGTAATACTATGTTAGAATGGATAGTAAAGACCTATAGTAAACCTGCTGAAATATCCAGTATGACCTAAACGTTTCCAGAAGCCGGAACATCACTTACAAAGACTTCTTTTTTCTAAAGTAGATGTATTGTTTACATTTCATGAAGAAGACTGATTGAGCAATATGGGCCATATTATTTCAGTTGCCCAAAGTCAAAGGTGCTAACTTTGGAATGAGTCAACTCGGATAAAAGTATAACTCAGGAGAACATAGAGGAATTGTATTTCCTCTTGAGAGACTCCCTCGTTGAATCATGCAGAAAGTATTGATTATATTTCAAAGGTGTTTTGTTTTTTTTTTTTAATACATACTGGTGACTTCATCTGTCTAGAACTGTCTGAACTTCAAACAGATTTGATAAATACGGTACATAAAAGGAATTTATGAGAAATAAATTATGTCATAAAAATGGCAGAAGTCTTCTCCCAAAAGAAGGGTCTTTTAATACAAAGAGTAACCTTTTCTCTGCTTATTGATAGTCATTAAGTTGAGAGTTTTAAAATAATAATATTCACATTATGAACAAGAGTCTGTAACTTCTTTCATATTATCATGAAAATAGGTTTTACTTTCTAATTTCAATGTTTGTTACTGGTGTTTGCTTATTTAGATTTTTCTATCCTCAATACAGCCACATCAGTGGAAAGCTGACATGCACTTCCCTTACTCTCTCTTATGACATTCATAGGAAGTCATGAAGAACCTTGAGGAAGCATGGCCATCTTGTGTATTGTTTACAGCTTGTGATTAGAGAAAACTCCTGCAGTATATCACATCCAGCCAACAGCTTGAAGACATGGAGGATATCGTGGGTCAGCTGTGTACTCAAATCCCTGCTCTCAGTCAGGCAAAACAGTAATCAGCAAACACTGTTCCAAGTGTCAGCCTTCTCACTGAGCCCCTGGGCTCAGTGGGGAAGCAGAGAGATGTAAGCAGCCTCAGATGTCCTTTCTGTGAGGTCTGATTCTTGTGCTTGAACCTTGCTCCAGAGGGTGGTGGACGTGCTGGAGCTCAGGTATGGGGACCTTTGCTGATGAGCAGTGCCAGGAGCCTGGGTGATTGCAGCCCTTCCCATGGACACAAGTGTAAGCACGTGATGTGCTCTTCTAGCAGAAAAGTGGATGCTTCTAGCCCTCACCAAAGGGTTGGCAGAAGAAGAGTCTGAAGATTTCAGTATATACAGTGACAAAAAACTTGTTGAGAATCTTTGTTTTCATCACTCACTAATAAGGTTAAAAGTAGAAGGGGTTTCTGTTGATTAAAGAATGAGATGAGAATAGTGAAAATACCACAGGATTTTAATTTTAAAAGAATTTAATTTATTTTGGAGTAGGAAGGGATTTTGTTAAAAATGTGGTAATTTGGGGATGAAGACTTCACCTTTCAGCACCACATGAAAATAATTAATTTCCGAAGGTTATTTTAAGGGACAATATCTATAAACTGCCATCTTAGCTTGGTTTGTGTTTATGTTAGTAAAAGTCTATTTTGAGTGCTGTTTATACCAGGGAATTGTTTCTTCAACATTAAGGGAGGCTGCCTGGTTGGTGGGGGCTGGAGGAGGGGACAAAATGCACAGCACGTGGCGTGAAGGGAAAAAAGCTGCTGCTCTGTGCAGGTGGAGTTCTCCAGGGACTTTTCACCTGCCAGATATTCCTTAAATTTCCTACTCTGTCCACTGGATGTTCAGGCAGAGGCTGTAGAAGAAGACTAGCAGCAATGCTGGGTCCATGCCAACTTGATGCGTCCATGCTGGTAGTTCTCCTGTATACTTGACACCATTTACTTATGATGGCCAAGGGGTCATGGCTTCTCTGTCTAGCTAGGCTTCTCATTCTGGCAGATTTGCTTTCAAGTGCCCTGTACGTTTGTGAAGGTCTGCTCTTAGTGAAGCAGGTGAGGAGGAAAACTTACAGGTAAAATTGACATGTTATTGAAAAAAACAGATGCATGTATGCTCTGTGGGAGGCAGCACTTCAGATACCTTTTGACTGACAGGTCTAAAATGGAAAGTTTGTCTTTTCCCTGTGTCAGCCTAGTTCAGCTTTTTTTCACTGCTATTAAAAAAAAGGGCAAATGTAGCAGCCTCGCTTTCCAGTAGCATTAGCAGGTAATCTTCTAAACTACTGAAGCACATACAAATAAGTAGATCTCATGTATGTCTGTCCAACAAATCTGCCAGATGTTATCAAATGACCTGGGATAAAGAAGTTCCATAACTCACCTATCCCAGGAAGTGAGGAGTGTTTCTTTGTAGCATCACTCAAGCCTATGTGATGAGTTTGGGATATGTTCTGGCATCACAGAGCTATTGAGGTGTGTACCGCATCTCTGCAAAGCACGTGAGAATAATGCTACCTCACTCAGGCTTTCCTCAGAAACCTGAAATCACTAGGAAAGCTTTTACTCCACAAAGTTATTTGCTGATAGTCTACCTAGCCCTCTGGACAAACAGCAAGATGTGAGGCCAAACTCTGAAAAGGGGCCAGCGTTAAGTCTTGCTTTGGTCCACCAGGTCTGGAAGTAGTTCTGGGCAGCGTACACTTTGGGGTTCTACTATTGATTCCCTACCACGGGCATTTTGGGCTGATTAATTTAACATTCTACTGGAAACCCTTTGAAAAACAGTGGTTCTCCATTCTTCATTGTATTCTGGAGAAACAGACTTTTGATCTTCCGTCTTTTTTTTTTTTTTTTTTAACTGTTCCTGTCCCCAAGGTTGTTAGCAACTTACTTTGTGAGTAACAAGACCTGTTTTTTCCTAAATGAGAACCTACTCCTCTGCATTATATGGGAGTGATGTAGGATGTAAGAAATGGTGACCCTTTATAATAGATTTTCTTCCATTTGCTTCACTGGAACTTCAAGAGTGCAATTTGATTCTTCCTTCATGTTTTTCCCTCAGAGGTTGGCATGTTAGGGTTATGAAACTAGAAAAGCTCTAGTCAGATCAAAAGAGGTGGCAAATAAGTACATTAAGTGCATGAAACCCTCCCCTTCAACATATACATGTTTTATGTGAGCACAGTATCAGTGAATTATAGCATAAAATCAATGTAATTTACACACCTTACACAAGTTCTTTCTACTTCTATAAGAAAGGTATCAGAAGTACATTTATTGATAAATGTATGAAGAATTATTTATCTTTATTTCATGCGTCTACCTCTTTCCTCCTAGCATGAAATAAAATGAAATAATTCTTTATACATTTATCAATAAATGTACTTCTGATACCTTTCTTATCAAATCAGTCTGACACTTTTCCCTTTCAAGCCTGACATGCCATTAAATTGATGTATAAAGATTTTTAAAAGCCTCATAATCCAACTTAATTTATACATTTCTTAATGGTGTAAAGTAAAAATGGCCTTTAAAAATTGAGATACTCTTATGAGATGTTTTAAAACCTGTGTCTTTAAGGGGTGCAATGTGTCTTATTTTAATCTCTCATAGCAACTGCTTCACTCATTAGTTGCTATGTCTTGTGTTAGAAATGTATAGCCACCGTAACCATGAAAATTCAACTTTCGTCCTCCTGCCTGAGACATGTTTATTTTGAAACAAGAACTACGTTGTGCTTCATTGATGCTATATTTACATGGAACTAATTATGGATATAGTGACATTTGCAATATCCATAATAATGCTGACTATTACACCTGCAGTTTGATAATTTCTTGGTTTCCTTCTGATAATGTCTGTTTCTTCATTCAAAAAGTTACACCTAATATTCCCTAAAGAAATCCAGTGTTAATGAGTATAATGAGTCAACTGAAAACAACATATATAGTTTTTTTTCCATGGGAAAGTAGTAGAAGTTACGAAATGTAACCATCGACTACCCTTGTCACTCCCTTCTATTCAGTAAATTGTATGAGAAACAGAGGCAGCTTTGGACTGAATTTGAAAGCCTTTGAGCTTGTGTGCTGTTGGGTAAGATGTTGAAAATGGCAGAAGTAATAATTTTCAGCAGATGCAACTGGGCTGCATCACGTCATTGCAGCATCGAGTAAGCGTAATACAGTGACAGACCTTGAGTAAAGAATTGGGGATACAAGAAACTCTCGCTTGGGCTGGATGGTGCCACTCCTGCTGGGCCAAGTGAAAACATCAGAATCCATCCACAAAATGGAAGTAGCTCTGTCTGCAGAGCTGCATCCAGAAACAAGTCAGATATTGAGACTGTTTTTAACATCCTGTAACTACTGAGGAGTGTCATTTTCCTTAAATGACGGCTCCCAAATCTCTCCAGATGCATTTCCTCATGCAAGTGCATTGTAGAAAACATAGCTAGAAGCCACAAAACCTTGATTGCCTAAATAATTACAGCAGAATCAGCAAATCAAAACCAATTCTTTTACCAGCATCACAACAGGAAACATTCTAAAATATAGAACTGTGCTTGTATAGTGCAAGGGGTGGAAATCTCACATACTTTGCCTTAGGATCTTTCACAGTATTTACAGGAGTGATTTTTCACTGTACAGTCTTCTACCTACAGCTAGGTTACATTCACAGACTTGTCCCAAGTGAGTAAAAACACACTATGGTCATAAAATGTGTATTGCCCCATAAATGGGAATATAATAAACACCATCTTCTCTTCAATCACAGTAACAAAATGTATAGTTTCTTGGTGACAATCAATATTACTACGATGACAAGTGTTGCGAAATATTTTCTTCACCTCTGTTTCTATTTTAAGGATGTGGCAGAAATAGTTTGATTAGTTTTTTAGTTAACTGCTTTTTTATTTGTGCTTGTGTTCACAAGTGAGTGGGTGTGTTAGAAATTCACTGAGATAAAGCTGATTTAGATAAATTAATTTTGCTTTAATTGTCTAGTTTATTAGTTATTTTTAACTCTTTCAAGGGTGAGCCCTACAGTAAAGAGCCATTCTGTGTGAAATTTCTGACTATAGCTCTGAGGTTTCCCTTAACTGAAATGTTCATCTAGTACTACATAAACTGGGGAGGGACAAAGACCAAGACTAAAAGTCACAAGGCACTTGCTCTCCATCTGTGGTGAAGCTGATTTTTCCTTGACTGATTACTCCCTGGCCTCTCGAGGCAGTCATGGGTTAAATACAAATAGGGTAGAATATTCTCCAAAACGTCTTAGAAGGTGCTATCAGCCCTGGAGTAAAGTTTCATGAGAAATAGGTATCTGCCACTATACTCTATTGTACTTAGAACTAAGTTGCGTTGCAAGCAAAGACATTTGCTTCCTCAACACCGCTTTATTTGGGTCTATGCCTTTCAACTGAGTCACTTTTTCAGCTCCTTTAATTTACTTAAATCGACATTAGAAGAAACCTGGTCTCATTTTAGTGGAACAGGAGGTTATAATCTTGATTACAACATTGGAAGTATAACTCAAAAAGGATACCCCAAAATGCACATCCTATTCTGTTTCTCACCTGAGGAAGATTTTAGATACTTAAAAAAGTATCCAGTTTTTCTCAACTACATTAGTTTGTCTAATCAAAAAGCCAGTCGTTTTCTGCACACCTTGCCTGCCACAGTCTTGTTCTAGCTGTCACTTGAGGATTCGTTTAGGCCTTTTCTTCATTGCTCTAACTAATCCAACAGCTTAGGTTGTTGCCTTCAGAGGGAATATTGTGAATCTTCTTTGCCCTGGTTATACCTGAGGTTTCTGAGATTACTAATGCAACAGAACCATCATAGTATATTTTGAGAACAATTTTTTTTATTTCCTGATGCAACCTTCTTTTTACCCGAACCAAGTTCTGTGCTTTCAATTAACCCTTGGAATGCATGCTGAGCATGGGGCTGGGTGCCACTGACTGATCTTTTCAAACAGACAACACTGGGATATGCAAATTTTTCACAGTAAAGCAACTGAATTCCTCTTCCCTTTGATTCCTCTCTTCTCACAGATGATTTGCATTTTGGCATTTTCATGCGTCTCTAAAAATGAAAACATTTTAAGTCATAGGAACTATTACCCTTCTGAGACTCTCAAATGTATGCTATGTATGCTTTTTATAAAGGTCACAAATAGCGTGTTAGTAATAAAGCTGCCTCACCTGGCATTTAGAGTCTCTTGCTGCCCACTCTTTTTGGACAGATTTGGGTTCGAGCCATCAGAGCAGGTCATGTTGGTAACTTTGAAAGTTATGAGCAGAATCTGGAACTGAACTTGATTTCTACAGTGAAGCCTGTCTGCAGATAGAGGAGCTCAGGTATTCACAGCGAGAGGAAGCTAAGCAGGCAGGCTGCTATGGCTTGGTGCACCTGGAATTTTTTCGAAGCACACGGCTTTATTCACAGGCACAATGAGCTGCAGCAATCACCATGAAAATTATAAATATGTGGATCTGCATGAGCAGTTCCTGTAGTCACAACTGGATCTGAAAGGGTGGAAGAGTATCATCTGACCAGTCATAGATGAAAAAGAATGGATTTGGTCTTCAGAGTTCAGCAAGACTTCACTGTCTAAACAGAATTAGGAGTCTAATATCAGGTGATCTTGATAGCTGGGAAGTTACAGATCAGGGAACTGTAACTCGTTTGCTTTTTGCCTCCAACATTTCTATTTGACTAGCTACATCTCATAAACGATTTTCTATAGACAGGCATGTTACTGATCACAATGGTTAGAGATAGGCACAGAAAATGATGCTATCTTCAGAGATCTGCTTCACCTTTTTGTTCTCTGGTTGTTGCATCTTTAAAAGTACTCCTAAAACCTCTTTGCATTTGGGGCACTACTTAAATATAGCTTTTCACTGAAGAAGGAATCAGAAAATAAAAACACTAAAAAATCCCCACATCCAGTAAAGGATTTTCCGCTGGGCAAGTCTCAAATCATCATGTGTTATATGTGTCTCTCCAGCCCATTGTAGACATTCACTCATCTGCTTCTCTCAGAATTGGTCGGGTTGCTAATGTAATATATAAATCTGTTCCTGCTTGGCTCCCACAGCTGATTTTGGTCAGGCTCCTATAAAAAGGAAATTTCAATTAGCAGTGATCTAAGTGTATTCTGGAGGTATATTTTTATGGCTGCTCAACAAATAACATTCTTTGTGAGGGTGTGTGTCACTCTGAAGTGCAGAGCAGCCAGAACTGTGAGTCATCACCACAAGCACTGTACTTTTTTACAGAGGCCAGACTCTGCCAAAAACAGAGGAATTAGCTATCCAGATTGAATTAGCAGTTGAAACACATTAATTTATGCTACATAAATGTTATTGTGGCCCTGTGGGCAAGTGCTTAGGTCATATGCTTTATGAACTATTTGCACCAAGAGGGCTTTCCAGCCATAAATCAGCTCCTAAGTGCACCTTTGCAAAGTGATCACGGTTCTGTGCTGTGCCCCCCCGCTGCTGACGCTGACTCCAGCTTTTGGCACAACAACGTCTCGCCATTCCGCACATGCTTTACAGGGTTTCCTGCAAAAAGTGTGGATCAGTGGCAAGAGCTGGGCTGAGGCTGGGTCTAGTGGAGAAGTTGAGACTTGGTCGCCCATGATGCTTGTGGACAGCTGTGAGGCTGTGACTCCAGGAATCTGGCAGCAGGCAGGGCTGCTCAAGTTGGTGCAGCTGTGTGGTAAATGGAAACCTTGATATCACAAATACACACACAACCCGGCCCTTGACAAAGCTGTTTTTCTTCTGGGGAAGGAGGGGAATTTTTGGCCAGATTATTTCAGACTGAAAAAGTAGAAGTAAGTGTTTTCTGGCTGCAAATTGTGGCAAATGAGGACACACGCCAAGAAAGAATTATGCATAAATGATAGTGTTTAAACTTGTTTTTATGTGTTTGGGTGTGTTTCTGCCAAAAATCTGACAGGGCCTCATTCTTGGAGCTTTTTCATCATGAAGCCACTGACTACACCCGGCAAACATTTCATAAATAATGAAATAATTGGGGGCATTTAGTGTTGTCTGCCAGTGTCAACAGCTGCATGTAATACAGTCTGCTTTCCAGCAAGCCAGGTAAATGCTATAGGAGTGTGAGGACAGAAAATGTCTGTCTCCAGAGAAGAATGGTGTCTTTAAATGAGTATATTTCACTCTGTCTGTTTGATTTGGGCTGTGCCTGACTTTGCACAATGTGTTGTTTTTCTCATTATTGTTCGTTTTTATTCAGCTCAGCTTGCACATCCTCTCCCTAGCGCTGCTGCTGCGACGCTGAATCATGCTGTACACACACCTTCCCCACAGAGTCCCACAACACATGATTCCTCTTGGTTTTAAATGTAATACATCCAGCATCCCAATTGGGTATCTCTAGTGCTGCTGTTCTCAAGGACAACAACAACCCTGTTTCAGACTCCAGAGTGCAACTTGCTTTTTATCCACATTCCCTGGTCTCTGGGCTTGTTGATGCAGGGATCTTGGACATTAATCATCTAGTGTAGATGACATTTTTCTTTTTGTTGAATATTTCAACAGGATCACAAAAAAAAATGTTTTTATATCATTAAACATTCATAAAATCATGCTAAAATAGTTAAGGGGATGTGGAATAGATGAAACTTCGAAAGCATAAATATTTAATGTTTTAATAGCTTTTCATAGGACATTTTTTTTTCTTTTTCATGAGCTTTGTGCTGTTACCATACACTTGTTTTTTGAATGGGGAAACTATTATTCTTCTAAGTGTTTCTTATTATAAATGAAAATGTTTAGTCTACTTAATAGCTATTGGGTTTTGCTTAGCTTATGAAAAGAAAAAAAAAAATCAGGTCTGAGAACTGCCAGCCCTGCTCATGTGAGTAATCTCCATTCATCCTGCTCCTGAAACACTCCTGTGTTAACTGTTTTTATTTCAGGATCCAGCTTACCATTACAAGGATTACAGGACAGCTATTTAAACTCCCAAAATGTAGTTTTTCTGCATAAAGAGCTTTTTCTAGAAAGCAAATAAATGATTGTCTGAAGTGAAGTTGATTTGCAGCAATAATGAATCCATATGTTTCCCATTAAATCTGTCTTCAGAAAACTTATGACAGAAGACAAATCACTTGCAGTGACCAAAAAAAAAAAAAATCCTGTTTGACTTGTATGAGTTTTTCTTTGTGAAATCAGAACCATGGCATGTAACATTGGGTGGAAATGGTTGTTTCCTAAGCAACTGTTTAATCAATAGAAGTGGTAGACTAGGTATTTAGTACATTTCATTAATTGGGTTAAGGAAGCAGAGATATTTATGGCAATTATTTGGAAAGCTGTGTGAAAAGATAGCCAGACAAACAAACCTCCATAATCCACTTATAGCTCACAGATGCCAAAGGGCTGAACAAGCCTATTAAACAAGCTATACGCCTGTCTGTTTGGAGGAGCTGTTAAATCATGAATCTCTGCACAGCACCTGAGGCAGTAGGTTAATAAAGATCTTTTGTAGCAGATATCTGTACTATTAAGGACAGACATAAAGCAGAATAATTTAAAATGTGTCAATAACTCAAGGCAAAAATGCTTAATTCAGAAAGCATCATCTTCTTGTAGTCAAGCATTCACAGTGGTAACTAGTAGGTGGAATGCTACTCATGGGATCAGAAATCATTTTTTTGATAGATAATGTGGGGGCTTTTAGCAAAAATATCCCACAGTGATTCATTATTGTGGTGTCAGTTTGGAAGCCAGATTTGAGCTTTAAAATGGAAATTAACTTATTTTCAGTCAACTTCCTAGGAGAGAGTCTGAAAACTTGGCTGCCCTTTCAGGTGAATGAATCTAAAAAGTGGAGATGCTTTCACATTTTGATATTGGAAAGGAATGCGTGATTCTTCACTTCTGAGAGTACACAGTTCTGGAGGTGCTCTACACACCGTGACGTTCCAGCCACAGTCAGTGGTGAGGGCAGTTGTGCACAGCAGCACCATGGAGGTGCACTGATTTGTTTTATATGCTGCATCGCATGGACGGGGCTGCAGAGCCATCAACCACATGCACAGCCCCAAACAACACGTGCCAGTTTGAAGAGCAGACACAACGTGTGCTTCCGTGTTTTTCCGAGGGTGTGTTCCCATAGACCTGTGAACAACCGGTGGTAATTCGGCAAAGCTGCCCCCTTTCAGCTCTGTTGCAACCATGGCAGGGGTTTCACCGGAGCCGTGTTGCATCACTCCCACTTGGGACTGACAGGTGTGCACCAGTGAGAGTGTGCCCAGTGGACAAGGCCTGGAGAGTGCCTTCGGAACAATAAACAGAGACAGAGACGGAAAACCAAAAGTATATATATTACTCAACAGACAAATTTTACTTATTAACTCCAGGGGATGAGATCACCTAGTCTGACTTTATCTTCCTCTTTTCAGAATCGGTGCTTTCCACCTCCTGGGTACAGCTGGGACACAGCACCTTCTTCCATAGTATTTGCTCTGTGTTCTTCCTGTTGCTTTTCATGGATCTTGCTTGAATGAGGAGAGAAAAGGTGGCCAAGGTACAGTTTAAAAATAGCCAGAGATGTATGCTAGTTGTTATACTCGAACTGTCTAGAGACACAGCAGAGGCTTTAATTAAATTCACTATATTTAGTTATTTTTTGACAGTTTTGATTGATGTATTGTGTGTTACATCTGGTCTTGATTTATTGCATTAGATTTATACTACTGTTTTGTTTTTGTCACTTATGTGCTGCATATTAGTCATGAGTTCTTGTGGTTTGTAGTTTCTGAGTTAAGCTGTGCAAAACATTCGTGCTACAACTTGAAACCAGGTGTTTCAGTATGAAAATAAATCATTCCAAGATCTACACAAACCACTGGGTTAGCAACGCATAGAGTTTGACAAAATATATTTGTTTAGCTTAGAATTTCATTTCTAAAGATGACGATGTCTGCAGTGAATTTTCAGATGGGCATGTTTATAATTTGTGATACAGCTAATATCACAATTAGGTATCTTATAAATCAATCGTGTTTATGGTTTTTTAATGTACTTGCCCTGAATCCTAAATCAATATATATAACAAAAAAAACAAGCCAAACCAAACCAAAAATTCTAACAATCCTAACTCTGTGATCTATGCATCTTGATGACGTGTTTTAGACTAGAGAAAGAAGTATAAAAAAAATTCTTTGGACCACCATTAACTTTAACAAGACGTTTCCTATGAAACATGGCATGGTTGTGATATAAAATATATAAGATATAAAATATCTGAGATCTTAAGTGTCAGGAATTTTGCAGCTGCTTGAGAAATCAATGCACTTGTTTAGCTCAAAATGCTATTATTACAGAGACCACTTAATAGAAAAATCTTCTCAGTCATGGAAGCATTGAAATGAGTACTCTGAACCTTAATAAATTTCAGTGTATTCATTGTGTCAAGCACACTCACAAGGTCACTGAGGGCAAAGGAGGCATTGCGTATATTTTTAATATACTCATTACATCACAGGATTGAAAATGTTCATGATTTCTCTGGAAGGGGACAGCGGATAGCTAGAAATTCAAAGGAATGTTTTAAAACCTTAATTATTGTGCCTCTTTCTGCTGTTTGTAGTTAATGTGGAATTTGTCGTTTTGCAGTTGTATATATATTTATATTTTCTGGATGGCATTGGTGTGTTTCAGTCACAAGTAACCACACTTATAAACTGCCCTGGATTTTCTGAGCTTCTGTGAAGCTGTCTGGAATGTAATCTTATTTGCACCAACCTAATGATAATTATTTCAGATCTATATTGATTTCAGTGGAGTTTCTATTGATTTGAGTTGACATCAGAATCCAGTTCCTGTTGGTAAAAGAGGGGTTTTTATCCGTCTGTTTTCTAAAATTGATATTTTAGTTATCCTCTATATTTTGGGGGGCTTTGGATTTTAGTATTGCTATTCCTTAATCTTATTCTTGTTGCTTTCTCTTTCCTTCAAAACAAGGCCTGCTCTTTATCTTTGGTCTTGCAGTTTTGCAAGATGCAATCATCAGTGGCAAGACAGGTTTGAAGCTCTCCTACTCATTGACTTTCCTTCATGCTCCTACCTCGTATCACTGTTGTGCACCCTCGCTGCCTCCCCAGTTGTGCTGGATGACAATTCATGTGACTGCGAATGGACAGCTCATGTGAACATTTTTAAATACTTGTTTTGCTCATTTGTTTTTCAAAAGATAATTTCTCCAGTACAGCTTGCTGCATGGCACAGCCAAATGGAGCATGCTGTGGCAAGGGGGTGGTACTCAGAGTTAGTACTGCTAGCAGGGGTTACTTTGAGAAAACTGCCCTAGTTTCCACTAAAATTGTCTAAGAAGCAATATATGAATGGCTAACAACTATAATTTTTTTTTTTTTTT
>VWYH01001030.1:66053-90425 GCA_013399365.1 Pampusana beccarii
TAACAGAGATGGGCCCCCCCCCCCCCTTCACTTTCCAGAGCCAGTATCAAGGGCCGTGGGAGGAGGGGGTTGGGGTGGGGGGGAGGAGGGGGGGGGGGGGGGGGGGGGGGAGACGCGCCATAGTTTTCACTAAAATTGTGTAAGAAGCAATATATGAATGGCTAACATCTATAATTTTTTTTTTTTTTTAATCTAGTAAATGTGGAGCTGGGTGTTGGGTAAATCTTGGGCACAGATATCCCAATGGTAATGTAATTTTATGCTTAGCTGTTAGAAACCCAGGAACATCAGATGGGCCTAAAATGTGGGTAATTTTTTAGCTACTGCCAGGAGCCTATTCTGGTGTGGGCTCCAGCATCCTTCAGGGCACATCCACCTGCTACAGTGTGGGGTCCTCCATGGGCTGCAGATTGAATAACCTCTCCACCATGGTCTTCTCCACGGGCTGCAGGAGAATCTCTGCCCCAATGCCTGAAGCACCTGAAGTTGTTTTTCTCAGATTTTGTCACTGCTCTCTCACAGCTGTTTTTTCCCCTTCTGAAATATGTTTATCACAGAAGCACTACCAGTGTCTCTGATGAGCTCAGCTTTGGCCAGCAGTGGGTCCATCTTGGAGCTGGCTGGAACTGGCTGTCTTGGATATGGGGGCAGCTTATGGTGTCTTTTCACAGAAGCCACCTCTGCAGCCCCACCTTTCCCTGCTGCCAAAACTATGCCGTGTAAACCCAATACAATGTGATAAAGAGATACATTTGTATAGTTTGTTATTTATTTGTTATTGTGTCCACTGTTTCAGGTAACATGGGAACAGGGCCTGTCCTTAAACACTAACAGAAACAAAGTGGACAGCAGAATAAGAAAAAGCATAAATAAACACAGCAGAGGAGAGAAAGATTGGCTCTTCGGCGTGTTATCTCCATTTTGCATTTTGTGCAGTCTGGAGGTTATCATTCACCTCCCAGAGAAACTAGAATAAACACTATCAGCTTTGGAAGACTGAGGAGCTGTTGATATGTGGATTTAAACCTGCGAATCCTAATTTATGGAAAGCCAGTTGGAAAAAATGTGGCAGTGCATTATATCATAGCTTATTCTAGTTTTCTGGTTACAGGGTATACCTTCGTACTCTTAACTCGAAAGTGAAGAAACAGCAGACAGTTCAGATTATCTATATTCCAGTTATCAAAGACATCAGTAAATAGCAACTATTTTTTATATTGCCAATGAAAGTATTTAAAAATAGCTTTTTTGGTGACTGAATGAGACTCTTGGAAAATGCAGGATTATAAACATAAACGTTGGGAAGCATGCTTAGCTGTGAGGACATACGAAGAGTTGGGAAGAAAGAAAAGCACTGTGAAGAAATCAGTTGTCACTAAGGTATTTGGCTTTGTTACTAATTTCAAAATCAGCAGTAATTCAGGCACTGAATACTAGTTTGAACTCCGATTTGTAGATGTGAGAATAAAGGACAGCATAACATACTTTGCAAGTTTTCGAATTTCCTTCCTCTCAAATACTCTTTGTTTTCGAAAATATGCTAATCCAGATGTACAGTCTCTTGACCTAGCTGATTGCTTTTTATGAAATATTAGTTAAAGTCTGGGAGGAAAAAAAAAAAGGACTAAAGTTACAGCTAGATCCCAGTAATATAGACTGGAAAGCAGTTTGCATTCTTCAGCCATATGAAGTTTGACTGGTATAGATAGTTTACAACAGTTCTATAAACAAGGCTGCGCTTCTTACAGTACATCTTGCTTTCAGAGGGAAATGACATAATGCATATAAAACATGCTTCTTACTCAGATGTAACTTCTCATTCATCGACACTATAGGTTTTGTTATTCAAAATTGAAAGTTACATGTACTGCTGCTAGGTTTTTATATGCAAATTAAGACTTTTAAAGGACAGCTGAGCATTCTTCATTTTGTCCCAATCATTCACTGCACATCATTTGATGATTCACACTTCAGAAATGCTAAACTGTGACATTCTAGATCATGTTCTTATTGAATTTCACTATTGTCAGGAAAATAGCTGCTTGTGAAGTTCTGCAACATCCAGAACTTAACTGCTTGTAGTCTCAAATGCAATTAATAAAATTTTAGGAAATCAAGGGAGGAGACTATTCCTGCTTATAACTCATGATTCTCCACCTCATTTCCTAGTTTTACTTTAAATCTCTGAGCTGTATTGTTTACTGTCAGGTACCTCTAAATTTTGATTTAGGCAGATTGTGGGAAACTTAAGGTCATCGCTCTTATTTTTAAAATGTTGTGCACCTACTTTGCTGAGATGGCGCTCCTGTGTATTGACATTGAATTCCTTTTGTCCTCCCATGCACAAATGGCAAGTGTTATTGTTAGTTGTGCCAAAATAAATAACCAAAAATGCATGAGAAGTAGACAGCTTTTATTCTTCTTTACAGAAGAGATTCATGTTATCATTCAAGAGAATTTACATAAGCTCCTACTAATTGCAGACTTATTCCAACAGTATTGACTCAAGCTAAATTATTGGATGATCTCCTCTGCAAATCACTTCGTGTGTTATTTGTTGACACATCAAGTTTATTTCCATTAGAGGAAATGGGTTTCTGTGTTCGTCTTTCAACCATTTCAGCATTAGCATTGAAATTGACAAATTACTTCTATAGTGATATGGAGCCAAGGGTCGTATGTGGTAGAGCACATGATTTATCCCAGGGTTTCGATCTGATGAACTCTAGTATTTAATTTGCAAAATGTTTTTCTAGTTTTTTCAACGAAAACATTTTCTACATGTAGTACAATATTTGCAGATAAGTGGTAGTATTCTGTAGTACCACAACCCAATTGCTGGAATTTCCAAATGACTATTCTAAAATGTTCTAAAATTTCTAAGTTGAAAGTTTGATTTCCCTTTTTTTTAATCAGCATTCTTCCTCACTATGAAATCACAGATGTAACATCTAGAATAGATCAAAAGTATGCAGGGAAGATCTTAAGCAAGCTTAAAAAGTAATTATAGACACAACTTTCAGTAGCTTTCTGGGAGATTTATCTCCACTGGCTTTCCAAGTTAAGTCCCTTATCTTCTATTTTCAACATAATTTTTAAGGTAGAATATGTGTTTTTATTTTAAAACACCACTAATGCTTACAGATTTCTTATAGTACTGCAAACTCATTTTTACCAATATGGGATGATTCAGTGTTAACTGCTTTGTCTAAAAGAGAAAGAAAAGCAAACATGGTGTTTCTTGTGAATAGGTTAAGATTAGAATTACTGGAAATGAGCACAGAATTACACTGGTAGATAAAAATCAGTTTCTTTTCTCCTGACACCTTCAGGTATTGTAATTTGATACAGTAAACCTGATAAAAGTTTTAAAGGAAAAACAATGTCCGATCAGCGAAGACTGGGGGGAGACACAGGAGGAAACTAAGTTTATTCATCTTATTAAACCTCATAAAGCAGCTGGATTCATCAGATGTCTTCAGAATGTATCTGTACTGTATGTCTTCTTTGTTAAATCTGTATGTGTATTTAAGGACAGAAAATCAGCAATTTGATTAGCCTTGTTAATCTAATCTGGAGCCTCATGGAGTCAACTTCTCTATTCCTATGCACACTATGAAAAGTACACTTATAGTTCTGGATTATTATATTATCTGGGCAATCTTGTATTTGGGCAGGCTTTTTTAATCTTGAATGAGAAAACACTTTTGTGGACGGTGCATATTTATGTTCCAGTAGTTTTAGCTCAATCATTATGAATACATCTGCAGCTGTCATAGCACATCTGAAAAAAGGCAGGGCTGAACAGAAGTCAGACCCTACTGCTGACACGCTTTATTTCTCTGTTTCTCTGCTTTCCTCCTTTGCTTTGTAAAGGAATGTGATTGGAATCTGTACAATTAGATGACAGTGCTTATCTCATGCCGCCACTTTCAGGGGCATGAAGTCACTCTGCATCTCTACTTCCACTCTCAGGTACTTAAGGCCTCTCTTCTGTTCCTGCTATGGCCAGATTTTGAGCTGCTGTCTCCGCACGACATGTTAACTCCTACTCTTTTGTCTGTTTTTTAACACTGAAGGCTTGCCTCTCACAGGAGTTCTCCCAATGAGTGATGAAGCACACTAACGCAATGATGTAATTCTTTGTAATTATTGTGTTGTAAACAGTTAGTATTAGAAGAGATTCAGAGAACCATTTATCTTAAAAAAAAAAAAAAAAAGTACAACATTAAAAAATGCTAATATTGACTGTAAGCTTCTACAAAATGCTAGAATTGCACCCCAAAGCCTTTTTTGCTTCTGCAGCATGGATGGAACTCTGGTGACAGTTTCTTTCTTAGTAATATTAGTCTAGTGCTCCCTAAACTCTGAGTGGCATATTAAATCAGATCTGATTAAATCGGGTTCCCTTGATAGAGCAGAAGATTGCTTAAACCTTTCTAATTTGTGACCTATGATTGTGCTCAGTTAAATGTGGTATTAAGGTCAAAGTCTAACATAAAGTCACAGAGTACACTGCAAATTCATTACTACATTTTAATTCATGTAGTGACACATCTGAGAACATGTTCCTTTACCTTTGACCCTCAGTTGTAAAGGAAATCCATCTGTACTTGCTAGGTTATGCAAACCTCTGGAGATTAGATTGCCAGGATTTTTAAGGATATAGAAGGTCACGAGAAGGAGACATCCATATAAATACTCTATCATTAATATTCTCCTTCACAATGCATATCAGCAAGTATCAGTAAATAAGGGGCACAGTTAACAATGCCTCGTGACTCCTTTCAGAGCAGAGGACACATTGTGGGTTATTTATAATCTTCAATCCACTTTGGGTGTCTTGCTTAGGTACAATTAAGTAGACCAAATAAGGCACCTAAATTTCCTCTGCGGTTAACAGAGACAGGTACTGACAAGTCAGCGATTCACCACCACAGTTAGATGCTGAGAAGGCAGTACAAATACTGCCTTTGTTCTGACATACAATGTATGTGAGCAAGATAGAATGGGCATCAAAATGCAAGAAAAAAAGCTGAAGAAGAAAATACCAAATTACGGTAACAATTAGAAATTATTTTGTGATGAGATGCCTGTTTCCAGCCAGAAGAACTCTTTTTATACACATCTAGTTTATTTGGCTCATTGTCTATATTTCAACAGTGAAAAAAAGAGAGAGTTTATTGTTTTGTTTGCTGTAGCTATTCAGCTGGTACAAATGTTATGTATTTGGTCGTATCTTGTTCTTTAGCACTGTCAACTGCCTGTCAATCTTCATATTTGCAGAAAAGAAAAAACACCAGCCACCCCACTGTGCTGAATGTGACAGCATTGTAATGTCAGAGGACCAAGAGACAGGTGATGGTTTATGATAGAAATAAATCTTTTATGAGAGCAAACTTGGGAGAATTGCATGCTTTTATAGGGGATATATCTCTGCAAAGCTATCACTGACAGACTTCTCAGTTTGATAAGGCAATGTTTTTATTGTGTCTAATCACGTATTGAGTCATTGGGGAGAAAGAAGTGAAGGTATATGCTCTTTGTACATGTAATATGTAATATATGTGTGTGTGTATGTATCAATATAGGTGTATGCGTGCTTTCATACATATTTGAAAATAATTAAATTCATTAAGTGATCCTTAAAATGACTCCCACATTTTATGATACAATTCTGATTGCTACACAGTGTGCAAGAGTGCTTTGGCTTATTACATTCTGAAATGGCACAAAATGTTTTCTGGAAAAAAGACTAATTTAAATGAGAAGACATGGAGTTGAACTGTATGTTTTGAAATACAGTGAGATGTTGCATTTTTCACATATTTTCAATATTTTCGATATGTTGCCTGTTACTAGGCTGCACCATCTTTTCAAGTTTTTATCTGAATATGTATAAAAGAGTCTTACCCTTTCAGAAAGATGAAGAAACACAAACTCACACGCCCTACAGGTGGGTAAAATCATCTGAAGGATTTTATTACGAGCTTTTCGTATAACAAGAGCCGTCACATCCTGCCCTCTTGAAGATTCCATTTTTACAGTGAAACTATTCCACCCTGTCATGTTGCCACAATAAAAGTAATTTTTTAGAATCACACTGTCATGAAGGCACCCCCAAAGTCAATTTTAGGTGCACAACAAGTTCCAAAACAGACTCTATTCTAGCCGGAAAAGTGTAGCAAATAAATCGACTAGAAACAGGGTTTATACAATTATTTAGCACTCTGACAACAGAAAATGCAGGTTCGGGTATCAGTTGAGGAGATTATTGGGTTACAACAACATAAGAATAATGAGGATCCACAACGTGCACTCATATGCTTACAAGAAACAAAAACAGAGGCTTCTCGTTCTAGGGTACCCACAACAAATAACCATTCGACTGGGTTAGGTGAGGACTCCCACTTGCCTTGGTTAGGCAAGGACTCATTCAAGGATATATCCAGTAAATAACCACTCACCCAAACGAGGAGGTAACGTGCTCTCAATCCTGGGAAGTCTCCTTAGATGGGCGTCCCAGTCTAAGGGGAGGGCTCCAGTTCACAGACCCACTGCTCCAAGAAGACCAGTCAGTGGGGATCCCGTTTTATAGTTTGACCGATCTGGCTGTAGACATTACAACATAGTCCAGAAGATTCGCAGCTACTCGGGGTACTTCCTTTGTTAACGACCCTGTCAATTGGCTGAGGGTCCTGCCCCTCCTGCCCCAACAGCTGGTGGAGGTGAAGTCACTTTGCCCCGGGGTAGTAGAAGATGTAACTTGTCAGCACCTTGGTACCACTCTGGTTGTGCACATGGGGACAGGCACTGTGGGGCACAAAAGGTGCTAAAGACCCATCAACTGTCCCAGTGAAGGCTCCAGATCTCAAGGGGATGTGCAACTGCCACACACACAAACCTCACAAATCTCTGCTTTTTACTTGTGGGAAAAGCCAGAAATGTGTGTGAAAATTTCTTTTCCAGAAAGCCACAGTGTCATAATGAAGCCAGCAAACAGAGTTGCAATTCTGTTCTCCCCTCAGCTGTTTGTCTAACTATTGTATAACACTTTTGTCATTCATTTGGTAGCCTGACTGCACATAAAGTTATAATTACAAACCCCACCCAGTTTTCTTCTTTTTAACATTGCAGTCATGTATGTTAGAGTAAATGCTCAAGCCAGTCAGCGCTACAAAGGCACAGCATTGATTAAAAAAAAAAAAGTGTTCTTATTTCTTCTTTTAGCTCATCCAAATTTTTGTACAATTCTATGCTAATTTCCATTTCTTCTTATATTGATGCTATTTTTCGTGTTTCATATTGTATTGTTTACCTGACCAGCACAGTTGCTGCACGGTGCAGTTAATTCTGCCTTTACCACAGATCCATGGCAAGGATCAGCATACAGTCCTGCAAGCCAAAGAGCACATTGAGGGTAACAGTGTCTTTTTGTAGTAAGGTAATCCTACAACAGGCAAATTTTTTAGCCTGATAGCTAGTGCATCGTACTGCAGTTGATTGGGGTCCACAGGCTGAAACTTAGACACAGGGCTGTGAAGGAAAAAGATAAAATAGACGTGTTTTGTTTTACACTAGGTAAAAAAAAAAAAGCTAATTGTACCTCTTATGTGAAGATTCTTGCCAAGTATCCCACAAAAACGCCTGGTGACCCCATCTAGCTGCATAAAAACAGTTGTTAGGGTACTTCAACGGACTGAAAGACATTACTGTCTTGCACATGACACAGGCTTTATTTTCATGGCATGAACTTGGACTGAAGGAAAATAAAGAATACATTGACGAGCAGACACATAGGAAGGATGCTAGCCTGGTCCTGTGACAGTCAAACTCAGTGTCCAATTAATTCCATCTACCAGTGTTGGAAACTAAAACATATTGTTCCATACACTATTTTGCCAAATAATCCGACCAGTAACATTGTTAAGCTCTGTAGGCTTCAGCTCTGTTTGTGAAGTGCCCTATTTGTGTTTCCTGTCTATCGGCTTTTGTCTAAAACCTCAAATTTTGGCTTGTTGTACATCTTTCTGTCTCCTTTTTTTCGTAACAGGTAAGATTATTAACAATAAACTCAGATAAAAAAGCAGGAGGAAGGGAATTTCTCAACCCAAACGAATTCCCTCTGGTTTTTGTTGTTGTTTGTTTGTTTGTTTGTTTGTTTACTCTGCTGTGTATTTATGTGTGGTTTTAAACTTTTTAAAAATGCTTTGAACTGCATGTGGTGAGTAGCACAAAATGCCTCTTCCCCAACCTCCCACTCTAGGAATGCTGTGCAATGGCCATATTGTAGGGTGTATTTAAGATGAGGCCAGAGCTGGCTTGCTCTGTCATCTGTTTTTTCCCTGCCCAGCCTTGCTCTCCAGAGCAGTCAACAAACATGAAATTCAACAGGACTAGCTCAGATTAGTAGTCAAAGGTTTGGGGGTTATATAAATGGTTGTGATGCTTACCCAAGTGACCAGAACATTTGACCAAATCCACAGCGGTGCCCATGACTCTGTTCCCACAGCTCACTGTAAGTCTTGTCACAGCCTCTGACTTCCATAATTTTCCTTCCTTCTGGAAGGAGGAGATGGACTCCACATTCTGGTGGCGTTAGAGCATCTTCCTACATTCGCAGGTTGTATGAACCTGAAGAGCCAGTATATTTCTTTGACACCAACTGCTGTTGTAGCCTGTTGGTTTACCTAAGTAAGTCTGAGAATTTGCTATGACATCTGTCCTGGTTTTGGTAAAAACAAGACCAGTTCTCTTTTAGTGAATTTTTCTTTCAGCTAAGTTCTTCTAAGTAACTGCGCTTTCCTGAAGTTAGCTGCATATTTTTTGAGATGCTGTTCGCTCCTGGACTGTGAAGATGACCAATGGAATGCAGAAGCAGCTCATGTTTAGATTCATTACCATGGTAACCAAGGTTAACTGATAACTGGATATATTTGCAAGGAGGGGCGGACAGAACAGGTGACTAAAAGTGACCGAGTATTCAATCCCATACACATCACACATGCTATAAAAGACAGAGATCATGAGGATCTCATTCTCTTCGACCATGGCCGGCATCTGAAGAGGACCCAGCCACCCGTGCCTATGATCTAAGGCCTGAGACCCTGCGTCCCTGAATCCAGTTCTGGTTTGCTGTGGAGTCCTGCCCAGGGCTTCCGGGTGCCTGCCCTGCAGCTGCTGGAGCCACACCAGCTCCGTGTGCCATGGGAGGGGTTAAACGCTGCTCTACCCTGGGACATTCAAGATTGGTTTTGTATATTTTGTGTATTTTCTCTATTTATTGGCAGCATTAGTAAAGCCTTTAAAACCTTTCCAACTTGCAAAGTCTCCCTTCCTCCTTATCCTTCTTATCACTTTTTCCTATCTAAGGCGAGGGTTGGGGGAGGGTAATGGGATAACAGAGAGCATCTGCCACAGTTTATTGTTGCCTTACAATTAAACCTTGACAGATCCCATGAAGGGGAGGGCTAAAGACCAGATCTGCTTTTTTCTAGGTTAATGACTTAGTTGCATTAAGAACAGTGTTTTTTCCAAACACAAGCACTGTTTAGCCTGTTGGACAGCCAGAAGGTTTGCCACTAGTGGGCTTTTAAATAGGATAATCTGAGACACATTATTTGATGTACAGAAAAAGTCTAGGTACGTCTAAATTGTAGTCTGTGTAGCTATTTTTGCTCCAGACTGAAAGCAAATTCTGTCTAAATGGCCACTCTTCATTTGAGTCACTTAAAACTGAGGTACAAAACAGGACAATTTAAGGAAACATTGTCAAATTCTTGTTTACTCACAGACCTATTGGTGAAAATAATATATGTTACTCGGGTATCTTAATAAACTGAGAGAATTACTAAGTATTTTACTACAGTTAAGAACAGTTTTAAAATAACTTTGTGCTTTTAATGCATTTTATAAATGCCTATATGTGTGTATACTTATGCAGATATAAATTTTACCAAAAATGTATCTATGTAGATCAGTCCTTTATTTTATCCCCTTGGTTTTGTAGAATGAAAGACAGGAGATTAAGAATGAAAAACCAAGCCTCAACACATAAATTTAGCTAATTAAAATTTCACAAAAAACAACCAAAAGTATTTCAGTGAAAATCAGTAGATTTTATTTTTGTTATTAATTTCTATTTCGTGAGATGAAAACCAACTGTACATTCCAGAGGGTCAACAAAATTAAAAAGTCTGATAATTGGACAGAAGCATTTCTCTTGGTAGTAAACTTGCAGTAAGTGTGCTATTCAAAGGCTGAGAAATTGAAATAAGACCATTCCTGGAAGACAATATATAGTATAAGCTCAAAAAGGTTTGCACAGACTAGAAAAAGACTTACAAAACACAGTCGCACAAAGAAATACAGGTTTCTTGGATATAGGCATCAAATTCTGTAAAAACTCCCGTAGAAAGCAATATTTAGATTTTTTTTTTTTTTTTTCTTTAGATAATGGCCATTTTGCCCTGGGGAAATGGTGCTGGAAATGGCTTTTTGATCTTTCCTCCGTCTTCTAGTTCTTCCCCACTCCATGCTTTCTTGCCTAGACTCCTCTACTACTCGGTTGCCTCTGCCCAAAGGCTTGGTCCTATCCCCAGGCACTGTTTTCAGAAGTCAGGGAGTGCTGGAGAACAGGGGCAATTTGTCCAAATGACATCTACTTTAGTTGTGCCCTCTGCTTGTACAAATTAACGCAGCTGTACTGTCCCTAAAAACAAGTCAATTCTAATCCTATCAGAACATTGTTCTTTAAATCTATGGAATGTACTAGTGTGCAAATTAATATAAGCTTGGGCCAGCTGAGATTCACCTACTAGAAAAAATCTGTCAAACATTATTCACTTCTTTCTCTCAGAACAAGCAACATGGATGGAAATCGATATAGTCTACAGACTAGATGGAGAACCATGCCTGTTAATTGATCTGTGTTTTATATGCGAAGTATAAAATGACTTGAAGGAAGGGAGGATGCACAGGGTATATAGGTAGCTACATTGGAAAAGTTAATAAATATTTTGTTAGTTAGTGATGTATGTAAAAACAAAACAGAAAAAGGAACCATAAAGACGAAAACAGCTAAGTGATCAAGTGACCTATGTGGTTTGTTGTTCCGTGGCATGTACTTATTTTTTTAGTTGATCTGTATTTACATTACTAGAAAACGCTGTTGGAAATTAAAGTTTTAAAAGCAAAATATTTTGCTGAATGATGTGAAGAGAGTAAACAGACCTGTAGACAGGATGGGCATAGTCAGAAAGATAATGAGACCATTACTGCCTTTTCTGGGGTATACTAAGTCCACCCTTGGGATATAAAGAAGGATAGAGTGAGAGAAAAATGGTAAACAGGATGATATAATTTTTTAATAAATGGTAAGATGTTAAGAACCAAAGTTAAGAGTATTCACATGGTCAATGAAATAAAAACCAAAAAGCAAAGTGTGAACCAAGAGCACAGGAGGGGAAAAAAGGCAGAATGTGAAACACTGTATAGTTTTAGATGTTTTGGAAGGCATATAAATTTGAGTCAAGGAGTCTGTGTTCAAATGGAGAATTACAAGTGAATAGACAGAGAGGAATCGTTGGGACAAAAGAGACAGAACAAGTCTTTGTCACCTTCTAGAACTACTAATGCCATTACTGATTTTACCTGAGCCTCATTAGGCTTTGAATCAGATCCTCTGTGAGAACAGCAGAGAGAATTAGACAAGATTCCAAGGAATGGTCAGGAGAATGGCCTCTGACGTTTACCAGAAAAGATGAAGAGCATGAAGGCAGCAATGCTGTTTCACCCCTTGCTCTTGTGGCGATTGAAATTAGCATGAATGGGATGGATAGAAACTGAAAATGAAGAGCTGTGAGTGAACTGATGGACATATGACAGCCTACATGCGGACCACTGAAGGAGGTACCATCATTATCATCTACTTAGTAAAAACAAGGCAAAACCAAATATAAAAGGTTTTCTACCCTGTAACGAAGAACCACCATTCTAAAAGCCAAAATCATCAAAAAGAAACAAGTTTAGGGGGCTTTTGACCTTCTCTTCCTACTTTCTACAGATACCTCTGTAATATAAAAATGGACTGTCATGGTTAAGCCCACCTTTTCCACTTTTTTTTCCTGAACTGCAGTTTGAACTTCCTTGAGTATTTTTCCCTTTGCATACAGATTGCTTTTATCAGATTTCAAATGCTCTAACTTAAATATTTAAGATAAAAAGCACTTGCGGTATTTCTCACTTGTCACAATGGGGTTTATATATTTTTCACATATCCAAATTGCCTATATGGATGAAAACCAAGGGTGGATACAGAGCACTGGGATAGTATGTCATACCTCATTTACTTTTAAAATGCTGTTTCCTTCACAGGAGTGTAAAAAAAGGTACTTTTCCATTTATCTCTCTAAATTGCACATGCTAAAGAACTAAGCTATCTACATCATAAATCAGAAAATATGTATTAAAATTCATTATAAGTTGCGTTAGCCACCAAGGGAGCTTTAATGGCCAACAATCACCAGTCCCCTAGACGCTTGGCACTTACTACTACTTACATCTTCAGAGGTGTCTCATGTCAAAAACCTGATTCAAACCTTTGTGAAACAAATGTTAAAATTGTTCAATTTGTTAAAGTACTTGTACTGATATCAAATAAATGAATGCTTGATCAAGCATAACAATTATGTGAAAATCTTTGTTAATTATGTTTAAAATAGTGAGAAAAAAATAAGAAGGTGTATGAACATTTCTGTTGAGGACCAAAGAAACCCTCAACACAAGAGAGGGTCTTGAGAAAGGTTCCAGTTCTACAAGCCATCTATGTGGCCAGTCATCAGGGAAACTTCCTCTGTAGCTGCTTACGAAGCATTTGTCATGGTCGGATTAGAACGGACAATTTTCTTGCTAGCCAACCTAATGTCATGTATTGAGGGAAAAAAGAAAATATTTCACAACTAAATAAAAAAGCTTTAAACAAAACCTCCATATGAGTCTTTGAATGGATGTTTTCAAAATAATGAATATTAATTTCTCTGTGCAAATGGAGTGTAAAAGATTCAGAGATATCCAAGGTGGAATATAGTTGTAAAAGCTTCAAAGTGGAGAGCTTGTCACATAATTTTTATGATCTCTTGTAAAATTAACACACAAAGAATAGATTAAATATTGCAGTTAGGGAACAATTTCATTCTTGCTAGTGAGGATAAAGTGGGAAGTGTTTTGGGCTTAATTTGTCATTCACAGATTATCTGCCTTTGTAACTATGCAATTTTTCTTCATACTTTTCAAGATGATGTCTCCTTCTTAAAATCTGTCACTGAAATTGGATTTGTTTGGATATTGAAAACCAGAAGGAAGTAATTGAGACTGAGCAGAAGAAGCAAAATATTGTGGCATATGCATTTCCTGGACCTATAAAGTTATTATCAGAAACCAAGACGATCTAGTAACTTTAATGTAAATCATGGAAACTTTTCCACATGTTAATAGGTCCTAGGTACAGAACTTTTCCCTTAGCCTTCTTAAGCTTTCGTTCTAGTATTACTTCTAATGTTTTTGTCATGTATGTAAATGGTATCGTATCTCTTGTGTAGGACACTCAACTCAAACACCCTCTTTTCTGGGCTGAATAGCAATTGCTTCTTCCTGACTCACTACTAAAGCACACATTTCTTTTTAATTACCTTATTTAAAGGTCAGGAGAGTTCTCCCTCTTGCCAGGTATTCATTGAATTTGTCTTGCCCTACTGTGCACTTCAGAGATTATTCTTTGTCCTTTCATCTCTGAGACAAAGGAGCTTGTCAGGTTCTGATAAACATGTGTCTCGTGAAAACACTAGGAAGGGAGAGCTGGATCAGCATATTTAACATACAAAGCAGAAGTAAAAGCTGACAGCACTGGGATGGGAAGAGCAAATCAGACCTTCAGCTGAGCTTTTCCTCTCTCATCTGTATCTTTAATGTTAAAGCACAGAGTTGGTTGCACTTACAGATGTTTCCTACAATTGTCAACACCTGACCCTGTGTCACTGATGGTGTAATCTGAGTGTTATTGTATCTCCTCTGAAAACTGTGGTGTAATTTTGAGTGACTGAAGTCCCTTAGGATCTAATGCTACCTGAAGTTGGACAGGTGTACATATACCCTGGGAGGGAAGAATTGGTGCGTTTCCACTAATGAACATCTGGATGCTGCCAGTGCTACACAGCTTCTGGAGAGTTCATATGCATAAAACATGTTGCACTTTGTCCGTTTGAAAACTTGACTGAGAGAAAAACTTTTTTCAACTAGACATGAATGAAAATAAATTACACCAAACTAGGAGGAAGGGCTGATATGCCACAAGGTTGTGCTGCCATACGGGCAGCCTTAACAGGCTCGATACAGCAACCTCATGAAGTTCAACAAGGGAAAGGCCACACATGGAATACTGTGTTCAGTGCTGAGCTCCCCGGTAAAAGACAGACATTGACAATTGTCACTATTTACTGCAGGGCGACAATAAACTGTGACAGATACTCTCTTTTAAACCCCCCGCCCTCCCCATTAAGGAAAGGTGATAGGAGGAAAAGGGAGAGAGAGTTGCAAGTCGGAAAAACGTTAAAAATGCTTTACTAATGCTACTAATAAATACAGAAAAATATACAAAACCAGTCTTGAATTTACCGGGGTAGGGCAGCGTTGCCCATGGTGGGCTCGTGTCACTCCAGTGGCTGCAGGACAGGCACCTGGAAGTCCTGGGCTGGACTCTGTAATAAACCGGAACTGGATTCAGGGATGCAGGATCTGGAACAAGGCCTCGGATCGCAGGGATGACAGGCAGGGTCCTCTTTAGATGCCAAGCAAGATTGAAGAGAGTGAGACCCTCGTGTTCTCCCACTTTTATAGGGTGTATGATGTGCACGGGATGGAATACTTAATTGATCAATTTCAGTCACCTGTTTAATCCGCCCCTCCTTGCAAACACACCCCTCTTATTTACAGGAAGTGCGAAATTTATCAGCAACCTTGGCTGCCATAGCAATAAGTCTAAACCTGCGTGTCTTCTGCATACCCTTGCTACTGTTTTCATCTCCAGAGTGAACAGTGTCTGAAAAACATGCAGCCAAATTCAGAAAAGTGCAGTTACTTAGAAGAACTTAGCTGAAAGGAAAATTCACTAAAAGAGAATGTGGTCTTGTTTTTAACAAAACCAGGACAATAATACTGGAGAAAGTCCACTGAAGGGACTGGATCATCTCTTCTATAAGGAAAGGCTGAGAGACCTGAGACTGTTCAGGCTGAGAAAAGAAGGTTCAGGGGGATGTCATCAATGTGTATATGTACTTGAAGGAAGGGTTCCAAGAGGATGGAGCCACCCTTTTTTCAGCGGTGCCCAGTGGCAGGACCAGAGGCAATGGGCACAAAGGAGGCACCATCTAAACATCAGGAAACATTTTTTCACTGTAATCATGATCAAGAACTTGCACAGGTTGCCCAGGGAAGCGGTGAAGTCTTCATCCTTGCAGGTATTCAATAGCCATCTGGACATAGTTCTGGGCAACCAGCTCTAGGTGACCTACTTGAGCATGGGTGTTGGACCAGATGACCTCCACAGTCCCTTCTAAACTCAACCATTCTGTGATTCTGTGAGTCTGTGAGTGTGTATTTCCTAATCTGCATTTATTAAAAAAAATCAATGAATCAGAGAGATTTCAGTATAGTCATTGGAACTGTTATGGACAGAATGATCTTCCTATGTTCTCCAGGAGAAACCATATTCCTGTAGCGTTTGCACTAATACTTCACACAATTTGTTAGAGTGCCCTGCTGCTGTAAGACCACCTATGAAGTTTTTAACCAGACTCAAAACCACATATTTTATCACAGTTACATTGCACCAGTTCCGCAAGATTCTTCTGCAGTATTTTATAATGTATTTTTTCTTGATCCGTGCATACAGAAGAATAATAAAGGAATAGATTTAACGATAAGTTTGCATTCCTGCTACCTTTAGCAGGAGTCAATATTCCTGACATGCCCAAACTCTTTTCTCTCACTTCTCACTTCTTTTTTTTTTTTTCACTTCAAATAGATGAGATATGCAAGGTAAGATATATTTTTGATGCATTTACATTAGCAGCACTATTATATGGTGTTGATTTTCTTTCTACCATTATTTTGAAGATCTGCTCATACATAATATCAGCTGAAGACAAACCATCCTGTTTCAAATGTCAGAGGGACTGGGCAATAGCGAAATTTTGTGTGAACTATCTTTCAGATATTTCAGAATGTGCAGATGCAGGATATCTCTTCCTTACAGCTAATAAATGCAAAGAGAGATCTCCTGGGTCATCTGCTGTTAGAAGATGGGTCCTTTGATCTTTTCATATATAGTGTACAATTACAATGCCATCTGTAAAATTAAAAGAAGACTCCATTCTCATTCCTCATTAAGATGTAACAAAGCTTTCAGGATTTTGTAAGAAAGGAAAATAAGTCATTTGGTACCCTTACTCCTGCTCAGAAAATGGCATTTCTTTGTGATCTGCAAACTCACAACTGAGCAGATTTCCAGTGTAGTTTAGACTATAGGATGAAGGGAGAGGGAAAGAGGGAGAAGGAAGGAGAGGGATCACTTAATGCATGCCCTGGGGATTTCTTGTTCATCAAGGAGAAGGATGCAAGAAATTACAAACTTTACTTTGCTCACAACTGCCATTACTTCAACAGTAGCAGCAGACAGAAGCAAAGATACTAGGCCACAGTCATCTGTGTTCTCACTGGGGAATGGCCTGAAAGGTCAAGCTTCGTCTTTTTCTTTGTTAGGGCCTGAGCAGTTTTATTTGCCTTGTCCCTTTAATCAAGTATTATTCACACCCCAGGGTAGGAGGAACACTCATTCACATGACTTACATAGTCTATTTGCCGTTCATGTAACTGTGTTCTATGTCATCATGTAACTGAAGACTACTATAATCCACACACAAAGAATGACAGTCTTATAGTTGTGCATTCATCCTTAACTTTGTCATTTTTTGACATTTGAGCAGTTCACCATGTAAACTTAATGTTGCACGAACACAGGGGTTTTTGCCCTTAATTTCTTAAATCATTTTTAACAGGAAAAATTTGGTACAAGAGAGAGAAAAATCAGAATAAGTTGCAAGGTATACAAGGACTACAAAGATTTACAGCTTGCAAATAATTACAGCTTCTTAATTTAATTTTCAAGGTAGATATCAGGGCAGTCCATGAACTCAATTGCCCTTAATCAACATTGCCAGAAAAAAACAATCTAGAACATTTTCGACAACAACAAAAGAATCTCTTTTATCTTTACTTTTTGACTTACTTGTTAAAAGATCACCAATGTTAAAAGTACCAGCTTAATCACCATTAGTCAATTTGTTGTGAGATAAATTAATGGTAAAGTTGTTTCAGTTAAACTATGGTCTTTGCTGTTTACTATAATTAGATTAAACCAGTATCCTGGGAGAAAACATAGCATGTTCAACTGCAATATTTAAGGCCTTTCGTTCCAAACATGGCTAATATACAAGGTATCACAGAATGCCACTGCATCTGTAGAGAACAATCATCAACTGTCTTAACAATTTAACAGAAAGGATGAATGTTTAACAAATGCGTGTAGATTGCTGCTTTTGTACCACCTGTTCCATAAACAGCATACAGTTTCAGAGGATAGGTATAAGTTCTATTGTGGAATACATTGTGGAAAAATTCACAATAAGCAGTATAAAACTGTCCTCAAGGCACACAGAGAATGAAAGTAAGGGTCAATTGATGTGTCAATTGGATGTGAACTCCCAACAGAACGCAAAGATTTAGAGCATCATTCCAGCAAGCCACCATCCTCAATAACTGCTGTGTTTATGAAGAAAGGATATGGTGCAGACAGTATCTTCCAGACCACCCATCACTTCTGCTTTTCCTCTGCTTCTTCAGCCTCAGCCACTGCTGTGCACACTGGTCTCAGAGGAAGGAAGCAAAACCTGGGTCAGAAGGAAAAAAGATTTCTCCATGCAGCTTGCTTTGCCCCTCCCAGCACAAGGCAACAAATATCTATTTAATCCTTTGCATATTTGCTGGGCACTACATTCAGGAATGCTTTTATAAATAATGCCTCCCCAATGAGTAATTATAAATGCTATTACACAAATATGAGGAGCTAAATCTTTTTTCAAAGGTTACATAGACAGCATGTTTCTCTACTGTGAGTGCTTTGCTCCAAATCTGATGGATATTTTATGTTCTACAAAAAAAATAGTAATGATATGTGATCTCATGCAATAGACATCAAACAAGCACAAACTAGTTATCATGGTCTCTGCACATGTAACTTCAGAAAACTACAGAAGAGAGCTGGTGGGGTAAAGCCGTGTATAGCGCATACATTTTGGACTGAAGAGTAATTCACCATAGTGGGTCTTCAAACATTTGTGACTCTGTAACAATAGCCTTGGGTTCTTTTCATATTCCCTTATGCACATACTCCTTATTAACAGATTTCATAATTTGGTTCCTTGGGAAGAGCTTGTTGGTTTTGTTGTTGTGGTTTGGGGTGGGTTTTTTGGGGGTTTTGTTTGTTTAGGTTTTTTGTTTACTTGTTTGTTGGTTTTGGTTTTGTTGTTGTGGTGGTGGTGCTTTTGATTTTGTTTGTTTGTTTGTTTTTTGTTTGTTTTCCTTCAATGACAATAATGTATTTTGCTGTTCACAAATCTCAAATAGGTGAGAGGATTTTTTTTAAACCATTCCAGGATGTTCACTTTTGGGGTGAGACCAAACGCGGAAAGCTGCCACCCTAGAAACGAGTGATCTGTTTTTCATGTATGAGTTTTACAGCCCTAACCACTGCAGCTACAAGTTCTCTGCTGTATGTACGTGCTTATATTTCAAAGTACCAGATGTTTCATATAATAATTCACAATGACATCATCATTCCAAAAAATGATCTATTTTGTGTATTCACATTCATTAAGTGATAAGTCCAAGAGTGACTTAACCTTTGCTTCTAGCCCTGATGTTGTGCTTGACACATTGAAGAATCAGACTGACTGCGCTTCGTGCCCTTGTTGCCTCTCTCTGCATGTAAACATCAGTCAGCTTTGCTGCCTTTCACTTACAGCACTTTTCAACAAGTGCTAAAGAATTGCTTTAGGAGCTGGAGAAAGCTGTCAGATCCCCTGTGAGACTAAATGAACACAGTTGCCAGAAGAGAAAGGGAAAAAAAATAATTTGCTTCTTCAGGGCATGCATGCTTTGGCTTGCTGCTGTCGGAAGAGGGGCTCTGTGGGTGCTAGTGGTAGAAGCAGTCTGTGGTTTGAGCAACTGTTTTTGTGTGCTTAGTAAATTATAGGTACAGAGTAACCAGGTTGAGCTCTCATCCATCTCTTTTTCAGGTCACTTAAACTCACCAGTACAAAATTCCCCAAAACTCCAAGGCCAAAACGAAATATGAAGATATTTTCGCAGTGGGTTGTGAAAGACAAGTGACATTGTTTAAACTCTCAGGCCAAATATGTGGGAATTTAGAGTCTGGCTATGTCTTAAAGATGTATTCATAGATATTAATTCCATTCTGGTGGTGTCTGTCAGACCTACTGTTTGCTTACTTGTCAAGGGCTGGGATGCACGAAATAATACTAACATAAAACATTATGGATACAAGTATTGACAAGACACTCTCTCACAGGTGCAGTTCTATCACGTTTTTAAAATTTGCATGTAAATTCATTGAACCACCATGAATACATTGAAACAGCCTTCATCTAAAGGGTTTCTCTTGTGCACACGTCTTAGTTTTCTGCTCAGACAATGGAAACAGTTCTGTCTGAATTCATTACCCGTATGGAATCACTGTTTGAATTAGAAGCACTCAAATCAATTAATTTATAAACAAGCCTGAAACTAAATGTTAGGGTGAGTTTTTTTGTTTGTTTTTGTTTTTCAGAAATACTTCATTCAATGGTACTGCCTGGCAATTGTTACCCAGGATGCAATAATGAGAGTGGAGAACACTGAGACTAATTGGAGAGGCCTGTAAAAAATGCTCATGATATTTCTGCAATGTTTACTGTAATTCTTTACTTCTTGTTCCTTGCTTTTCAAATACATACTTGCTGAAGCGTACCTGGGAAAGACTGGCTCCTCTTTGCACTTCCAGCTGCAAATTAGACATCCCTCCTGGCTGGAGTGTCTCTTAACAATTAACACAGTACTGAAATTTTCAACAAATTATCCAGGGTTCTAAGAATTAAAACCGAAATGAACCAAATAATTCTTTCTCAAGCTCTAGCATGGGTAGTCTTCTCTGTGTCTTCTTTTGAACTGGAATCAGACATCCAAAGGTGTTTACATTTGGAGCTTGTCCCTGGGCCCCAAGCAGACTAAGATAAATCCATTAAACATGAAGCAGACCCCTCTTTCAAAAATAATTTGATGCAAACTAAACCACAGGAGCTCTTAAATAACTAAGTATGATTTGATGAGCTGTAGCTGTTTGTTGATACAGGAGGCTGAGATTAGGCATACCGCAAGTGGGTTGTTGGTGAGGCCGTTCATTACCTTTATGATGTCTGTTGGGAGGATCAGGGATGATTAGTAGGCATGATGTAGATGGACAAAGGTTACGTGCAAGCAGTGACAAATCTGATCTGTTCTGCATGGTCAGGGAACACAAAACAAATGAATTTAAATTCCTCCTTGTGCCTTTGTTGAGTAGAGACCAAATGTAGCTTTATACAGGGAGGTGGAGTGAGCAAATCACTGTGCAAGGAGGCAGCTAATTGCTGAACTTGATTGCAACTGCTAATCAGAGTCACAGGGAAAAAAAGTGTTGGGAATTAATTAGGCAAGGACCTTCAGAACAGCAGCAGGAAGCCTCCAAGTGACCTTTATTTACAGTCAGTTAAACAGAAGTGTGACTAAAAATGCCAAGGAGCAAATCAGATTATTAATATTGATTGCTTAAAGAAAATGAATAATTTAGGAGCAGAGTCAAAATAAATATGCAGTGACAGAGATGAAAGAGCACAATGTACTGCCTTTCCAACATTCATCTATCATGCAGCAGTGCCCCTTCACACAGAAATGGAGAATTTCCACCATCACAAAACATAATTAGTTTCATGACCCAGCATGATTGCTGTATTGCTGCTACAAGGAGCTTTTTTCTGTTATTTTCCCAGGGCAGCAAAATGTGGGGAGAGACATAAGCCTGCTGAACAGAAGCTTTGTTCTTGGAACTTTCCACAGAGATCAAATTCAGGTATTATGGGATTAACTTTTAGTTCTTTGTCAACAAAATAGCAGAAACATAGTATATCACTTTTTCAGACATGCTGTCAGAGTAACCATTTTAAGAAAAGCTTAAAAGCATCTATAAAACCTTTAAGTCCTAAATTCCCTCCCCTGCTTGTCTATGCTCTGTTTTATTGGTTTTGGTTTTGGTTTTCTTCCCAGTGATTGTTAGACTGAATATTTTTATTCTGCCCTCCTTTTTGCCTGATTTTAATCTTGCATTCTAGCGAATTGGCATAATTGGTTGCAATCACTGTTGGAATAGACACTTTGTTTATTTTTGGAAGAGAGCTGAGGGGTGATCTTTTTTCAAATTTACAAATTTGAATAATATCGTAAGATATAATCATAAAGTTAAAATACTATTATAACACTGAAAATAAAACATGAAAACAAAATAACTGTGTGTATGTTTACCTAATCAGTCCCATTTTTTATAACCTTATCTGAAAAGGAAAAAAAGAAGCTGAGTATCACTACTATGTCTGTTCCTATGTCGTTTATGTCACCTACTTGTCTCTTTATAATTTTTTCTATTTTTTGATATTTGTTCGGGTTTTTGTTTGTTATTGTTTTTGGTTTGTTGTTTGCTTGTTTGTTTAAGAGAAGGAGACGAAGATGTAATTAAACAGGACAATTATATTGCACAAATCTAAGTCAAATTGTCTCCCATCCTTTTGTTGCTACTCTGTCCAGGAATCTCAGAGTGATCTCCAGTACCGAAATTGTTCAGAAAAAGATTATTCTGACAATTTTCTTTTTTCTCAGAGGAGAACAGGAGTGCCGCAGTCAGAGTTTCCAAAAGATGATGCTTAGGTTAATTGGACTGTGTCATGGCCATATTTCCTCCTTTACTGTTAATGGTCTCAAAGGTGGTGGCACACCGGCTGTCATGGTGCCTTTTGACTGCACAGGGGTTGGCCTCACGCTAGGGCAATTCCCTATTGGCTCTATTTGGCTGTCTTATGTTCATATAAATGAACATAAGGGTTTGATGACAGCATACGTCTGAGGATTATGGCTCCAACTTTCATGATAGTATGTGACCTTGTGTACAGGAAATATGTATCTGGCACAGACAAAACATGTTAGCGTGTGTTTTGTGTTCATATATATATCCATTGAAGGTAGATCCATAGGGTAAAACTGTACTTTAGGCAGCACCTTAGATAAATCATAGTAAAAAGTTAACATTGAGAATACAATCCCACCCCTTCCTCATGACAAGCACCTTTCAAAGGCAGACAAATGTGAATGAACAGTGCAATCTGTGCAGAAAGGAAACTTGTGCTGGTTATCTATAAACTTATATAGCAGAAATCCTGAATATGCACTGCTTTTCTTACGTAGGTTTGCCTTGCTAAATGTGAGAAGGTGTAACATGCGGTAAGGCACGTAGAAGTACACTGAAATGTATGGTGTTAGGAGCCATAAATATTTTAGTTCTCATTTTCTCTATTGCCACAGAATTAACGACTTATGGATGAAACAATGAGTTTGCTCCTCAGATAATTGTCTTTGGTTCAGTAGACTTTCAGTATTTGTGTTTAAGTGACTGGAGTCCCCAAAAATTACAGAAAGTGCTTCATTTCCCTGCTTTGGATATGCCTCAATGAAACTGAGGGATGATGCCAGCAGATTAATAAGGCAAACCAAGTAGTAGTGAACAAGGAAGACACGGTTTCAGTATGAATATAAATATATTCAAACCTTGTGAGACCTTACTCGTGTAAGTTAGGCTCATTGATTTCAATGAAACTATTCAGATGTACAAATAGTCACGTATTGAACATTAGTATGATGACAGACTGTATCATGCTACATTCACAATATGGTGAAAGAACGAAGTGCTGAAATTCAGCTGCTCTATGTAGTTTTAATTAAGCCCCTTAACACTGAGGATACTCTACTTCAAACTGGTGTCTTTTTTCTTTTTTTTCCTGTGAACCATAGAAATATTCACAACAGATGATGAACACACAAGGATAACATTAATGCATGAATAACATCAAATCTGGCATTCAGAACTTGTCTTTGCAAATTAAATAGAACTCTTTTAAATGCAACTACTTTTTAAAATGTCAGTGTAAAATTTTAGCTCATATGACAAAATCCCTCCTATACATGAATTTTAGCTCATATGCGGATTTTAGCTCATAAAGTGAATTAAATCCTGCTCTTAAGATAGTATATCTGACAAACAGATGCTATTGTAAAGCAAGTTGCTTTATGACATGCATAGCCTGACCTATATCCACCCAGATTCCTGCCATATTTGTGAGCCTCCTAATTTCTTGATCTGCATCAGACCAGAGAAAAACGTGCACAGAAAAACGAGCACAGATTAGATGAGCTTCACTTTTTACGTTAAGCATGGAAACATGCTTGGCGACCTGTCATCCTTGTCCTTTCAAAACCACCTCATTATAAAACCCATTGTAAAGTTTGAAAAAAGAAAAAAAAAGAGAGAAAAAGAAATTGACAGCTTCTGCCGCGGAGTGGCACAGGGCTGGGACAGCAGGCGTCCCATGGCTCAGGACCGAGTAGCATTGCCAGTGTGGTGTGGGAAAGCTGGCATGGCACTAGCCCACACGATATGATACCTGGCTCCTTTTCAGTCAGTGCCGTTCATCTCTCACTTTCATGAATGCCGTAATTATACTGGTTGCCACTTAAAAGTCAATGTTTTGCCAAGAGCTGTCACCAAGCTGTATCTAAACCACCAGAGCTTTGCAGGAAACAACTGTAGTAGCTGTGCAGTAACTGTTGACAAATGCTGGCTTTTAAATGGTACCCACTGTAAGGAAGCCCCCGAAACCTGCTCTAACTATACCAGTGGGAAGCAAACCCACTGGGAACCTCTCTGTTCAGCCTTCCTTTGGTGTGTGAAATGTCTGTAACTTGAGAGAACTGTAAGACCTTCTTTGGAAGTGCAGCTTGAGAAAGGTCATTGTTCATTGGTAAAACTTCATTATTCAGGGGGTATTCCCTCTTTATCCTCTGATAACTCATTCCAGTGTATTTTAAATTAATCTGTTTAAACTTACCTTTTTTTTTTTTTTT